>OW387145.1:38152973-38752973 GCA_936440205.1 Lepidonotus clava
GATGAGTCAAAAATACGGGCCAAATCGCCCTGGTTTGTATGAAGCTTTATGTAACTATGCTTATAAATGCATTTCACACATGTGTATGTTTACTCTTTTTCCACTCTTGAGGCCCCTATACACCTGCCGAAATATTAAAAATTGCCACATGGATTTCCTATATGATGATATCTGGTCAGCAAGAAACAGCTCATTTTGTGTTCCTTTCATTGTGACATAGCAACAATTAAGAGTTCTAGCTAGATTTTATAGGGAGTGCTGCACATTAACAGAACAAAGTTTGTCATTAAATTTTGAATGTGCCGTTGGAGTTGCATTCTGGTGAATTTACGAGAACACAGGGAAAAATGAAATAACAGGAGGTGACAGAAAATGTTCAGGTTTGGGAGTTGTTTCTTGTGTCTCAGATCTATAGTTTAAAAAGTGCCCCCCGTCTACCCAGGTATGTAACTCTCTGAGAGTGACCCCCACCTGTGGTTCTTTGATGTGAGCCGCCAGGTGAGTGGCTCTCATCAACTACCTGCAGAAAGGGACGATCACAGGTAGTGCTTATTGATATTTGTTGTCACAGAGTATGAAAGGAAAGCATTCTGCACAGTATAACTGTGATGTTAAATTAAGCGATTGACGGCGTTGGAATGCTTGGATAAACTGGAATTGGCATTTATGTTGAAAAAAAGAACTCACTTCCATCAGTAAGCTAAATAACATTGGTAATTTCTTAGCTGTTGGGTTTCGAGATTTTGTTCTCGAATTAGCATTTGTAGCTTGATGGGGAAATGATTATTTGAAAACATACTTTGGGCAATTGAGCCATGATGGAATTTAACCTTTTGAGATTCTGTTTTCATACAATCATTATAAAAAAATATCTTAGGTCCAAACTGCATAATTATGATACTAGTGTTTTCAAAAATCTTTTAAAGTGTTTCTCCTTACAGTCTGTATAATACAGGTTTAGAGCCTTCGCAACAGGAATCTGTTTTCTATTCATGTGACAATCTTGCATTTTTATTTCAAAAAAGAACAATTTGAATAAGTAGATGTCTTGACTTCTTGAACTACGATTGTGTAAAATTAAAAAAAAATGCCATGCACATTATGTAATATCATATTATCATTGACCATAATATTATTATATGACTTAAAGGGAGCCAAAACCAATAAATTCTACCAAATTTTCCAAACTCAAATGATCATAGAAATCGATTCCTTGAGCCTATTTCTGGCCCAAGTTAAAATCTAAACCATGAAATTATGGTAGAAAATCATTAAAAACACATTTTCCTTGCTCAACTCATATAATGTTGATCCATAAACATGGAATTTGTTTACAAACAAATGGAAATAATACCATCTCCCGTGCAATTCTACTTCAGTTTGAGCTAGTTTTCACAGCTCATACTTTACAACTGACCTTAACTAGACTCATCTATCATATTTCTGTACTTATCTCAGTTTTGACAATTTTGTCAGTTATGGTTTTGGCTTCCTTTAAAGAAACACTCTCTAACAACTGCACCAAAACTCCAACTCCCCATCCTCTGAACCTTTTCCCCTCCCATGACGTCAAGGCATTAGCAACCTGCGGTGGTAACCTGTTGTAGCCGGGCACCATTTCAACCATTTTCCTCTTATTTCCGGCCAGTGACAGCTCACCAGTATATATCCCCATGGGAGCCCAGAGAAAAAAAAATATTTTAAAAACTGACAAGGGGCGACGAGAAGACTGGGCTGCAGAGAAAGCTGGTACTTGTTAGAAGTGCTGCCTTGGGCTATTGGTTAGTTACTGCTCCCGTCCCGGAGCTAAGGTCATGTGTGGCCATTTGTTATAACATTAACTTGTTGGCAGAGCTCTCCCGTTGGGCCTTTATGGTTATGGATATGGTAAATGGGTGGAGGGGTGGGGGATACTTTGTGTGGGGAATATTTTTGGATGATTCAGAACTTTGGGAAGTGTCGGAAGGAAGGAGCAAAGGATTTCCAACCATCTCTATTAAACGAAAAGCTATTGCTATTATTAAAGAATGTATAACTGTAACAAAATTAAGTAATATATAAATGTGATCATAACAAAACAAAAACAAAAATTCAAATGTAGTATATCTAGGTTTAAGAATGGATACTATTTTGATGACGTTGTCATATCCACACTTTTTATGGCTCATGTAAATTCATATATAACATTGGGCTACTATAAGTAATTTGTCCAGAATGTTGGTCATAACCGGGGTCTAAGCACCACAACCAGATCAGCGTCAAGTAGGCGTGGTACTGAGGCTCCCGCCATACTCTTTTCTCAAAATAAAGTTTTGCCCAAATGATATTTTCCCCAAACTTTATATATTGCCATATTTTCTATTTTACGTTTTACCTACTGCATACTTCAAAAAGCCTTCAACTTACCTTTCTAAAGCTTTAAATTTTTTATATTCATCAAAATATTGATATTATATCAACTAGTACCCCTTTCACACTTGATACAGGGAGCGAAGCGATGCGACATCAAGGGAAGCGAACCGCACCGACGTGATGCGCATTGTAGAATATGGCCCTTTCACACTACCACATGCCATCAGTAAAATTCGTATAATAACATCACATATTCGTATGTTAACATCAGGGATTCGTATAATAACATCAGGTATTCGTATAATAACATTATGGATTTGTATACTAAGAATAGGTTCGATTCGCTTCTGTGTCTTTCACACAACAATTGGAAAGGGAACCGAACCAAACCGTTTTCTAGAATGCTGGTCCAAATGCAAATTCTAGAATACGGTTTGAATGCGGTTTGATCTGCATTCTAGAATGCTGTTGTGTTCAGATATACAATAGGAACCGCATTGAAGCGATTTGATGCGCTTTGCCGTCATAAGTGTGAAAGGGGTATGAGCCTAGTTCCGGTTATAATCAATACACTTCCGGTTTCACTGATTGGCAGACTCGGGGCACTCATAGTCCATATAGCCTGCCAAATTTTGTCATTCTATATCCGCCACTTGCACAAGCCTACATCCTGATACATACGTATGAACATTGAATTTTAAAATATAAGTACCCCCTCCCCCAGGCCGGCAGGAGGGGGCGGACAGCCGTGGAGACACTGTGGCGGCTCGCCGCTGTCCACAGGCACTGCCGACTGCCGACCACCCGTTGACTCGACGTCGCCAAATTGGCCACTTATGTCTGCTGACAATTTGTCTTATGGCCTGGCGCCCAGAGCGGCCAGGGGACAGCACAAGACAAAGGTTGACAGAAGGAGAGGTGGCTGAGGGGCTTCAAATCTCAGGGCCTTAAAAAATCTGAGTTGAAAATGGGGGGGGGGTTGACTTTAATTGTATATGTATTCAGGGACCGTCCCATAGGTTTCAAAAAGGGGGAGAGGTGCTGTAAAAATTTGAGATACTCCATTCTGAGGGAATAGTTTTATATTCAAAACCTATATTTGGAAAGAACTAGAGGGAACGCCTCAGAAGATCCCCATCCCCTCCACAAGAAAATAGATAAATAAATAAATTAAACGCATTTGAACAATCCCCCACCCCAATCATGCAGCTTAAAACGGTAGAGTACGGCGCAGTTGTTCTGTGGAAAGTAAATAGACAGTTTTGAAATACTAATATTATACAAATGGACAATTTATACTTGTGATGGAAATGTCCTATAATCTTTTTACAACGTTTGAATAGCCCGAAATTGCAGACATATCTGAAATGTTATTCAAACATGGTTATGGGTATAATCAACTATCATATATATATATGGAGATGGGAGGGATAATTATAGTAAAAAGATGCCAGGGACACCGATTATTGGGATAAGAAAAACTCGCCTTGAGCCAAAAGGAAGGAGGAGGTAATCTGAGCAGGCGACCAGCCCTGCCCTGAAGCTCTGGGTGGAGATTTCACGAGGCGGAGATAGGCCGTACAAGCCTATCTTAGGCGCGACGTCGCCGCCTGAACGTCATAATAAGGCCGTTATAGTATGACGTGCCTTTCAGCGCCTATTTTCCCGCCCAGTCAGCGCGCGGGAATCAATTGACTGCGGGACGACTCTGGGCAGACGACAAATTGCAGGCTACCGTGAAAAGTGCTTCGTCATCCATCATATCCCTGCATGCCAAGGACGAGACGACTGTGGAAGGCACGGCGAGTTCTACTGGTCATGTGGGGTGAATTATGGGATGTTGACAACTGGGTATAGGGTGATCTGAATGATCAATTGTTTGGATAGAAAGAGGGTGACAATGGAGTATATGAGGTAAGCCCTGCCCCCTGCCTCATGTGCACTTAAATGTGTAAGTAGCACTGTCCCATTCAGATTATGAAACATAAACAAGCATTTAACGACAACCTTGGAAAATGTAACACCTTTTTCGTTTGTATCATCTGCCATTGCCTTGTGATGTTGCTCAATACAAATTATACATTGGCATGATACACTATCTTCAAAAATTGATCATAACACAAAATCAAAGTGGCTTCCCCAAACCCGATGTAGGTTTATGTGTTTCAGTGTTTTACTACTTTCATCAGCCTTAAGATTTAATTCCATCTATCAGATATTTGAATAAAGATAAGAATAAGTGAATCAATAAGTCATTGATTAAGATGTATGAGAATGATATCAAAATTACTGATCAAAGAAATAGTCATGTTTGCGATATTGATAACGCTATAGTAATTGTATTGACTATATATGTATACACTTCTCAACAATGTCTCTACATTCACCATCCTCATTGACGCTTAGAACTCCGGAATAAAATAGAAAACATATAATGGGCAACAGCATTTCATGCTGTTACAAATGATAGGTTATGACTATAATCGTAATATCACAAGAATAGTGAGCGGATTTCAATTTCTAGCAGATGAAAGAAATCGCACCCATAGACCCCATGCAAACAATCTGTTAGAAAAAAACGGTCTAAACATAAGATAATAAAAGAATAATCATATCTACATAAACTATCCACTCTGTCATATTCACATCACACAAAATCAGTTATGAATAGATAAAAACCACATACACTTTAAAGTCAGCCTCAATTACACAAATGGGAGTCTGAGTCAAAACCAATCACAAAAACCTCCTTTCAGAGGCGAAAACACCTAGGGTGATAGGTCGTTCAAACACTATTAGAGCTATTGGCATCTGTGACCACTAGTAATTAGTAGCATTAGCCGTCCCACCGGCGCCTGCCTCCATAGCCTGGGGTGGCAGAGAACAGTGTAGGCTTGTACAAGGGGCCCTCGTTGCTATGAAATATAGGAAAAACCCTGTCAAAGTTGTCTATGCTTTCCCGGCCAGACAGACATGCTCTCAAACAACGGTGATTACTCATCGTCAGGGAGAGGTGTCTCTTTAAGAAAGGATAATTCAAAATGGGTGTGTACTGTCTTGAGATGTACAGGGTTTTTTGTTGAGGGTGTAGCTTGACTGTGTGCTCCCTAGATACAGTTTCTTAGGCCGAAAGAAATTATATGGACATTGGGAGCAATGCATCACTTCCTTATAAGAAAACAGCATTGCTTCCAATGTTTACCCAAGCCCTACATTTGAAATACTAGCCACCTATCAGATACATGAGTGAGCCAGGGACTGAGTGGTAGTCGAGATAAATGCTGGTGTATGAACTCGTACATATCTATGTAACGGGAAAGGCAGAACGCCAGCAACCAGCAAAATCTGTCCGCACAGTAGCCACTGAGCATACAAATGTCTGTGCAGTAGCAACTGTGTGGATATAAGTCTGCGCAGTAACTCCTGTTCAGACAAAAGTCCACAGTGGTTGCATCCATTAAATAATTTGCTTTGAAACCATTATCGATCATAATATTTGAAAAAATTGAGAGGGAGAATATATTTATATTGATTATAGTCAAATTGTGGAATTCATGTACCGGCACTTGTGATAAAGTAAATACAAGTATATTAATGGATAATACATGTCATTTAATAACAAGAAAAGCATTCAAAGCAACTAAAATGATATTGCTTGTGAAGGTTGCATGTTAATGGAGAGAAAGAGTAACATCTCAACTTGTTCGGTTTGTCATAAAGCTTTCTATGCTTTTCCAGACAGACAGACATGCTCTCAAACAAAGGTAATAACTCATCGTCAGGGGAGAAGTGACTATTTGAGAAAGGATACTTCAAAATGGGTGTGAACTGTTTGGAAATGTTTTCAGTTTTTATTAAAGCTTTATAGTGGATAGTAGAGTCTAGATACAGTCCCCTACCTCATTTTACGGTTAAGAAGAAAACAAATGGCATGTTCCAATAGCAATATCTATGAATGCAAAACGACTGCAAAGGACGGAGTGTACTTGTTTACCCTACTTCTTCTAAAATGATGTCCTTTCGCATGTTGCTGCCTACATACTGAACTTTCTTCAGGTCTTACCAAGAACCAGCGAAATGGGTCATAACCAACCTGTCCATTTGGTTGCTGTTTTGTTAAACTACTTTTAAAAGGACCTGTGGGAACCAGCAAATTAGGTCATGACCCCATTTCTTAGTTCCAGCCTCATCCTCCATGGTGTAGTGGTTAAGACCCTCACCTCCAAACCCAAAGGTTGTGGATTCGAATCTTGGCGAAGCCACTTGTTAACAAAGTAAACTATATTAGAATTCGGGTAACACAGGTATTACATGTGTAAGAAGCACACCATCAATGCTTGTCCAAGGTAGGCTACAAATCAGGGGAGACACAGTGCAGAGGGAGGAAATAAGTTAGTCTGAACTTGAGCAGTACAGATGACAACTTTTCCCAAGGCATGCATCATAAGTGGACTTATCTCAATTACATCCCCCACCCAGTGAGTACAGTAACTAACCCAGGGCGGTCCTCTTAGTCCTTCAATGACCTATTCCACAAGTTCATACTAGTTTGTGTATGTAGAGATCTTGGATGGAACTACAGTCTAGGTCCTCACCGCGCTGACACCCCGCCTAATGAGGTTATTTTCCCGAGACACGCCGGCGCCCAGCGACCGACCCCTGGTGGCGAAAACGGGCACAATGACAAAGCATAAAGTCGTCGGACCCCCCGCGAAGGGCGGAGACGGCGCGCCGCCCCCCTGGAGGGCACCGCAGGGCCGGCGCGAGCCCCCGAAACCTATACCCCCCGATGCCCTTTTAAGGGCATTTATATGTTGGAGTAAAATATGGAAGGTAATTTTATTTTGAGAATGAGCATTGGGATGTTGTCTTTTAGGTCTATTTTTGTATTTTGGGCGCAGAGGGCAGTGGCCTTTTTGAGGGAATGAAGCCCCAAAAAACTATTACCCCGCAGTCCTCTTAAGGGCATCTGTATGTTAGAGTAAAATACGGAGGGTAATTATAATGTGGAAATCGGCACTGGGTTATGTTTTTGTACTGTGCGTGTGTTTGTCTTTGCTGAAGAGGGCAATAGTAGTTTGCTTTTTAAGAGAACGTATTTAATGCAGAAATAATAGCGGTTTGTCCTCAGCCATTCCGCTAGGAAATTTTAAAAAAAACATTGGCCTGTCTTATCAGCATTTGCTCGCCATAAAAGCGGTAGCGAAAGTTGTATCATGGAGAGTAAAATAATTATTTTGCTCTCCATGGTTTTGTAGAGGAAATTTTAATGGCGGATTTGGAGGGGCTTTGTTTTGTTGCCACCAAACCACCAGTAAGATGCCCTTCGCTGTCAGATGCCCTTCGCTGTAACTGCATGAAAGATGCCCTATGCTGTAAGATGTCCTTCTCTGTATGATGCCCTTCCTTGTCAGATGCTCTTCGCTGTAAAATGCCCCTTTCCCTAAGATGCCCTTCCCTGTAAGATGCCCTTCCCTGTAAGATGCCCTTCGCTGTAAGATGCCCTTCTCTGTAAGATGCCCTTCTTTGTATGATGCCCTTCGCTGTAAGATGCCCTTCGCTGTAAAATGCCCTTCGCTGTAAGATGCCCTTTGCTGTAAGATGCCCTTCTCTGTAAGATGCCCTTCGCTGTATGATGCCCTTCGCTGTATGATGCCCTTCGCTGTAAAATTCCCTTTGCCCTAAGATGCCCTGCACTTTAAGATGCCCTTCGCTGTAAGATGCCCTTCACTCTGCCCCCAGTGCCCCACAAGCGAGGCGTCAGACGCTGACAGTGTTACCTGGTACCACTTACAGCCCCAGTGGGGGATCTAATTACAGGTGGGCAGATCAAAGGGACCGACCTGTGGTCAGTGAGAGGGGGGCTGACCACTGAGAGGGGGAGGAGGGGTAGAGGAGGGGGCTGTGGTGTAGGTGGGGTGAGGGTGGGGAGAGGTGAAAGAGACTAGGGGACTGGAGGGGGGTTTAAATTACATGTATCTTCATGCATTGGTTAACTCTCTTAAACCCCATACCCAATAGGCAATTTTACCGGCAACTGGCGACGGGTGACTGGGAGAATCAGCTGATTCTTGTGATCACCTGTTAGTACAGTATATTGAAATGTGCATGTTTGATCTGAAAATCGGCCGACTCTCCCAGTAAAATCGCCTAGTGGGTATGGGGCTTAAGTGCTATGGGCTTTTATATCTATTGTGTACAACAAAGATAATGAGACTTATTGTGGGTTATGCAAACCTAGATTAAACTTTGATTATATACCTTAACTAGGCTCAAGAATATATCTTCTATCAAACTAAGGGGTCTATCACGAGGATATACTTCCCGGGGTATACTTATTGTAGAAAGTCCCATTCGGGGAAATTGAAAGGAAACGTAGGGAGCAAAATGTTACATTTCTTTTACATTTTTGTTTTTATAAATAAAGGATTTAAAAAAGATTGTAAAAGAAATTCAACAATCAAGACATATGGTTTCTCCACGTAAAATATCCTACTCCAATAATGATCGGTCAGTTTTATAGCCAAACCCACAAACAGGAGCCTGGTCGACGGAGCGGCGGATGGGTTTACTTACCTGAGTCCACCTGAGTAAGATCAAAGGGCTCACCCCCCCCCCCCCGACGCCCCCCCCCCCCCCCCGATCACTATCTGTCAGGTGGGCCGACCTGTGCGCCACCCCGCGGGCAAAGTTTACACTAGTCGTCGCCACTGAAGTCTAGTGCGGGGCGTGCCTGTCTATGGCGCTGCGAGCGCTTCCCCCAAAATGCCGCACATTTTTTTTTGACTTTATGTATAGGAGATAGGAGACGATAATATGGTGGTGGGGTATGATAATGAGGTTAGGTAATACTTATGGCCATGTAATCGAGTATGCCTAAAATTCGGAGTGTGCAGTTTTGAACCTTACCAATCTTTATTATTTCATCGTCGATTGTGTTCGCACAAAATGATATTGGGTTCAGCATATTTCTATATTTTACACTACAATATCCCGATTCTGCAAATTATCTTTACGTTATCTTAAATCAACAGGCATTTGATATAAAGGAATAAAACATTGTCATTAGTCTAAATGGACACGTTAGAAACCTGTCGTTTAAGGCAATCTAAAGCCCCGGCTACACTTACCAACTCAACTCAACTCGACTGTCGTAGCCTTGAGAGGCGCCATAGCCTACGACTGTCTGGTCATGGTAAAAAAAATGTCCCATGCCATAAGGTATGACTCGACTGTCGCAGCTATGATCACTTAATGGGTATGGGTAATCTATGGCACTCCCCCCTACGACCCGACGATCCAGTCGCACATCTTCATCTTCTCAACATGTAAGACCCGACGATCCAGTCGCAGGAATTAGCTCCAACTCCAGTCGTAACCCATGACACACTGGAGGACTGAGTCTGACTCAACTCAACTCAACTCGATCGTCGGGCAGTGTGGCCGGGCCTTTAGGTGATGTTGCTGTTCAATATTTCCTAGAAGAGAAATGGGCCATAACAATATAGGATGTGTCTTACTAGCTTTATTTGTTATATTATTGTTACAAAACTTGATAGGGTGCAAACTATAGGTCACAACATTTCTGTTCCTTTCGAGAATTCGCATTTTGTAATCTCCTACTATTTCTATGTTTACTTTTATGTACCTTGTTAAAATAAATGAATTTCGTTATATTTTTTGATTATGTAAATTAATAGGCCTACCAAATGAAGTAAGTATATCGCAAACCATCATAGGGTTTACGTTTCCAAGATTTTGCAATAGCCTAACCCTTTAGACCCCAATCCGGCCATGGCCGCTTGAGGGTGTACTCCCCGATCCGGCCGTGGCCGCCCTGAAAAATGTCTATTTTTCCATAATTTTTCCACATTTTTCCAAGGAGAACATTGTGATGGGTATTTCATATTCAAAGGCGGCCAATATATCGTTTAAAAGCTAATGAAATTCCCTGATCAATGCTACAGACCAGAATACTATAAATTTAACTGGTACTGGTTGGTAATACTTTGAACTTAAAAGATTACCGGAAAATAGGGAATTCCAGAGGGAAATCCTTAGAAATCCTGGGGAAATCCGGTATTTCATGGGTGTAATATGTGGGGTCATTCCCATTTCCCACTTCTGGCCACAACCATGTACACAATGCGCACAGAATTTTGGAGGGAGAATCCAAACGGGTTTGATGGGGGGACTTTAAAGCCATCCTTGGGTGATTGATCATTAAACCCAGAATGTCTTCTAATGACTACCCCCTCACAAAGCCAGCGAAAAGAGATAACACTGGCGGGGTGGGATAATGGTCTCCGTATCTCTCTTATCTCCAATCGCCGCCGAGTCGGCGATTGTGATTACGTGTGAGCTAAACACACATTAATGATTGTGAAGAAGAAGGCGACAAAGCGAGGTGGGCGGAGAGAATTGCCCCGAGATGACTTAATTTAGGCCTAAGTGGGACTTGATTTAGGCCTAAGTGGGACTTGATTTAGGCTTAAGTGGGCCACTTAAGATGGCGCGGGTTGAGGTAATTACGTGTGGTCGGCGCTTTGATCGCTGTCAATGTTGTTGTTGGTGGAGATTTATTATTAAAGGACAAACAAAGAAAGCTGTCATAAGTCGCGAATTTAGGAGCTATTTTCAAATTATCAAAGGATAAGGATTGGATTTAGCTGTGTATGTGTTTAACTAAGCTCCACCGTGAGAAAAAAAGGTAGAGGCGTATTCTTGAGTCTGTGGCAGAGTTTGAATGACAATCACAATTGATTGATGATGCAAATAAAAGGATAGGGCCTATATTGTTAACCCCTTGTAAATGGGACAATTTGATCCAGGCCTGTTGATGAAAGAAAGGCAGGTTAAATCATTAAATATACACTCATTTGACAAATGGTGCCGAAACGTATCTTATACCATTTTATTACATACCTCATCTAAGTCCTACTGTGTATGTATGTTTCCCATCATAAAACGACTGCGCATGGTGAAGCATTAATTTTAGATGCGAATTTTCAAATGTCACAAATGATCAGCTCTACATATTAAATTAAGCAAACGTTGCACTGGCTCTTTTTGTCCTGGGATATATTTCCAAGCTTATGTAAAGTATGGACAAATAACGAGAAAAGAATTGGCTGGTGTCTTTTCCGATCAGTTGCCGTTAGTTGTTTTAGTTTCCGAGTTTTATGCATAGTTATACAATATACATGTAATGTTGTCCTCCAGGGCCCATATATTCAGGATTTTACTAATTAGGGAAATTTTGATGAGTGCTTCAAGTTAGGCAATTTTGTCTTTTACAAAAGTTAATGTTGTAATTGCAAAATATTCATAAAGAGTGACGTCTTGGGAGACTAGATTACAAAAATCGGTGACCAACTAGATCCCAACATGGAGATTAATTTTTTGGTTGCCGGGCGACTGGTTAGTCGCCTGACGATTATCATTTCTTTCTTGGTCGCTGCCAAAAACCACTAATCACCGTCGTTAGTCGGCCAAGTGGGGACGCGGCATAACCAAACAAAACGTTATCTCAGATACACCATTGCACGCTGTAAGAGCTAATGTCCCGCTGCCGGACTAAGGTAGCATAGGTATCACACTTTCGGACCTAAAACATTCCCACCTCGGATCAGAACTATTTTTACGACATGAAGATCTTGACAACAATTCAGAAATTATTATATATTCATCACGGTATTACTCCTACGGATTACACATGTGCTTCTAGATTATCAGGGAACCAAAATTATATGTGTATATGCTCTCTCCTTACCTTAGGAGAGGGCACAAAAATCAATCCGAGGTGGGACTTTTATTTTTCAAATCTTCATCTTTTGCACTCTATAGCACTCTTCAAATAAAGGCTAACATTGTGATTTATTTTCCAGTTGGTACCTAAGGTTCCATAGAATTACAATATTGGGTCTGTGGTCATGCTACTTGTTTGATATCAATGAAAATTTTAATATTTAAGCTGTTGACAGCTACAATTTAGATCCGGCAGTGTAAAATAAAAGGCACCCTAGTCCAGCAGCGGGACATTAGATCTTACAGCGTGCATTGGGTATCTTCCATTCTAAATATGGTTGTGTCGTGTCTCTCTTCTCTTTAAAAGTTTCTCGGTTTCACTTTACTTTGTATACTTTCTACATTGCCTTTCTAACAGTCCAACACATCGTGAAATGCAGTATGTGAGCATAGGTCCTAAGGAAAACACAATACAAATGTAGCACAAGGACATTTGACCAAACTGCAAACTCCCCAGTCGCTTCAGTATGACCAAACTGTACTTGTTGACAGAGAGTGGCTCCCCCTGCAGTCTTTAAAGGAAAACAGTCTAGTCTGTGGAGTTTGGAGTGCCATCTAGTGGATAATAAATCTTGAATGGTCTGTCTGCAACCACATACAGAGATCAAGCATTCCCATTCAGTGGATTCAAACCTGTGTGCTTTGGATTGTAAAGCCAGTGTGCTAACCACTAGGCTATAGAGACAGCTATACATCGTCCAAAGTATTGGTTGAAATGTTCTGGACATAACAAACCCTATCACAACAGTCGGCATATCAGTCCACAAAAGATCGTTCCAAAGAATTGGTGGTTTGGGCCTCACTAGATTAAATTGTGTTATAATTTCACTATATTTCATCTTATCTGGGGTTGTAAGATGTATTTATGGATCTGGGTGTAGGGGACAGATTTTGTCCCAAACAAGCAGGTTGTTGCAGAGATTCTAACGGAGGGTACCGTAGGGGAACTCTCTGCTGAGGAGATTGATAATAACCACCGTTAGGGGCTCTGGATAGATGTCTTGGGGCTATTGGCAAATATTTCTCTTTTTTCAAACCTCTGCTTACGTTTCCATTAAGGATTCTCGGCATTTCTAAACCCTGTCACAGAGCCTACTTTTCGTTCACTACTCACAAACTGAGCCGTGACAAACAATGCTGCCCCCTAGTGGATTGCTCGTGCATCAGTTCCAGCTACAACTTTATTACACCTTAGGGTGATACAAGTTTAGTAGTTAAGAGTTTAACACAGGGCGATACAAACATGGGTGATAACCAGCCTTGCATCGCACTGCAGTGTGATACAGAAACTTTTTATTTTTCTAAAATTCATGAAAAAATGAAATCATTAAGAAATAAAAAATCTAATCTGTACAACGTTCATAGCTACATTTTACTGCTTACTATTTGTGGATTTGATGGATATCAAAAGAGTTATATAAAAAAAACATAAAAGAAATGTGCAGCATCACAGTCCCACCATCACTGATTGCTGTGAAACCTTCCTTGCGAGCTCAGATCTAACAGAAAAGGTATAATAAATCCATAACCAACCTCGAAGGGAGTACTCGGGCAGTTATCACCCCTCGCCGAGACCCCAATATCAGCCCTCGGCCGGCCCTTCGGGCCCTGGCCTCGGGCTGATATCGGGGTCTCGGCTCGGGGTGATAACCACCCTCGTACACCCTTCTTGGTTGGTTATATGTATATCCCATATCACAGACATTACACCTTTCCCGTCATGAACCTGCACAGTGCACCAATGTGACTACTTTTTGGTGATTGGGTTTCGATTTCGGTCAATTCACTTCATTCTGGTTTACTCTAGGAAAAGTCCCAAAGGGTTGTTTAAAATCTATTTTACAACAAAGATAATTTCTAGGTTTTGATCCCCTCCTGTTTGCCTGCACTGTTACCCTCATCTCATAGATATAATCACCAAAGACCGACCAAGTGAAAGCGCATGTCTGAAAAGTCAGAATGCGTACTAACTTGTTTTCACTGAAAAATTACCCTGGCTATCGGTACGACATAAAACATCCATCACTCACTAAATCACTATTGCACCAGGGTGGCACTCAAGGGGCTTTCATTGGCAGCATTTAATCGCAGGGAGTTTTTTTTTGATTGACCATAATACTATGTACACCAAGGTTCGCATGAAAAGGACCTCCAATACCAGTAGGAGCAATGACAGGTTGTCAGTAATTTATATTGGAATTGGAATTCTTCATCGTAGCTGGCTTGGTGCCTGCTCACATGGTCCCAAAGTGTCAATGTACTTATATAAATATATAACCTACGACTTCTTCAAATTTCAAAGCTATCACAGATAACATAGAAGTAATGCCTTTACAAAAATCTTGCGATGTCTTGTGAGAATTCTTACACTAATCTCTGCCCATAATATTTTAATTCAAAGGTCAACCAAAAGGCAATATAACGCAGAGCTGTCACCCACCCATTTCTTATTCAAAGACAATCCAAACAACGTTTTTTTTTCATAAACTTCGTTTTATTACACTTCTTTAGTGTTTACAACAATCAACATCTACTCAGCATTATATTGCGTCATTCACAATTTCCACCAATACTATACCATAGTTATTGAACCAGCAACACCTATGATTATGAAAATGTTGTAATATGCAATTTCAAGTAAAGAGTAATCATTGGTTATCCAATCTACTGTTCAGTCTTCGTCATGATTCCTATGTAAGTTAAATCTGCACTAGGAAAGAAGTTACAATAGTAACTATTTCATATGGCAAGTATAATTATTCATTAAAGTAAATAGTTAATATCCAACCATACAATAACATAATGCTTACAATAAAGACCATTAGTATAATAAGATAACCTTTAGTGGGATACCCGGTAATGACAAATGACGAACAAAAGAGGGGGCTAATAGACATGTCCACTTTAGGATGTACTGCTGGCATGATACAGAGGTCAGACATAATTGCAGTTTTTGCAAAGTCATGCACTGACACAAATCTTAGTGAATGAGCTAGTACTTGTGGTTTCTAAGTTAATAAGGTGTTGATAAATGAAGATGAATTATTATTTTCTCTCAATTAGGTAATTACTGCCATTTCAGGTGAACCAAAATAAGGTATGATTTTGTGATTTTAACACTTTTCTCTATGGGACAATACCATTTTTGCTTTCCAGTTCCACAGCTACATAATTTATTTAACATCATATTGAAAGTAAAAGCTTATAAAGTTTAGTTTTGGAAAATACTACTAGGAAATTTCCGGTGAATCAAATAATTATGATGAACATTTTTCTACAAATGTTGATATCATAGAAATAAGGGGTGGGCTAGCTGGCAAAGTGGGCAGGTCTTTTAATACAAGTACATTTTAGAGTATTAAGGGAGTTCCCAAATATGATATATATATATATATATATATTATATGCATTCAAAGAACTTATTTACAAACACAGAACCTCGTTTATCATCCAACTATACAGTACTTTTGCTTATACATGTTCTTAACACCTGGTTTATATCTATATTTATATCTATATTTACTTCTTCTTTTGTTTCAGATCAAACATTACAGTTTTTCAACATATTTTTAGCTCTGAGTGGAGTGGCGCACTGCCACGGGAGCATTAAAATGATTATAATTTGTGAGCAGGTTTAGTAGAAAAAGGGGTATAGGATTTTTACCATCGGCACACTGTGGAAGTCTGAACCTTGTGAAAAACTGTTTGCCACACAAGCCAATATCTATCTGTGAATCATAATTTTGCAACTAGTTACTGCCTGCCACAATGTCTTATTGTGAGTAATTTTTACTACAAAATGCCAATTAACAAACTATATATACCAGAAAAGTACAAATATACAGTTGAACAATAATATTACAGAAACATGAAATAGTGACTTGATACAGCCTTTAGATATACAATAAGTGTAGCCATAACTATAATAGATTAACGTTTCACCACATTTTGGAACTTACCAACTGGACTGCATTGACAAGTTAATGGGTAGATTATAAATGGAATTCCTGGTTATAATCGGCTGACCTTTGCAGAAATTCAGATCAAGCAACATTTTGATACCATATTATGATGGGTGGTCACTCATAAAACTATCGGCAAATGGCTTATCACCAAGTATGCAGTTTAACCTTATGAAATAGCCTTATAAAATTAAATCCTTATACACATAACCTTATGAATACTTGATATAACATTTACTTCTTAATAATATTTAATGATATGTGAGGTAGTTGTAGCTGCAATCATATATTTTATTCCATATTATCTAATGGTTACTCGAAGGTACACCACATTCTCGTCACTATGAATAGCTCATTTTGATATAGAAGAAGGTTTCCTTTTCAGGAAATACCTTTAGCGCTCTTTGCACTCAGAAACAAATATCTGTGTGTGACATCAGGCAGCGAGGCTATTATATTAAAAGATTCCATATTAACAGTTATAATCAGCTGATTTTTGCAGAAATCTTGCACATCTTTGCTGAAAATCATTTATTCGTGTAAGTGCAATTACTGAAAGACTCATAAGGAATACTACAGAAAAAAGGTTGTAATTCCATTTTTGATGTCTTCATTTTCCAGCTATGACGTCACACAGATAAGTGCACTGTGCAATCTGTACTATGTTCACAGGAGGAGATTCAATGTCATTAAAAAAGTTTGAACGAAATAAAAACTTTAAGAAATGGTACGTAAAACTTGATATGGGGACTATTCGTAAGGCTAGGATCAGATGGAGTGATAATCTGCAATCACTGGCTCGTCTCTTTAATAGATTGTCTAGTGACAAACGCAGTGGCTTTAGTTATTACAGATATTCTAACAATTCTATCAATTCTCTTTCTTTGAGTGTTTTTTCTTATCTCTTTCCCCATTAAGGCTCTTCGAAAGTCAGGATTTGTGATGCAGTACACAAAGAAATTGCCACACCGGTCAAATATATACAGAAGGTTTGCTACATTTTTGACAATCCATCCACTTTTTGGGTCTGACCAAACAAATCGGGTGATTGAGATTGGCAAATTGCAAACAATTGACTGTAAACAAACTCCAATCAATAACATGATCATCCTATCTTCAGATTCATGCTTTGCCACTATGGAGCGTGAATACCCAAGCCCATCTCCAAATAATTTGGCTCTGTTTTTCCGATGTTTGAATAATGCCATCACAATGAGAGGATTACAGATAACAATTATTACTGCTGGAAAATATTCAAATACAATGCTGCTGGAAATCAAATAAGCCTTACCAAACTGACCAAACATCAATGGTGACCAGCTGTACCAGTAGACGAAACGTCCGGATTCAATTTCTCCCCTTTTACACTCGTAGAGCCAGCCATATGGCAGCCTTCCGATTATTGATAACATAACAATGATTAATACAGCATTTCTAGCTCTGTGTATAGTCATGGTAGCCTGGGCTTTAACTGCAGATAAAACGTGAAACAAGCGATCAATTGCAATGACAATCGTTACCCAGAGACTTGCCCCTGAGGTAACATGCATGATGATGACCCAGAAATATAGATGGAAAGCATTGTACCAATAGCTGGGAAAGTATCCTTTTATGAGTAACATCATGGAAGAAGCAAGAGAAGCACAGAAAAGACAGTCACAGATTGCCAAAGCTGTCAAATAGACAACCATTGCTGAATTGCCAAACTTCCTCAAAACTGCCATGACCAGAATGTTTGTGGAGATTCCAGTGATGACGAGTGTTATATACAACATAGATATCGTAAGAGGTACAACTGGCCTTCTCAATGGTGGAAAGAGAGCGTTGGATACATTGGTAAGGTTGCTTAGGCCTGGTTCCATGTTAAACAAACCTGTGGTTATTTCAGTAGGAAGTGTTGTGATGTTATTAAAGTTGCTGTTTGAAATAGTTTCGTCTGCAAATGTTTTAGTTGACGCCATGATTGCTTGGAAGTCAACAGTGTCATTGCTTGCCATTTCCATGGGTGATTATCTTCCTGAAAAAAAAGTGATTGAATGTAGAAAAATGATGATTGATGATAGAATGTTTGACTATGAGAAATTCCCGCTCCACTAAAATTTGAAAAAATAATGTAAAGTAGGAGCTGGTCCAAAAGGGCTAAGCCGGACCCAAATATCTAATAAAAACAAATAAAAAGAAATGTTGATCAGTATCACTCTAGAAGTACTTGATTACCCTACTTCTAAAATGATGTCCTTTCGTATGTTGCTGCCTACATACTGAACTTTCTTCAGGTCATACCAAAAACCAGCGAAATGGGCCCTAACCAACCTGTCCATCTGGCTGCTGTTTTGTTAAACTGCTTTCAAAAGGACCTGTGGGAACCAGTGAATTGGGTCATGACCCCATTTCTTAGCTCCAGTCTCATCCTCCATGTGACTTCAAAGTGTATTGGTTAAGACCTCACCTCCAAACCCAAAGGTTGTTGATTCGAATCCTGGCAAAGCCACTTGTGTATAAATAATGCAACAAGTGCCTTATCATAATTCTAGCATTCTCTTAAATACGCATTGTTATGTCCATTTCTATTACATTTTCCTTATAACATTGAAAAAACTTCGGAACTAAATCTAAAAGAAGACCTACCTTTCCTGGATCAATTTCTGACGACGGAATGGCGAATTTTAATGGTGAATTCGAAGCCAGTATTCTTCTGCAGAGTTGTCCTGTCCTGTTGATTGGATGGAGCAGAATGTAAGAACCCACCTAGAGCCCCGCCTTTTTATATGGCCTTGTATGACCATGACAATAACGTAGAGAATGAGGCATCATTATCATCCAATTATGTTATGAAAGCATTAATATTTACCGTTAAATGTCACTTACATGTCAATGTCAATTGTGGTAATAGGCCTATGTGTCTATAATCATGTTTGATTCGTCGCTTCAGCACGATATCGTATTAAGAAATAATGTCTCAGATTAAGTCTATGTAATTTGCATTGTTAACCGAGAAGAAAATGACACGTTGACGGAAAATGTGGACATATCAAGTTAAGCATTCTTTTGGCTGACCAGATAACAAGTAATGATTGTCATCTAACAACAAGCTTGACATTCAAGATAATTGTCATCTGACAACAAATTTGACTTCAAGTGACATTAAGTGAAACCTAAAACCAACTCACCTTCCCCTTTAAACTTTTAAGTGCGCTTCTTTGTTTTCTTTGTTTTTCTTTGTTTTTCTTTTTTTCTCTGGATAACGACGTTTTTCTCCTTAAACTACAAAGGGGATTAGCAGTCAGGAGAATAGCTTACCTGAAAAATAATTTCAAAGTTGAAATAATTTTTGAATAAGAAGATTGTTTATGATGGGCAAATGCGCAGAAGAGCACATGCTAATATAAGACAATATACAACTGACAAATGCCTTCTCAATTAATATACATGTATATTAAATCATTTCATATTGACTTAGAAAAAACGTTTATCCAGTGACCATTTTTTACCACTACTTGCACACAATCCTAGTTCACACCTCTGAAAAATTAAGCAAAATATTAGTAAAGTTTCCCTTCAATGGAATTACCATTTCCATGCAACTTTTCATTTTAGTGACACCTTTGCAAAAGGTTTATGGCAGTATCGCGAAAGTTAAATGAGCGTGACACGACAGTGATAAAATATAACTCGAGTTTCTGCTTGCATTATGGTTGTAATGTTAATGAGCTAGAAACGTCAAATTCATTCTCATAAAAAAACGAGAAATACATACGTTTTTAGCCATGCCATTTCATTTTCTGAAAGGTTGGATATTATTCGTAGTTCCATATATTAATAACATAAGGCGGAGAGAAACATGCACCCAGCGGTCGAACCCACGCCCACAGCCCTATCAATTTCGTCGGTTATGAAACATTAATTTAGTTATATAATTATGATTATAATGAATCCGCTCTATGGTTATTTTGCAATGACGTCACTAGTGATAGGGGACAGGTGGAATACCACATTATGAGACACTAAAGGCCATATTCCACATAGCGATTTTGATGCTGCCGATTTTGCATCTGTTTGATTTTCTCTGAGAATATATCCTATATATCATTTGAAAGAGAATTGTGAGAGCTTTCTAATGATGTATAACATTTTTTAACATTTTACCGTTATTCCCACTGCCGATTTTAAAGATCGGCAGCAAAATCGGCATGTGGAATACAGGCTTAATCAACGTTCTGATGATTAGCCTAATCAATTACGGAAATATGTCCCTAAGAACAATATGCTCTTGACTTATAAATGTACTAAGAAGTCTCAGGAGCATCACTTTTCTATTTGGAATACTTCAAGGGAGAGTCACTATTTTCTTTCATTTATATGTATTTCTGAAACAAAATCCTTGGCGTTACTAGAGTGTAAAACACGATGTATTATGATACCTTCAAATTGACTGCTTATATTTTGAATGTAATTAACATTAAAATTCATTGTAAATCATACTAAAATCCTCCCCAATGTATGTATATTCACACATTATAATCTCAACTGGAAGAACATAAACAAACTTGTATGTGAAGTTTTAAAATAATAATAAAAATCAAAAAAATCTCTCAAGTATGAAACCATTTGGAAGTTTGAAAAATCGTGATAAAATTCAACGATAAGAATTTATATTTTCGAGGGTATTACTTTTGGTGCGCCTGTAATGTTTGTGGGTTTCTTTTGGTCAGCATCCCTGTTACGTTAACTGGTTAAGGTAACAACAGCCAGTTTCATCTTCAAACGGTTTTCCATAAAGCCCCATACCCACTAGGTGATTTTGCTGGCGACCGGCGACTGGGAGAATCGGCCGATTCTCATAATCGCCTGTCAGTATGGTATATTGCATGTTTGATCTGAATAGGCGATAAAGTCGGCCGACTCTAACCTCGACCGCTTTTATCACTGTTTAGTCACCCGACTGTGTAAAAATCGCCTAGTGGGTATGGGGCTTAAGTCGTTATGAAACAGACTATAATTATACCCACGTGTTACCATAAGCCATAATCATATTTAAGTATTCTATTACAAAACAGGTAACGCCAGTCTAACAATTAAAAGTGTAAAATGAATCTACAAGGCAAGCCTAAAGACACATTGTTATGTTATGAATCATAAGCCTTTCATTTTAAACATTGGACCAAATGAAAATTCCTGGAATAAAAGAACACATTTTCAATCATTAGGAGACCGTCAGATTTTGAAGTGAAATGCTGAAAAGCCTTAATTGACCTGTCTACTTTGCCAGCTAGCCCACCTAGAAAAATGGTCATCATACTTGATCACACAGTAATTTTCCTGGTAGTATTACCCAAAACTAAACTTTATAAGCTTTTACTTTCAATATGATGTTAAATATGTAGCTGTAGGACTGGAAAGCAAAAGTGGCATTTTCCCATAGGGAACAGTGTTAATCAGCTTTGCCCACAATGTCCAACCCTAAAATCACAAAAACATACCTTATTTTGGTTCACCTAATTGAGAGAAAATAATAATTCATCCTCATTTATCAACACATTATACCAACTCATTCATTCAGATTCATCATTATAAAAACTACCATTGTTCTTTTCTTTTGTACTCTTACACTCATCACCATCATTACAAGCATCATCATATCATTTTGATGACTTCCAGTACTTCCAGTGATAGACATTATTCCTGCATACTATTATGTCAAATCTAAGAAATCATAAAAAATACTGCTTTGCTCAAGCAAAACGCCCACATAATCATAAAGCTGATGGACAGAAAGAACAAGTAAACAAAACTTTTATATTAGTTGCAATACACATGCGTTAAGGCAATTCCCCCAATACAATAAGATTTAATTACTGAACAGTCGAGACAATTACCTAGGCCTAGTATAGGGCCTATAAAAATATTAAAAGGAAAGGTCACCTTTACCTTATGCTCCTCTCTGCTGGACTCCACAATGATTAATGATGCCCTAGAAAATGCTCTTATATAGGCAAAAGATGTTCAAAGATGACGCAGGTTCCAAGGTGTTATTTTCAGATGTAGCACTGTCTTATGTCTGCACTCACCTGGTATATTGTCTGGATGCCTCCGATGATATATCGCATGCAGACATAGAGTGGTGTAATTTCTATCGCATAAAGGTATAAGCAAATCATATATAAGTAATACATACTTTCTCGGTTACATTTTATTGGCTTTCTTTCCCTCACCAATCTGCACCTATGTTCATTTGCTTACTTGGCACATTTCAAGGAGATAACAAACCTGATATAATATACATATCTAATTATATATTACCTGGATATTTGAGAACAAGGTGACGTAGTTTCTATGGTATATCTGATTGGCTTCGTTTCCCTTGCCTATATATATTATATGACAGAGGCTACCAGTTCTGATACGTCCAACTGCTGAACTAATAATGAAAGATGCAACAACAAAGTTTCTATATGGGAACTCTACCCAACTTTTTCCCGATTAAAGACAACTTTTTACATGCTCTCATATTTCAGGTTTCACTATAAAATTGATGGAGTATAATCTGTAAACTATAGAAAGTTGGATCTTTAAATGATTCTATGTTTATGAATATATTCTGCTTCTTTATCTCAATTTGTTTTGCCCTCTCTCCCTCACCAATTTATAGAGGAAACCTCAATTTTATCACATCAGAAGTTCTCGGGGAATCCCTTGTTTATATAAACGGAATAATAATATGAAAATGAAACATATATAACAAGGAGATGGCGCTAGGGAAAAACATTAATTTTAGATATTGAAAAAGAATCAAACTGGTTTCATTGTAAAGCACCTTGCATAAAAGCCATTCTGAAATATGAGATGTAGATAATCAATCATAAATATAGATTACATTTAAATTAAAGGGTACCTTGTTTCCCCAATCTCATATGAATGTATCCTTTGTCATGAATTGTGATGTTTACATTGAATAACACTGAAGATCCGTTGTGCATGGGGTGTTACATCTTTTATTGTACGACAAATGTGTGAATACATATTACTTCCAGCATCAATGTCACATTTCTAGTAAATCAGACTCTACAAGATGGTTAAATGAGGTCAATAATTATTTGTGTAAGACACCCTTTTCAGTTATCTTTCATACTTCTATTAAAGAAATTCTTCTCCAAGTAGACCTGCTCAGGATATCCTCATGTAAGATCTCATTTACTTCAAAGTATATTTTTTCTCTCTAAACTAACAATGCATGAAAAACATCTTCAGCAATAAGCCTATCCCATTATACATCAACATCAAATTTTACATTTAACTATGAAACACCTTACAATTAATTCCAGGTGAAATCCTCACAGACAGTGGTGTACAACAAAATGAACAACGGAAATTCGATTGGCAATTTGCTCCTAAACTTTGTGAAATGCAGCCAAATAGCTTTTCCCCATAGGAACTGATATCAAAGCCAGTCACCCTGACTGATAGTGACTGATCTTTTAATGCCTTTGAACAGTGGAATAAATTTGAGTGGCTAGCACACCTGAAAATCTATCATTTCATGAGATCTAAGAAGTAGTACTTGATGATATTGAAAACCATACTTTTTGTCTATTCCTGTGATTTAAAGGGAGCCAAAAACAATGTAGGGTCAAAATTTTGCAAATTCTGTTATTTATTGAAATATATTCTCTGGCCATAACCTAGGCCTATGGTAAAATATGGACTGTGAATACAGACTTAAACTACATTAAAATACATGAAAACTCATCCCAGGTGAGTTTTGGTGACCCACCAAAATTGGTTTGTTTACAAACATTGCTGTTTTCAACCATACATGGCATGCATGTTATGGAACATAAGTGAAGTTATAGGTAGTTATCATGATTCATACTGTATCAATGGCTAAAGTCATACTCTAAGAATGTATTTTCATAGTAATTTCAGTTTGCAAAATTTTGTCATATTTTGACCCTACATTGCTTTTGGCTCCCTTTAATGTGTTGGGACTAGGAAAGCTTATGTAATGTTCACCCCTTGTCCAACCAGCAGGTCCATATAAAAGTTGAGCCCATCCCGCATTATATATATTATGTATACTGTGGGATGGGCTTAACTTTTGCACAACATGAGAGAGGCATTTTGACAATACAGTTACCACAATTGATCTATGTTTACTGCAGGAAAACATGGGGGGAAAGTATAGAGCAGCCATTTTGGCCGAGGTAGACCCTGATCCCAGGGACAAGCCCAGGATCCTAGTTGCTCAAAGGCTGTTAGTCCTTTCTACTAACCTGAGCACAACTTCATCTGAAAGCAGGTTTGAGCAGATGTTCCAGTAAGGCCTGCATGTTAGATCTGGGGGCAACAAAAAAACATGTAGGAAATAGGAAAAAATCGTGTCCCACGAAAAGTTTATTTCCCATGTTAGGTCTATTTGTTACCGTGAAATTTAAGATTCCAATTTTTTTTGTGGATTTTTCTTTAAATTATTTTCATTTTTTTCCAATCCCAAATGGTCCTTATGTTGTTTAGACACACATTAAACAGTATTTTAGGTGAATATATTATATATATACATTATTTTTCGTATAATTGTTCACAAAACTTTCATGTCCACAAAATTTCGTAGATGTTTTCTGGGCAAGATTATCCATCGTGGCCATGAAAAATTGGGAAACCAACTCCACGAAATTGTGTAACTTTTTCTTGGGCACCCCTCCCGATACTAAGTACCCTAATTGTGAATATGTATCAACTCGATAGGTATCACCACATGCCAATCTTTGAACTCCTTCCATCTCTGTTGTCACTTCTACTTGAGCCCAAAAAAACTCTCAAAACCCCACACCCTGATATACCACAAGCACCATCCACCCCTTTCTGTGAGTTTCAACCAACGACAGGCTAAGCATTTACAATACTCATTGAAATGCAGTCAACATTTACTACATCTGCTTTGGATACTTATCGTTCTAAATATTTCTCATAAATTAAACAATATACAAGGTTCATGGGTTAAATGTCACCTACAATGGCATCTGGTCAGATCTGTATATTAATAGCTTCAATCAAAGATCTATACAATGACAAGATAGCTATGTTATGAAACACTGAACAATTGAGAACACATGACAATTATTTATCAAGGGTATACATTTTCTTTTACTTTTCTTGCTCAGTATTTTCTTATGGAGTTTGTCCCATTCATTTAACCAATTATTAAAGAGGCTGCTTTGTAATTTTACTCAGGTGTATGAAATAGTTTTTTTTTCATTTTCAACTTTTTGATTTTGAATTAAAAACATTGGTACTCAGATTAACTTCATTCCTTAAAGACCTACAAACCATAATTGGTTTGACCAATAATATTTTGTTGAAACACAGTTAAAATGGTCGTGAAATGAAGTTAATCCATAAAATCCTTTTAATGATTAGGCACAACAGCACTATACTCTTTACCCTTGCTTAGAGTTACACTTAATTCATAAGTTATTTGTTATTATGTCAAATTTACAGAGAAGTTCAAGTAATTGCTCATAATAGCCATGCAATGGTTCTATGTGCATTCTAGCTCAATTTCCTTTCTTGGTTTGAATATTTGATATGTAAATTTTGATCAGTATTTAGATATCACAGATGGTCCTTTACCTGAATTATTGTAACTTTTATCACTTGTGTTTCTTTTATTCCCTTTATTGATTTTCTTCCCAATTAAGGCCCTGCGAAAGTCAGGATTGGTTATGCAATACACAAAGAAATTACCACATCGGTCAAAGATGTAAAGCAGGTTTGCTATGTTTTTAAAGAGCAATCCGCTAGTTGGTGAGTTAGAAAAAACATATCTGGTTATTGAGATTGGCAAGTTGCAAATAATTGATTGCAAACAAACGCCAATTAATAACATAATCATTCTTCCTTCAGAATCATGCTTTGCCATCATACTGGAATTTCCCTGACCATCCCCAAATAATTTGGCTCTGTTTCTGCGATGTTTAAAGAGTGCCATCACAATGAGAGGGTTACAGATTACTAGAATCCCTGCTGGAACATATTCAAAAATGATACTGCTCGAGATTAGATAAACCTTTCCAAACATACCAAACATTAATGGTGACCAGCTGTACCAGTAAACATATTCTCCTGGTGCAGTTTCTCCTACTTTAATTTCATAAAGCCAGCCAAATGGGAGCCTAGTTAGGACAGAAATGAACATGATGATGGTAACAGCAACTTTTGCTCTAAATACAGTCATTTTAGCTGCTGCCTTTAATGGTGACATAACATGGAACAGCCGATCAACTGCAATCACAATTGTCACCCAGAGACTTGCCCCTGGAGTGATATGCATGATGATAACCCAGAAATACAGATGAAAAGCATTGTACCAATAGCTATTGAAATATCTGCTTATAAGTAGCTTCAAGCTAGAAGCAAGAGAAATACAGAAAAGCAAGTCACAAACTGCCAGAGTTGTCAAATAGATAGTCATTGCAGTATTGCCAAATCTTTTCAAAACTGCCATATTCACGATGTTAGAAAGGGTACCTGTGATGATGAATATCAGGTAGATCACATAGATGGTAGTAGGTATCATCGGTCTCCTAAGTGGAACAAAGTCCTCAATGTTGACATCAGACACATTGGTCCAGTTTTCAATGCCATCTTCGGTTGTACTTGGAAGAGTTGTCAATTTCTCCAGGAGTGTTGTGTTGTTCATTGCCATGTCTGTGGGCGACCTTTTTTCTGAAAGTGTTGAAAAAAGGGAGAAGATATTGTGAGGTCTACACAAAACTAAACCATTTGCTTAGTTAATTTTCTTCAAAGTTAACAAGTCAGCATCACTCCATACAAAATCAAAACCCACTGTGCCCATTGGTGGGAGCCAGGGATGAGCCTCGGGATCCTAATAAGCCCATCCAACATTTTGTATATGCTAGAGTTGGACGAGGGTTGGACAAAAGTATTGTATAAACCATCCTTGTCTCCTACAGTTGAGGTTACTGAAATAACCAAGAACTGTGTTTTTCTATGTCCTCACGTATTGATAAAATATTATTTGCTACTAAATTTCACCAATCGACAGATTTGTAGGTTTGCTAGCCAATCAAAATGCTGTATTTCAGTGCAAAATAGGGTTGGGCATTATAGGTTGGGCTGACAGGCTTTACCATTGAATCCTATGGGAAAAAGATTAATATATAAAGCTGCATTTTACAAATTTCAAGAGCAATTCATCAACCAAATTGCTTTTGTTAATTTTGTATTAAATAAGCACTGAGGCAACATTGAAAATATTTCATGGTTAATTTTAATCTTGGTATAAACTGGGATAGACTTAATGGTAGGTTCGGGCAGCAGTTCCAGTAAGGCCTACGTGTTAGATCTGATACTTGATACCCCAATCATGAAAATGTAATGACTTGATGGACAAACCCAGGAAGACCTTTGAAATTCCCCCTTTTTTTCACTCAAGCCCCAAAACACGAGGTCCATGAAACCCACAAGCCCTGACCTATCTTGAGTGCCCTTAGTCCTGTCTACACTTCTCCTGAGTCTTGTTAGGAATAGGGGTTTAGACAATGTTAATGTTATTAAGCCAATCATGCACTGTTCATAATATGAAGCCCCGAAAGTTGATATATATGACTGTTCTAAAATGAAAAGGCCATTTTTTTTATGAAAAATAAACAGACTCTCTTAAGGAACTTAGCAAACTTACCAATCAAAGTATCTTAGTTCTAAATGGAGTCAGCAGACGTGAGCGACACAGGTGCGGCTGCAGATTGGGAGTCACTCTTTACAATTGGAGAGAAGATGCTGGAAACACAAAAGAACACACATTTTCAAATAGTTCTACAGTGTATTCCAGCTCATTTATCATCTATTTTTCTCAAGACTGTTTAGTACTATCTTTTTCAAATCTAAAGATTTTTGATAAAGTGTCATAGTATGAAGCCCTGAAATACAATGTTCAAAATATGAATTCCTGAAATGTTTTCTATTGGTGTTATATGGTAAACAAAGACAGTTTGATATCAAAGAAGTAAACTATCTCTCTGAAGGAACTTAGCAAACTTACCTTTTCTAGGTATCTTACTTGTACATGGAGTCAGCTGCGTCGCTCTTGACAGATGGAACCTTGATGGTGCAAACACAAGAGACAAAGCATAAGCTTTGCGATTTATATGTTTTTGCCTTAAGGATAGACACCAGGAGGCATTATGTAACGAAATACATATTTCTCTTTTACAGATATAGTCTACTAATAGCATCACAATATTGTCATATGAAAAGTAGTAATTTAGAGTAAGTAACTAGACACACAATATGAGATCTGAATCAAAAACCAATTATTTTTTCACTTTTATTTGTTTAAAAGGTATATTCCCCTTGATATCTATGAAGACATTCCTTCAATTTTCTCTGATGTAAGTAATTAGGAGTGGCAGTATAACATACTGACCACTTACTTCTAGATTCATGTTATGTTAATACAAATGACTATTGTGTTGATATTGCATAAGGACACTGGCTGAGTTGGAAACATATAATCTCATGAGAATTGGTCTTGGAAAGTACTAATACGCTCTCAATGCAATAATGTGTTATTATCAATATCTACATTATTAGAACTGGGCGCTGTTCCACAAAAAATGTTCGTAGGTGATGGCTTTTTTCCTTGAAATGTGCGCAAATAGTGTAAGTTAGGAAAAGTGTTCGTAACGTCACTTACGAACACTTACTTACACTTACGCACACAGATTTGCACATATGACAAATAATTTGATTCTAATTTATTTTCGTTCTTTTCTTTGATAGCTGCGTGAGTTTTCATCCGATTTTAATTTGGTTTTCATTAATAGTTTCTTTACAAAATAAGCTTTTTAATGATATTCTATATATTATTGTGGCTTTAAGATTTCATAATAAAAATAATATTTGAATATTAAAAATCACTTACGAACACTAAATTACCTGTCGCAGCTTTTAAAGGGGTACGCACACTTTTGCATACCTGCGTGCAGTACACAGGGATACATGTTTTGTGCGTATCTTGTTTCTGGAACGAAATAATAAATCTTAAAAGTTCGTATCTTTTTATGGAATGGCCCCCTGATATGATTGGAATTGTACTTACACGGAAGATCACCGCATGATGAATGTAGTTAATAAATTAATAAAATAAAAGTACTATAATTATATTCATATGATGTTTCTTTAGCAGAAAGAGTTTTTAACTGGCTACTATCTCAAGCTCAGCAATATTTCCCTGGTCACCTGCTCTCTATCCTTAAACATAGTTATTCAGATGTTTACTTGGTGGACAACTTTGGACAAAGGCCACCATATTTACGTCACTTTTATATGCAATCATTATTGTATTTCACCTGTATCATTCTAATGAGGAAACATGAATTCCTAGTTACATTTGATTAGTTGAAAAAGCTATGCAATAACTAGAGCATACTAGTAATAGATATGCTGGTCTGGGGAAAAACAAAATCTCAGTTTTCAATGTTCTTATGTACATTGTAAGTCAATATATAATCAGATAAAGAGTCCTTTTTACGAAGTAAATAACAATAATGTGGTAAGTAAAGTAAATATTCTAGTGGCTAACTCTTTCAAAGCATATAAATGAGAAATATTTCAGAATTTTCAATTCTTAGTCCTTAAATGTTATGTCTAATGTGATAAGTACTTTTGACGGCACAAAGAAATATAATTATCTGGTTGCCTTGTCTTTAAGTGAAGATTCTTATTGAGATATTTATTGCAATTATAGAAAAACTAAAGCCTATGATCCACGGGGCTACAAAACGCCAACCGATTTTCTTTTCTTCAATTTTTCACATATTTAGAAATATATTTGAGGGTAAACAGTCACTTGGTGTCATAGAAATCAAGGAAAAGTTGGAAAGGAATTACATATCTTATAAGAATAATCATTATTTGTCAAACCAATTTCATAAATCGGTTCAAAATCGGCCAAAAATCGCATTGTGGATCGTCAGCATTAAACATGTTTTTAGCATTCATGATCAGGGTCCATATCTTCATAACTAATTTAGCTGATTAGGGAAACTTTGATTAGTGTCTTACGATTAGAAATTATATCTATCATGAATAGAATTTACACCCAATAATCCCTCTTTGAGACTATTTTGCAAATTTTGGTAAAAGGCAAAGTTCCTGAACTTGAGATCCTAATAAAAATTTCTCTGATTAGCCAAATTAGTTACGAAGATATGGGCCCAGGTCTGTACAGGAGGGTTCCACATCAATTCATTTTAAGCACTACAATATTTTACTTTAATTTGTCTTTTTAATCAGACTCGGCATTGTCAACCTACAGCCTACTCCCACTCTATGACGTCATACAGGTAAGGCGGAAGGCGGAAGTTCCGGATTACATTAATTACAGGTTATTAAGCAAGATTCATTATGGAATCTTAAAAAGTGCCATATAATAAGTTGTGGTTAAAAGACAAGGCAGATTGGAGAAATCCTTCTTTTTTTACAATATGTTCCACTTTCATCTATTATTGCGAACCAAATACTGTTTTACCATATACATATACGATTTCTCTACTCCATTCTATTTAATACCTTCATGAGATAGATTTTGTACTCCATTATATGCTTCATGCTTACCTAACGTAATGTCTCTAACAGGAGTTTTGGGGTCTATAATAAAGGGTTTGAAGGCTTAAATGGAGGTTTTCTTTATGAAACACCTTTTTGTAACCTCCGCCATCATTCCAATAGAGACAAAAGGAATATCTGTTTTAGCTGATGTTCTGGGCCCATATCTTCGTAAATAATTTAGCTGATCAGGGAAAATTTGATTAGGGTCCTATGATAAGTGTTGTTGCCTTTTACCAAAATTTATAGTGTTATTGCAATATAGTGTCAAAAAGGAATTATTAGGTGTACAATTTATTCATGATAGACAGAATTTCTGATCATGAGACGCTGATCAAATTTTTCCTGAGCAGCTAATTTAGTTACGAAGATATGGGCCCTGGACCAATTCCCTTTCTATAGATATGCCTAGACGTCGGGTCGGTGCTCCTGAACACAAGGTAGTAGTGTGGCAGCTGCCAGCAGAACATCTCATGCCTCATGCCTGTTATCATCATCATGCCCATACCAATGTGTCCCTTTATGCCCATGTTTCGTGCCCTATTGCTACTTGTGCTCATCTTTAATGTCATGCCCACCCAATTTATTTCTAAGCCCAGCCGTCCTGTTTTTACTCCAACTTCTGGTTAATTCTGGGTTTCGTGCCTCGTGTCTCATGTCTAAGAAGCTAGAACTAGGTCTTAAATCAGTTTGTGCTCAAGAGGGAGAAGACATTAACACCATGAATTCCAGACCGGGACTGTTTAATCGCGGTCTCGCACATGCTTTTATAGGTTTATGATAAGAGCGTCAAGCTTCTGGGCCCATCCTCAGGCGTGACTGAGATCAAGATTCCACTGTCCCCAGGCCCTCTTCTGGACCCATCGCAATGTGCTTTCTACCTTCATTGGTTTTTTATCCCCCAATTCAATCATCAAAAGCTGGTGTTCACAGCTGAGTGCCAAAGATGAAAGTAAATTATTTTTTGCAACTACCGGCAAACAGAATACATGCTGTTGATTGATTGATAAAGGTCACTTGACAGGTACTATTTATTTCGTGTCCCAATTATTTCTAGGCTTACTTACTTCAAGGCTTCAAGTTTAAGCTACTTCAAAACTTCCTGTTTCATTTTTTCCTTTTATTACCCATCATTTGTACAATAACTTAATCATCTCGTCTTTCACTTTTTCTTCTTTTTATAACCATATCTCTTGTCCGGTTTTGTAAGGGCTGTATGTTTTTGAAGAGTTCTTCACCCAAGAATAAGAATGATTTTCACAAATACATACACTAACCTTAGCCTTAATTGATACAGGAATACCTTTCTTTTCAAAGTTTCTTACTTTGAATCTTTTATCAATATTGAATATTCAACATCATCACTTGCAATAATAACACAGAATGTTGTACCTGATGATAAATAGAACACTGAAAAAGCTTTGTGTGTTAAGTCTTTATTTCATGTGGAAACAACATTACTACGAGTTTGAAGTAAACATCTCAGTGAAATAATCATAATTATCTTAAACGTCTTAAATCAGTTTTCCCTCATACACCTATAACAGAACATTATTTTCTCTTAAAGGATTTTCTCAGGATAACTTCATTTTAACACAGACTATACAATTACAGACGGGATACTGGGTGCAGTTTACACAAGCAGAATCAGAAGCATCTTTCCCACATTGTACATTTTAAGATGAGAAATTTTTGTCCACTACTAATTTATCTTATTCTGGTAACATTCAGTTTCACACTTCCGTCTTTGTAGACAGATACTCAACCAACATCACCTGTAATTATTTCTATATAATTCTATTGATAATTATACATTTTCCAATCACTCGCAACAACTTGATATGATCTTTCTGACTTCTCACACTCATAACATCTCATGAGTAACACCAAAGTACGGAGAAGTATGCTATTTAATTATAATGAACTAACCTACACTCATAAACCTTATTGAATATGGAACAATTTCAAATTAAACATCTTTGATAGTCCAATCAATTCTCCCAACCACGGATAGCCAGATTTGTGAGTTTTACTGCAGGTTAACCTCAAACAGGATGCATACTGGGTAATATGTCGACAAAAGTCATGGCTTTAGTATACAAATTTTCACGAATTGTATCATTATTTGTAGGTTAACATTTGGAAAAACTAGCCATCACAATGTTTTTTAAATTAGTATCCATATACATAAATATTTACTTAGTTGTTTGAAAATTCATACATTGTAGATGGATATACAACAATTATTTGTTGATTTTCTATAGTTTTTCCAGAGATTTTGTCGACAAAGTCATTAAAAATTAGCCTGCAGGTCCTTAAAATACTGTAAATCAGCTATCCTTGGTAGGGAGAATTTCGTTAAGACGAATATAAAATAATCAACACATATCACTAACACCAAAGAGCTCTGCAATTACGGATCATCAGTGTAACTGAAAAAGCTGCTCAGACAGTCATAATAATACTATAAAGCAAGCTACTGTTTAAAACATATAGCTGATATAGGAGCCATCCTAAGCAATGACCTTGATTGGCTGATCAGTGTTCAACTATTTGTATCCTGTATACCAGAAAGGATATTTCCAAGGATCTTTCTCCAAGGTGGCAAATACAAATGTCCTTGTAGGGAGGTTGACAAAAACCATATTGTCTTTTGGCATGACGCATCTTTGGTAACAGTCTGATGCACTATAAGATTAGTAAGAATTGAAATGATTTAAAAAAGTATATCTAAAACAATATAATGTCCCTCATCCCATAGAATAACCGATTTATAGCAGCTAAGTGACAGGCCACTTATTTTCCCAGTGACACTTTATTACCATGAATTTAGCAGTAACAGTTGAGGGAAAGGGGCCTGCCGTGCCGTGAGTAAATTTAATAGTAAACAGTGGGGAACCCTCCATTAAATACATATATACATCAAAGGGGTTGAGGGTCTGGGATTTTCGAAAATGTGCAAATGTTCCTTTAAGCTCCATACCCACTAAGTGACTTTACCGTTGACGGGCGACGGGCGACTGGGAGAATGCCAGGCGACAGTAATCTTAAGCAAGTTTGATAATTTACCAGCGATTTTACTAGCGATTTTGCTGGCAATTCCATCATCTGTTGCCCCTCACCTAGAATGCACACCATACCCACGGGAATTGCCTGGCGATTGTGATCGCCAGGGGATTGTACCAGGAGAGTCCCTGTTGGTATGGTCTGTGTTCTGAGCGACAGGCAAATTCAATGTCAGCCTAAGGGCAATGGGTGGATGGTTTTTTCAAAACATGAATAGTTACTTTAAGCGGACAATTAAGTGCTTTTAGCTATTACCGATATTTTAACTATTTTGTCATTCTCTTTTATTTCCCTTCCTCTCTTAATACCCTTTCCAATCAGGGCTCTTCTGAAGTCAGGATTTGTAATGCTATACACAAAGAAATTGCCACATCTGTCAAAGATATAGAGAAGGTTTGCTATGTTTTTCATAATCATTCCACTATTGGGGTTTGGCCAAATGTATCGGGTTATTGAAATTGGCAAGTTACAAATGATTGACTGTAAACAAACTCCGATTAGTAACACAATCATCCTACCTTCAGAATCATACTTTGCCATCTTTGCAGTGGAATTTTCCTGAGCATCTCCAAATAATTTGGATCTGTTTCTGCGATGTTTAAAGAGAGCCATCACAATGAGGGGGTTACAGATGACCAGAATCCCTGCTGGAACATATTGAAAAATGATGCTGCTCGAGATTAGATAAACCTTTCCAAACATACCAAACATTAATGGTGACCAGCTGTACCAGTAGACTGAACGTCCAGGTTCTATTTCTCCCGCTTTTGTCTCATAGAGAAGAGCAAATGGTATTCTACAAATGGTAGATATCAAAACAATGAGGAATAAAGCAACTTTAGCTTTAAAGACAGTTATTTTAACATGTGCCTCAATTGGAGACATTACATGGAAAAGACGATCAATTGCTATGACAATTGTTGTCCAGAGACTTGCCCCTGGTGTTATATGCATAATGATGGTCCAGAAGTATAGATGAAAAGCATTGTACCAATAGCTTGTGAAATAACCTTTCACATATAGCACCACACCAGAAGCTAGTGAAATGCAAAACAATAAGTCACAAACTGCCAAGGCCGTCAAATAGATAGTCATTATTGAATCCCCCAACTTTCTCAAAACTGCCATGTTCACTATGTTGGTCGAGATACCAGTAACGATGAACATCACATACATCACGTATAAGCTGGTCGATATCACTGGCCTGCTGACTGGAACAAACTCTTCTATGTTGGTTATGGAAACATTGGTAAGGTTCTTGACTACTTCTTCTGTTGCCATCAAAGAAGTCATTTCTTCAGGCAGAACTAGTGAAGCATTGGCTGCCATGTCTGCACTTTTCTTTCTGAAATGTGAAAATAGAATAGTTTTCTTGTTTAATGGATGGAGCTTCCTATTAGTTTTTAAATAATAACAAAAATAGTATAGCTTCACTAAGATATGTAACTCGAATCCTCACTCACAGACTATTCATGACATTGTCGATCGTGGCGTCCCCGATGAGCATCTGCACACACCATTACAAAGAATACAGCAGTCCATCTCTTTCAATCTTTTTCACAACATACACGACATCAATCGACATTTCATACAAACACATAAAACACCAACTATGGGCAAGAATCAATAATTTGACTGCATCCCTACTATATAATTACAATACTTATATCACTATCAGCCTGTCATTCAAAGGTATTTCTATGTGTATGGAGGCTTCTCTGAAGATAGAGGTCAGGCCCCTGCCTTCACAGCAGTCACCACCCCAGTGAGGTGTCATAAGAGTCTGTTAACCCATCGTGGGATTTCTGACTCTTATGAAAGAGACAATTTATTACAAAAAAGGTAATTACTAGTGTGCAACTATCATTAAGACTTAAATCTTGTTTAAACTAATTGTTTAGTACATTATTTTTTTGTCTTTTATTACATTTGGCATACATAGGATATTAGAAAATAATTGTGTAATAAGAATTCTGTGATTTAACACTTCTAAAACTGATAAGAGTTAACTGAATAAGAGATCTTTGACTAACCCTTGTGTTAGAAACTCAGATAATTTTGACTGGGGGATTAGACATTGACTCTCAGAAGTGGGGTTAGAAACCCTCATTTCATATGGCAAAATTCTGATTTTACTAACTGTCTAACCTTTTTTTTCTGTGAGTCTTATTTCTTAAAAAAACTTTTGTGTACAATGTATAAGCCTCAGGTCAAGGGCCTTTAGCTTGAAAGCAAGATAGAAATTCTCATGTCTAGAGCTTAATACCCAAAGATGAGTTTATAGCTTGTTATGTCATGATACATTAGGTTTAGAATGAGAGGCAAGCAATTTAGAAAACAAGACACAAAGGTTTTGAAACCCTATATCTGTATCTTAGTTTTCACTGGTAGATTTGAAAAGTCAATAGACACATGAGCCCCAACCAAAAAAAATATCCACGATATTTCAACCCCCACAATATATTAAAATACATATGATAGCTAAATTTGTGGGATTTAAGGGGACCTCAATATTTCATAGATTTTTCTTTTGATTTTTTTTTCTAATTTTACATTGTTCCAAGGTCATCCAAACACACATTAAAAAGTATAATATGTGAATTCAGATATATTGTGAATGATTTTACTATGATTTATCACATAAGTTTCAAGTCAACAGTGTATCATGGATGTTTTCTGGGTAGGATTTTTGTATCTTGGACCCTAGAATACACGCTACAATAAATTCTGATGTATTGTGGATGTTTTTTGGTTGGTACTCATACATAGATCATGTATACTCATAGATCATAAAACTGCGTTGAAAGAAGGTTGTATAAACAAATATGGCAGATTTCAGTTAAACTTACCTTCCTCTTTTCCTCTTTTAGGTAGCTTAGCTTGGGAATGGGTAGAGCTAGGTGATAGTGTTGGAAGTTGTTTTAAGATGAGCCAGGTTCCCTCTGCAGTGTCACGTTTTCTTCGTCCTTGGTCAGCGGCAAAAAAAAATAGAACTTCCCTGCGTTTTATAGGAAATTCTTGAGACATGATACCTGATTTTTCACCCAGTCAACCCAAGTCTCAGTTGCATCATCTGCACATGCAACATTTCCGCAGAAACCATATAATCCATATGTTTTATAACAGTTTGAAACACCAGGTTTGAGTTACAATGTAACAGCGTCAGTTAGTTTCATGATTTTCGTTTACCTTCAAGGAAAAAGCATAGATATGTCTGAGACAGTGCAAGTGTTGGATAATAGTCTTCTCATTGGTAAGGTTATATGTGTGAACTTTTTTGTTATAATATTATATGAATATGTCTTCGAGCACACCGTAAAAAGTTGTTCGATCCGACCTTTTGCCAGAGGCAGAGGCGTTATCTACTATACACTCACATGTTTGTAACAGAGCACTTTGTTACATGTTGGCCTATTGATGACACTTGCATGTATGGGCATTTCTAAAGTCTTAAAGTCACAAGTTGCATTCATTGAATATTCAAAACATCTGCATTTTAAAGAAAATGGTAATGTGAGCGAGGCTCAAGGGTCTATAGAAAATTTGAAAAAAAAAAAGAAAAACAGGGCAGGGGGGAGGGTCAGCATAAGGTAAGTAGTAAAATATGCATTTGTGGACGGCATGCATGCAGCATTTGTTAATTCTTACCCCTCTTAAAACCTGTAACAAAAGGGAGGTGGGGAGGTCAGGACCCCCTGGAGCAACCTTTGATCCACCCCTGAGGCTTTCATCAGTATGTATAACTAGCCCCACGTTTGGTTGATGAAGTTATTTGATTTGGAATTTGGGGTCTTTATAGCGTTTTTAAAAAACTCGATATCTACCCTTATTAGGACTACAGAGAATGGTTATTAAAAATCTCCCTGAGATGCGCGGCCAATACTTTTAGGGTTGCACTTTTTTGTCTTTTTAATTATTGTCCACTTCCTACTAATAACATAATATCTTCCAGCGGAACAAAGAAGTAGTATGAAGTATCTAAAAAAAAAAAAAAGTACAGTCAGACAGCAATTGCCTGTGAAAATTGAATAGTATTAATCCACAAGTCTAAAGTTATTAAGTACACTTTTTATAGCACAGCCATCCTCATTAGCACTAGTATGCAGTAGGCATCGCAAACAACGCTAAATACAATTATGTATGAATTCAATATAAGTTCATTTATAGACATTGCTGCAAATATGGTTTTTAACTCCGGTTTTAAACTTAGCTTCCGTTGCTCAGGCTAATTCCAGAGGTGGATGCAGGATTTCAAAAGGGGTATTTATACTCACGTGCATAGCGTTTTTTTCTATGTGAATTACAGGTCTCCACAAAAAAAAGGGGAGGGGAGGTCAGGACCTTAGTACCTCACCCCCCTGGATCCGCCCCTGTAATACAAATAGTAATCTAGGATTTGTGTGTGCCTAATGGACACAATCCAACACACTAATTACTATTAGTTGTGGACCACTTCTTGGATTGACTTTCATGGACTCAAATGCTTGAATCAGCCGACTACCAGCCAACTGATTCAATCAGTTAGCAGGGATCTATGGGTTGGTGTTTCTCCCTGGTTGAGAGTCAGTGGACACTACCCAATAAGCCCATCCCACATTGGGTTTATCCCTGGGTTGGACAAAGGTTGGAGAAAATAGTTGTATAAGCTATCCTTGTCTCATAGAGTTGGGTTTACTCAAATAAGCAAGAATAATATTTTTCTATAGCTCCAAGTACTGCTTAAACATGATCTTTTCTTTAGTCTTATCAATTGATAGATTTGCAGGTTTGCCAGCCAATCAAAAAGCTGTATTTCAGGGCAAAATTGGGTTGGACATCATAGGTTGGGCTGATAGGCTTTACCATTGGTTCTTATGGGGGAAATATCCTAAATATAAGGTCACATTTTAGGAATTTTAAGAGCAATCATTCGACCAAATTGCTTCGGTTAATTTTGTATATGCAAATGTCTTCAGGGAATAAAAACAGAAGCAATTCTAAGAGTATTTTATAGTAAACTTTATTGTTGGTGTAAACTTGGATGGGCTTATTGGTCAATTAGTAAGGGATAAAGCAGTATTATGATTACGACAACCTGAGTTGCAATAATTATGATGATGCCGCACAGTCGTCACACATATCAGAGATAGAATTCTATGTTACACATAATGTGAGATACTCTAAATTGCCATTTTTTAACAATCATAATTCTTACTGTTGTATGTGAATTGTCTGTAAAACATCACATGGTGATATCAAAGCTTACATCGTGTAGTTTGAAGCCCTGTTTCCACTGAACGACATTTTCCTCAACATTTTCCTAAGACTTGGAAAGATTTGGAAATCGTTTATGGTCTTTTGGAAAATCGTTCAGTGGAAACACAAAATCGTTGGTTAAGACTTTTGTAAAATACTGCAAACGACATTTGCTCAAGACCAAAGTGAAAGATTCACCAACGACCAAATATTTAACCTGTTTAATATTTCTGGACGAGAAATGCCAACGATTTTATCCAAGAGCAATTAAAAGCAATTAAATCTATTGTTTCCTGACTTTTCTGGCCACTGTCATTTAGAAAAGTTGTGCAGATAGTCCAAAAGTCGTTCAGATATCAGTATTTTAATCGTTCAGTGGAAACGAGAAAATTCATCCTTTCTGAAAGATTAAATGAGGAAAGGTTTTCCTTTTTACAGTCGTTCATGGTCGTTTGGAAGTCTCCTTGAAAGTCTTTCGGTGGAAACCCGGCTTAATACCACCCACCCAGGTGAACTGTTACATACTAATGTCGGCTGACTCGCAGTCAGCCCTCGTTTAGTTAATGCTTATTTATACTGGTTACAATCAGGAAAAGGTAGACATTCCTGGTCTCCCGTGTTAGCCAGTTGACTTCTTGGTTAGTGAGTGATTTGATGAGATGGTAATAGGTTTAGTCCATATAATGCATAGGCATACTCTCAGATACAATTGCATTTAACTCACATTTTACTTGTATTGTTAAAGATATTATACGGATTTCACGCATTTTAACAACTAACATAAAAAAATGTCATTATTTTCTGGCATGCAATAAGCAATTTAATGCGGATAACACAACCAAGCCAGAATAAAACAATCGTTATACAAAATCTTCCTAGTTTTATAACAGCTCCTTGTATTACAATTAGCGTATGGCAACTTATATTCGCTTGTTTATCAGTCCAATGTAGTCATTGATTCCAGGGAAATAGAAAGGTTACTATTACACAACTTTCACTTGACGTCATACTCCCTTCCGGCGGTAGAAATAATAAGTAGATGAGGAGAGAATCTGGTTGTACAATTGTGGTATAACACTTTGGCTGACGTATTTCTCAAGTTTGATCAACTTTGGGCATTTTTTGGCATTGGAAATGTTCAGTTTCCAACGTTTGTAGTTGGGCATGATTAACTGATTAAGGGGTGATTACACGTATGGGGTTCATAACACTGTATTCCTGTTAAGAAAAAATAAGTAAGGTAAAGTACACCTTTAAGCAAACATCTCTATAGATTTCATACTATAACGGAGATAAAGTAGTGATCGGGAATTTCAAAAAACAAAATGAATCACGTCGTGTGAACGTAAAGTAGGTTTCTTCCAGCTATATAAAATAACTGTAAACAAAACGTATACATTTGTCCCAGCTTTACAAAATAACTATAAACATAAACGAGGAAATTCATATTCACGAAAACGATGGACTGTAGTTACCCAGCTAAAGATGTGAAGTCATAGAACATCAATGTAACAGAACGTCATTAGTACGTTGCAGATCGTGACCGTTATGTCACTCCTTTCAGGATAATTTGTTAATAAAAAAAATAAAAATCGGCCAAAATAGGGAGGGGGGGGGGTAGGGTGCGTGCGTCCCCCACGTCCCCTAAATCCGCGACTGCCTTTACTGGATATCCTCACAGAAGGATCATAGCCCTACGACTTGTTTACAAGTCCCCATGCCGTATCCTCCTAGAGGGCCACCGGCTGTTGTGTGTCTCTATCTTCTCATACATTCATTCATTCCATAGATACGATCATCAAAAGACAGAATTGTCAAAACCTTGTTCTCGCCATGATATGACCTTAGATGTTGCTATGGCGTTAAACCCCAACAACCAACCAACCAACCCATGCTGTATCCAGGGGCGGATCCAGAGTCTGTCTTTTAGGGGGGGCAACATATTTGCCCCCACCCCTTATGATTTACCCTGCAAAATTTCTCCTTGGATTTGTCAAAACTACGAGAGTTCATTTTTTGTCTGGGGGGGGGGGGGGACAATTGCCCCTTTTGCCGCCCCCCCCCCCCCCCCTGGATCCGCCACTGGTATCTGTTGATCAGGGCTGGTTCCCCCAAGGGCAGGTAGTACCCCATACTGGGCAAGTGAGATACAAACTTCCCCCAAACACAACCACTAGGCAACCACTTAAGCTCATATGAGTTGCTATATAAAACAATTAATTATAGGCGAACAGAGCAAAGGTTGCTAATTTGGGGCAAATTCAGATAGGCAGAGATTTAGGTTGCTAGGGATACGCCAGTCGGCTCCACTGTCCCCCACATAATTATTGGCGTTTTACCTGTGTTTCTATCTTTGATACTAGGGGGCGCTTCAGTATATCTGAAAAGCCTCATCCATGTGAATACCCAGAGATTGAGAATGGTCCACCATATGCCTATATGTAGTAAGGGATCTCTGGAGAGGGGGCTGGGGTCCTGAGCCCCCACCCCCTTTGTTTTGCTATGGTGGAAAAGGGGATAAACATACCCCGTTATGTTTGGCAGCTTTAAAAAGATTGAGTAAGTTGTAACTCAAAATATCTGTGGGTAGATATATTGCATTCGACTACAAATGCCTATGTAGTTTAGAAATTACAAAGAGGTATCAACGAATTGGTCTTGGAGGAAGTAGTGGCCGTTGTCATCTTGCATTTATGATTAATGTAATATCAGTGTCGGAATAATGCCCTGTCTGCAATCTTTACTGTGACGGTCTTATTCTGTTTCATGGGTGAAATCTCCTCGTTGTGATAAAAGTTTTCAAATGCACGTTATTTGTATTTGAGAAAAAACAAAAAGTGGCATTTACACTAGGAGAAAGGTCACCTACAATTATGCTGGTGATCCACGATGCGATTTTGGGCTGATTATGGGCCGATTCCAGAAATTGGTTTGACAAATAATGATTATTCTTGTACAATATCCTATCAACTTTACCTCACTTGCTGTGACTTAAAGGGAATCTTTACCCTAAAACAGATTTCTGAATATGTGAAAAATGCATGAGAAGAAAATTGGCTGGCGTTTTGTTGCATCGTGGATCACCGGCTTTAGATACAATCAATTCCATATATCCCTCTTTAAATCACACCCTCAAATTCCAGCAAACATCGTCGCCTAGTGTGAATGCGGCTCCAGTCCAGCTCACTTCCTTTACCTAATTCCGTAGTGGAAGTATCGATAGCTTTTAAAGTGGTCCCTTTGTGCTGTGTTCCCACCTCTCTGGAGGTGTTCAGGGTCAGTTTGATCAGACGTGAGTAGGGTTTATATATACCCTGAGTCTTTTATCTGGGTTCTTTGGCTTAGGTGGCGTTGCAGGGGTACCAACCAAAAAAATTATATATCACAATATTTCGTCCTTACGATACATTTAAATACTGACAATCGCTAGATTTGTGATCACGGGATATTGATGACCCCCAATATTTCATGGATTTTTCTTTTCATTTCTTTGATTTTTTTTCTAATCCTAAGTTGTTATAATGTCCTTCAAACACTGTGAACGATTTTGATAAGATTTATCACATCCAAAATGTATTGTGGGTGTTTTTTTCTGGCAGGCATTTTTGTATCGTGGTCCCTAAAATACACCCCATGATAAATTTTATTGTATTCTGGATGTTTTTTGGTTGGCACCCCTGTAGTGTATTAAGTAGGGTCTATTAACAACTTTTTCTTTACAGAGCGGGTAAAATCACCATGTTTGGTATCTTGCACCTAAAAAGCAAATCTATGAAATCAGAAAGGGGGGCCACCTTGAAATATCAATAGAACTGACATGGGGGCCAAGCGACCAACATGGCAGACTTTTGTCATAAACAATCCAAAATCCAAGTGTTTTTAAAAGTATTTTTGGGATGAACCTCACAATGATTTTTATTATGTTTCTTTATCCCTTAAAGCTTCTGTTTTCCATGCTGCCGAATACCAGACTGTATCCAATGAGCAATTGAGTTACATGAACATCAGACCCCATAACAATTATTACTCCTTTAGGCCTTAACCCAAATGGCAGCAAAACAAACCCTTCATTAATCACAGAATTATCAGTGACGTAGAAACGACGTCCTTACGTCATATCGTCACATGGTATAAGGGCTATAAAGTATGGGCTGGGTTAGGCGTGGAGGGGAGGATGGGGCAATTTACTGTCAGAACTTCTGAGATATGACCCTGGGACGCCATCTCTCGACACATTCCTACGCCTGCGTCGCGGATTTATACACCGTACTGAGTGAACCGCCCTGACATCCGCCGGTTCACCGCCAGTTGATAAATGTGCACCTGCGCGCCACCTGCTGTTTTGGGCAGAATATAGTTCTCTCCCGGTTTCTCGAGCTACCCCTCGAGCTACCCTGAATTATTGCCCTAATCCTCATTTTATAGCAGGAAAAAAAACTTTAAAAATTCATTAAAATTCAATTGAAATGGCCCTTTCAACACAAATTTTATAATTATCCTGTTTCAAGTTAGTATTCTAGAAATTGAATGTTGTTGCAGCAGCAGATTACAATTTATTTTTGATTTTTAACACTTTCTAAACCCATTGTTGATGTTAAAAAATAATATGAAATAAAAAAGGAAAATGACCTATATACGTTACTCGTGCGACCCATTAAACCTGAGCAATGCAGCTTTTTATTTGGCCTAAGATTTCGAGAATCATACTCATTTTACATGCAAACAGTCTTAGGTATTGACGATAAAATATACACAGTTATTGATGTGATGGCGTTTTATTACTCTTTTCCCAACTTTATTATCACTATTGAGACATAAACAATTATGGTATATGGAAGTTAATTTGTTGGGGAATGGTGCTAATCCTTCTACCAGTAGTACGCTATACATCATGGATGTACATAGTATGTATACATTTATCTAGATACAAACGTTTGCTGCTGTTTAATGTTCAATGGTGTGTAGAAATACTAGCTGTATGTCATATAGGTGACTGCTGTATTCCCACAGTGCTGCAGAGAGCGTATCATAACTAGAGCAGATAACGCATACTATAACAAGCTCTGACGAATGGAAATGCTTGGGTGATATACTGTTTTCAGTAAAAATAACTATGATATACAACTATAATACAAGCATTCTTGCCACAGCGAAAGCTACATGATTCCAGATAAAGTAATTCCTAATTTGACCCCCAAGAAGTAAGACTAGAGGGAAAACATTATAATAATCAATATAGTATGTCTTTTAGGTCTTATATTTACTGGAGGTTGTGACTGTTGTTACAGATGAAAGCTTATTGGTATTTATATGGGTCGACATAAATATTCACTGAGTATGCTGATAATACAAAATACCCTCAAAATGGTATGTAAGGGTTGCAGAGATCAACTTTATTCCCTTAGGAAATGATATACATTATCGTTTGCGACGTTTTTTGTTTGAGTGCTCAGAAAAATAACAGTGTGTGAGGAATCATACCGGACAATAACTTCATAATCATGTAAAAATGTGAAGATACTGAATAAATTACTTAATTACTTCATATACAAGATGCCCTCAATGTTCAATGAAAGTGACATATAAATGCTGTGAGATTATCTAGATTGTTTAGGCACTATGTGTAAAGATTAAAGAGCTTTGACATATGAATAATGCATAATTTTTACAGAAAACCTGGACATGTATGTGTGTCTGGTTATAGATGGTTATTGCTGTTAAGCTGGGAACCCACTGAGTGACTGGAATTCTAGTCGAATACAGTGACAAATATTCAATAATGTTAGATATTTTCCAAGTGATTCACCATTTTTTATAGCTTTCTGGTCGTTTTCAACCAGTTTCAGTAACCTCAACTAAAATTAAGAAACCAAAACTGGTCGAAACGGACAGAATTCGGTTTAATCACTCAATGGGTTCTCCCCTTTACTAGTATTAGATCTATAACCATATCCAAAAAAAACACAATACAACCAATATTGTCTCCCCACACATCACTGGTAGGTCAAGGCTAATTTAGCCAATTCCGGCGGAGATTCCCCATGGACTGCAGTGAATACCATTAAAGCCTTTATTCCACTAGGTGATTTTGACAAACGGCAATTTGGTTATTCTCTCATTTTCATAAGGAATATAACAGCAACCCACACATGCTACATAGCCATCTAAAGGAAAATTTGATATCCTGTCTAATGATATATAACATGACAACAATTATTAGTCCTAATATGCCCAAGGGAGAACATGACATTATTATAACGTTTTGTTTAATTCGGCTTTGGTTCTTGTTATGTTGTTTTGATAGCATCCAAAAACGTCTTTAGAACCTTGTGACATCACACTATGACATCATTGTGACATTCTTGTAACATTCTTTCATGTTATAATAACATTATCATAACGTTCTTTATTAGTAAGGTCTCAACTTCACTAAAATATAATGTTATTATAACATTCTTTTTTAGTAAGTCTCAACTTTACCTAAAGTAACATAACTGAAAATTGTTACAGACTAGCCAAATAAGTACTATCACAGAACATGCTTGTTGAGTTGCTGCTTGCCTGGGCATCACTGGTGCTTTTCAAAAGTTAAATCGGATAGTTGAAAAGAGCCTTACCTCATTGCCACCTTTATTCACAGGGGATATAGGTCCTCTCATCACCTCATAGGAGAATACGAGAGTGGTGTCAAACCGGAAACTAGGGCCATCAACTTCCTGTGTTGCATGTGCTGTTATTACTACTCGATTTATTTTCAGTTGTCCAAGTATTTGGGAACAACTAAAGATAGACATTATAATAATTCGTACATTTCAGTAAGTTTTCCTTTAGTTTATTGTATGTAAAGGAAAACAAGTTAGAAAGTGGGATTTTCTGGACGATGTATTAGGAACTTATTATACGAAAACCACCTCAGGGAATTAGCAGGAATATCTTATGAAGAGTGCTTAGCCTATTTATTCTATATATAGAATTAGTGTGATGATATTATGGTTGATGCAGTAATATTAAATTTTGTCTTTTGTCTTCAAATACGTTGATTCATACATACTGTAAACTTACATATTTTTGTAATACTAAAATATTAATTTCTCTGATATTTTCAGTATCATAATTTTGCACAGTTTACGGTTTATTCTAATTATTGCATAATATTTCATTGTTTCACTGACATCAAAATCCGAAATTATAGATAGCTTGAACCATAGAATTATTCACTTTAGCAGTTTAACATTATTTCACAACTAATGCATTTCACAAATTCCCTAATGGCACACTCTTCCTCCTTATAAAACGCTCAAAAAGATCATGACAGTTCTCCAACCCAGGGGAAATCCCTTAATTAATACTCATCACTTGCACAGACCATTAAGTAAATTGCAATTTTGCTCAATCACAAAATGAAAATTGCAATGTATTTTACCACTCATTTTTGTTCAGGACTACAAATCTTACCTGTCTTTTCCAGCCATTTCCACAACCAAACAGCATGCCTGGATTCGTCGGAGGCAGGAAATGCAGACAAAAAATCAGAGAAAAGGAGTGGGATGAAAAAAGTGAAATGAACATGCTCTCATGTGTAGAGTGTTAATTGGGGTGATTCAGAGGAGGACGGCCCTCAGTGGTTTGAGATGAAGCAGACAGTTGTGATGAACTGGGCTCCGACGACCAGCCAACCCACCTAGCTTTCTGGATAGCATCAGTACTGGAGCAGCTCACAGGAGCGGCTGAGCTGCTCATCTGGGTGAGGAAGGGAGAGCAGTATGGGCAAATCAGTGAGAGAAACCTGTTTTATGGAGGTGGGGATTTTTTTCTGTAAAGAAGTATCTAACGGCCTGATTTATACTTTATCAATACTTATGGACTTTTCTGTGTGATTAACAGAAACATAGTATCTGCAAGTTTTTATTATTTTATAGAAAATCTCCAATAGGGACCCTAAAACCTATGTTAGGACCCCCAAGAAAACCTCCATTAGATAATTACAAAAGACACTTTAAAAAGACAAACTTCAGTAAGTCCATTATGTTTTGAATGCAAAGTTCCGTTAATTACTCCATCATTCCTCAACAATAGGCCACAAAAGTGTAGTTCAAATTTATGTATATTTAGATTTATATTGAAAAGAAAATTGGCAATAACCCCATCCCAGTTTACATCAATGTTACTGCTTACCCTGAAATATCATCAAAATTGCCTTCTGACATTTTTCCCTAAGACATTTGCATAATACACAATTAACCATAATAATATGGTTCAAAGATTGCTCCTAAAGTTTGTAAAGCAGTGTTGGAACCAGAGCCAATGCTCTAGGGGAGAGGGTTGGGGGGGAGGGGGCAAACCCTGACCCCCCTTATAAAAAATGAAAATTTAAAACACCAGATTTACACAGATCTTCCAATTTTAGGATCTCAAAATTTCCTCCATTGGTTCTAGGGGGGAGGGCAATTGCCCCATTTGCCCCGCCCCCCGGATCCGCCTCTGTAAAATGCAGCCTAATATAAAAGCCCTTTTCCCATAGAAACATGCATTGTAGTTTGTCCTATTATCTATCAGTCAAATGACTGTTATGACCTCTACAAACATGGGTCATCACACTCTGACCAAGATGGCCGCCAATCCACTTCCGGTAAGAACCTTACGCATGATGTCCTCACAGGGGGAGCTGCAAACGTACTTACCCCCCTACTTCCGGTATACTGGTCAGGTGGGGGCCGCTCCGTGCTGCCCCTAGCGGCGAACGGCAACATCAAAGAGAAGGAGGATCAAAAGATTCAGGGTCTGTTAAATGCACCACATAAGGGGAGAAGGAAAACGGGTGTATTATGGAGAGTAGATGTGCACGTTTCCTTGTTTGGCCTGTGATGCTTTAGATCCTACAGAATTCCCAAGTGAATTGCTCTATTTCCTCAGGATTTTCCAAAATATTCGGGAAGATTGCATGTTGATAAACTTCGAAAGTCTACACAAGTCTACAGTGACAAAATAAAGAAACATGTTTTCCTGTGGTTAATAAGGAATTTGATTAGTTTTCATTTGACTTTGATATATAGAACGTACTTCTCCGATGATGCAACACATATCAATATTTTGATTAGGCAAGACTAGTCGTGATTTTCTTCATTATTTGGTTCAGATGGGTGTTGCTGAAGTAGGAAAAAGGAGGAGGTCATATTAATAAAGAATTAACTTATGGCTAAAGATCCCAATCTCCTTGAACCAAGCATATGGTAACAGTAAACTGCCATCTCTTTTGATTTTCTTATCTTTAAAAAGTTGAACATCTTTCAAAGCGTCAGTGCTAGTAACACTGAACCTCCAGCCATGACAGTTCACGTCAAATTAAGTATAGACATTGTACAGATGACATCACAGCTCTGAAATTGCCTGGCCGCCATATCGGTGATCACACTATCAAATCTATCATTCCCAATTCTGGGGATATTTGAAATGAATATGAATGCAAAACTTACCTTAAACCATTCCCCTGACTCATAATCAACAATTGTCATCAATTAGATTTTATAAGTTAAGAATTTACTGCATGGCCGTGTGTTCATGATCACCAAAATGGGATCACTTGACTACGTCTGCACAACGTCTATAGCAGGAAAGCTTAAAGCCAGGGTGGCCTAAGTCAAACAGATGTGCCAAAGGTTACATTTTTCTGCCTTAAAAGTGGGGACGATTGCGCGAGACAGGAACACCCAGGGCTGCTCCTGCACTATGATCTTTGGGCCTATTACGCTGCAACAGGACTCCTACGTATAGTTTTACTTTATTTGATAAGGTAACTATCCCTCTCAATTGACTTAAAATGTTGTCACTTGTTGGCGTTGGGTGTAGTGTTTCTCAGGTAGAGTAATTCTATCTTACCTTTGCGGGTCCAACTTTTTGCTGAGATGGCAATTTGAATGGGTAAGCGAAGCTCTCAGGTGGTCTTACTGGTACATCATAGAAAGCGTTTATTTTTCTTCAGGCTGTATTCTATTAGACGATTTTACAGGGACTGCAGAAAGTCGTTTGTGGAAATAAGGGTTGTTCATGTGTATATTACATGTACTTATCATTAGAACGAGTTGTTAATTCCCTTTCAAATGATATGTAAGATATGCATGGTCCTTGTTGCCATAATATTGTTGGATAAAAGTGTCAAATTAACGATTTGCACACATATGACATAGAATCGCCTGGTGCAATACAAGCTTAACTTAAAAAGGTTGCATCTTAATAGAGCCACCTACACTGTTCATGTTCTTAGCCTATTCAAATAAGACTTGCCACAATTAGATATTAACTTCTTTAAACTTCAAGGCCGCTGAAGAGCTCCTAAAATATTATCCGTTAAACTGCTCAAGTCTGACAGCCCGCAGCCTACAGTGTTTTAAACGTACTTCTTGCTCTTCATTGTTTGTGACTTTTGCAAAGTTTGCAGCAAAACTATCCAGATTGAATGTATTGAAAGTGTGACTATATTCAGAAACAAATGATTATTGGGGTAACGATGGACTTGACTTGAAATTGTCAGCTATGAATACACATTCACTTTGAGATGAAGGGTAATGAATTAAAGTAATCCCAGTGAACTTTACCAGGACGATGGGGTTATCAATACATTTAGTCAGAACCTCTAATGTCTGCTTGTAACCGCCTCAGATTTACCTAGTACCCCCTCATGTTGAAGGGCTGCATACGCTCCTGCAATGATTGATAAGTCTTTTACTATGATTAAGTCGAATACTACAGATAACCAACTGTATATGCCCATTGCACCCCCACTCCAACCCCCTTTTTCAAAGTCAGGGGCGAAACCAGTAATTCTGGAAAAGGGGGGGGGGGGGGGGACGCCTATATCAAAAAGGGTCCTGCCCACCCCTCCAAGGTACATAGTTTTACATTGAAAAAACTAACATTTGACCTCCCAAAAAAGATGCCCCCCCCAACCCCCTTGAAATCAATCGATGAAAATCATTAATCCACCGTTCTGCTGCACATCAAGTGTGTTGTCCTACACCTACTTTTCATCGTTCAGTGTGAACCGTGCAATAGTAGATCTCGGAGCAGACGAGATTTGGTGACGGTCACGTAGTTCCCGCGTTTTCCGTTAGACATAAAACATGGCGTCCTCCCGATCTGGTCAGATCGATCTCGGGGAGACAATGTAAGGTTGACTCGGGACAGACAGGGAGGGCTGGCACGCAAGGAATTTGAGGCGCCAAATGTAACCAAGATCTTTTTTTAACAACTTTTATTTATCCTGGGAGTGGGTTGGCTTTCTTCAGTATTCCCCCCGCCTTCCAGTGACACCTTAATCTATTAGGCCTACATAGCTTTAGATAGTGTTTATTCCAATTCAATATAGCGAAATAAATGATGATAAATAATTAGAATAATCATATTAATGATGAAAATTTGGTGTGCAATGTAAACGTTATGAAAGTGGCACACATTTCAGGGGCAGATACATGATTCCAGAAAGGGGGTGGGAGCTAGGGGTGTGCATATAGATTAAGAACTAAAACATCGAGCAGTTGTGCGCATACATCGCGCAACGTTTTTTCTCTTTTACAAGTGTAAGTCCCCACAAAAAAGGGAGTTGGGGGATGTCAAGACCCGCTTGACCCCCTGCCCCCTTCTACATTCGAATCCATAGCAATAATGAATCAAAATTGGTAGACATTTGCCTGCCTTCAGATTTACAGAGATCTTCCAATTTTATAATGCTTTATGAAAACTAAAGACATGAGAACTGATCCATGAAAAGAAATCGATGGGGAAATGATCAAGGACAATCCAGGGGGGGGGGGGGGGGTCCTGTTGCTTGTCTTTGTTGCTTAAAATAGTAATTGAGGCCTGTGTCATTGTCACCAGCTATCTCAATAAGTGCCCAGTTCGGTTTGTCAATAAGTAATAATTATTGTTTTCAACTGGTTTATTGAATGGCCTACTATTATTTACCTATGCATACTATAAAAAAATATCAGATCCCGAACCCCTTATGATTAAAGACACATTAGGTTTGTATAGGGAAGTACACACATTTTCACAAATTCAGATACCCAGTTCTCCTTTGACATACACGGTAGGCCCCTTATGATTATATTATGTTATGTGACTACCATGGCGCAGAAGAGCAACCGCTTCCACTCAATGTCGAAAAAACGACGGAAAAAGAGAAGTGATTAACTGAATTTTTCCATTTAAGTAGTAACTTAACCGAAATAGGGATACATTTAAAAGGGCGCATGGGGCTCCAGTCCCTCTTTTTTGGACTACATAATGTTCATTTCTTTTAATCTTAAGTTCAAAAAGTGTTACGTAAGGGCGCCCCTTCAACTTTTGAAAATATCTGGATCTGTCTCTACAAGGGAACCCTAGTGCGCACACTTATTTGTGGGACTTACTACTCCTCTAAAAATAATATTTAAAAAAACTAATTTATTTTTATTTCACTCGCAGTCGGCACCCCATAAGACAGCCTAAGCTGGCAGGCACACCAGACTGGGTCCATTCAGATAGCTGTAGATAGGCCCTCGTTTCAGAAGGAATGTCTTCGACTCTATCAACTCCGTCAGGCTTATCTTAAGCCGTCGACATCTACCATAGCCGGAATTGAAGGTCCATAGATCCAAGACAGTGGGGTGTTTGATTAAACAACAATGGTCCAAAGCATAAAATACTGATTGCGAAGCTAGGATTTCATTTATGATATCACGTCTTGAAATAATGTATTGCTGTTTTAATAAGTTAACCCTATAGCTCCTATTTTGTGTGTGTGTGTGTAATAATATTATATATTCTGTATGTTTGAACTATAGAGGTTTAATTATCTGTTTAAAGTTAATGCATGTTTGTGTTGTTACGTTGTATAGATAATAGCTAGCTCCATTCGCAGTCTCCCTCCTCGTCGACTGCGGTCGTCCAATACATAATTATAGTTCCCTTATCATGTAAGACGTGAACACTCGTTGTGAAAGGATTTGTTGTTTATTATCCAATGTCTAGTCGTTCTGTGACAAGAACTCGATTGACTATGATCAGTCCCGAGGTTAGAGTTCCCTCAAACACATTCAGTCAACGCTCCGCGCTCTAACACAATTTCTATATGCCTCTCTCCAGAACCTAGACTGCAGATTAAAGGTCCAACCTTCACAGGATGTTTACTCACACAGTGCTTGCAGCTACTCTGGCTAGCTAAGAGCGGAACACATTATTATATGGTGGTACGTCACACCTTAACTCCTCCCTCATTTCACTACTGTCAAAGTGAAACATTGGCTTACACGTGCGCTTCTAAGCTCACGTCATGCTGCCCAAACATGGACTGGCCACCCGCGTCAGTACATGTTGTTAAAATTCTGTATTTCTTAACTATTAGAAGCCTGGGCATCTGGCGTTTTAGATTAAGTGTTCTACAATTTACAAAAAGCAGTAGATGTAAATTATTCTGTACACTTCACACAAAAAGATCAAAGATTCCCATTTGGACGTATAAGAGCAATGGTTTCTTAAATTCAACACTTGGCAATTCTTAGAGACAAGGACAGGCAACAAGGCCATTAGACACTGGACAATGCCGTTTCTTGGAGACAAGGACTGGTAATAAGGCCATTTCTTAAATTCGACATCTGACAGCAGGACCCCCCCCCCCCCTACATCCAGGGCCCCAGTTTAGATTCTTTAATTTAAAAACACAAATTTGGTGAAGATTCCCAGTTTGAACCCCTCGGAATTCCCTGAAACCCCTCAGATTTGCTTGGAACCCCCTCAGATTGTTAACCCCCTTAGGACCCGGGTGCCACCTGTGGAAGATTGCGGCAAGAACAATTAAAAACTGATGAAGAGGGAGGGAAATCTGAACTGATCCTTTGGTTATGCTTAAAAACAAGTTTTAAAAAACAGAGCTTACAAATTTTGAGATTGCTGGGAAATGTTAACAAAACAACTTGAGTGGTTAATTAATAAAGATTAAGGTGAGGTGTAAATACATAAATTGTTTTTGTTGCAATGCAAGACAGGATGGGTAAACACAAGGGGTTAATTATTGCAGTTGTTGCCGAAAAGGGTCCATCATCCACAACAAAATCAAATTTAAGAGAAAAATGAGACGGTATGAGCAATTTCTTTAAAGTCTTCTACAAGGATGCATTAATTTGTGGGATTGTATTCTGGAAGGATTCCAAAGAGCTCTGACAAATTAAAGGTCGAGCATGCGCGCAATGGTCAAGCTTAAAATGAACGAATGATGGGCCAACCTCTGTAAAAATCTATGATGTTCCAAATCTAATCTAGACCCACCTATAAATGAACTGTAAGTAGAATATTTAGAGGTTTAAGATCCATAAGAAAATGTGTATTTGTGTCTCGTTTCAATTAAAAAGAAGGAAAAGGGGGGAAATCATGCAATTTAATCCATACCTGTAGAGCCGCAATAAAGGCAAAACAATTATGGGACACATAAATACATATTTCTAATGGGTTTTCAGTCAAAATGTTTTTAAAATGTTCAATACCTCCAGGCTGCCTAAGCTAATGCATATTAAGGTTATGGTTGTAAATACGAATATGGGGAAGTATTTTCAAGCAGCACAATCCTCTGCCTCATTCATTTCATACGAGCGGGATTTGAGTTAGTGTGTGTGGTTGTTACCTCACATTTTCCTGAAGCGATTTGCGGTAGAAACCGTGTGCCACTCCACAATGATCAGTCTCCCTGCAATCACCACCTGAGCTTGCTGTGGTCGCATCAGATTATGAGGCTATGAAAAAGATGTTGCTGTGTCCAGGCATTATCATGTCTAAATGCTCAAGTAACCGCCAACTTGTGGAGAACTGAAATGGCGAGTGGACAATGCATGCCTTGTGCGCTATTGGGGCCAGTGAGTTATTTTGGTTTTTATCTAAATTTATTTTGAATTCTAAAGATTATTTAATAACTTTTTTGAAAGTGAGAGTCGGGGCGAGAATCTGAGGTAGGTGGAGATACCTGAACACAACTATTTGTGTGTGGCCTGAGCAGTCCGCTTTGATCTTCAGTTGTCCCCATAAGACTGAAATTCAGGTTATGAAATGTGTAGCAGTATATCTGGCACCCTTGAAACATGTTTACCAAAGGTTGAAACGTTTATGTGTCAAAATGTCATTAAGGTAATATCATGTTTTTAATTAGTAATCCTATTAGATCATAATGGTATTATCTTTATTACAATGTGCAAATGTTAATAAAGTTATTTGGAGCAGGAGCTTTCTCAAACATTTGCCTTGTGTCACTGATATTGTTTCATGGTAAAACAAGATCACCTTTTACCTTTCTCAATACAGTTTTGTAGATGGATAGAAGGTTCCTAGCATAGGTGGGGATCCAGACATAATGCTACAAGGATGATCAAATTGAATAACCTCCTTTGATGAATGCTACATCTATTTAGGGGCCTTCCATTAAGTACGTTAAGTAAACATCATTGAAGGTATGAGGAGATCTGCAATACATTCCTGAACAAATCCAAGATGCACATTATCCTAACGGGAGGTATAGGGGTCCGATATTTTTTCAAATCTCTCTACCACGGATAGCTGATTTATAGCATTTTAAGGACCTGCAGGCTAATTTTGACTGATTTTGTCGACAAAATTCCTGCAAATACTATAGAAAATCAGCAAATAATTGTTATGTATCCATCTACAATGGGCGAATGTTCAAACAATTCAGGAAATATTAATGTATATGGATACTTAGTAAAATAATGATGGCTAGTTTTTCCAAATGTTTTGGAAACTGACAAGCATTGTAATCTGGTAATATTGATTGGAAAAAAGGGCAAGCTATTTGCAGTATACATATTGAAAAAAAAACAGAGCTTGAGAAATGAAAATATGAAAAATCGGGGAATGTAATGATATTACAAATAACTTCATTTAAGAGGTAGTTCTTGATACAAGAAGTCTGAAGGTGGCCATATGATACCTAAAGTTCTCATATAGATATAGACCTTGTGCAGATGAGGTCACGTGATCCCTTTTTGGTGATCACCACATGGTGATTATGACCACGTGGCTTTGGAATTAATTCAAAATTTAAAATTCTAAGGGTTTGGAATTGTCAAATGACCTAACTTGAATCAAATATAGCAAAACTATTTGTTCTAAATGATAAAAAATTGATGATAATACAATAAATTGTTCACCAATATGGCGGCCAGCACCTTTTGGATAAGGTGACGTCATCTGCACAACGTCTATAAGATAACTAAAAGATAGTGAAAATATGGAGCAGTAGGTCCAGCATAACTATGCTCACTGCCCCCCATATGCACCTAACGCGTTGGCGAGTATTAAATAAAGTGGTACATTACACTGCATGAGAATCCTGAGCACGAGCAACATTTGCCTGCACTACTAATAGGCAGCTACGATCAATGACGCGAATGTTTGCCTAAATTTATAGGGAAGCATTTCTGAAATTAGTTTGACAAACTTTGTCATTCTTAAGATAGGTCCTTATTATGTATGTATCGTAAATTGGCTAACTGTGGCCTTATGTTTTAGGGCAAAATTGGCCAAAGTTCGGATCAACACTTACATTATAATATTGCATACTGATCGATCACTGAAAAACAATCGCCTAAAAGCAAAGTCGAATTTCCCTAGTGGGTGTGGGGCTTTAAATCTCAGCTTATAGCTGATTGGCTGAGCACTGTATGCGAATTAATATTCCAATAATCCTATATTATAGAGCGCGGTCCAATGGCAGAAATTGTAAATCAAGCAACAGTACAGAAGTACATTAGATTATAACCATGCTGCCATCAAGCGAAAGTATGTGTCAAAGACATCACTGGCAACATTTAAAAAGCATTTATATATCTTAAATTCAAAACATGGTGCCCTCTGGGCCACCGGCTATTGTGTGTGGGGCCCTGCCTATTGGCCCCTGCACATTAAAGAACACCTGCTTTGGTAAAAGTGTAGAGGTATAATCTCTACCTTCTTATAGATTTGATCATTTCATAGATATGATCATCAAAGAGACAGTATTGGCAAAACCCTTGTTCTCACTCTGATAAAACCATAGATGTTCATATGGCGTTAGACACCAATAACCAACCAACCAACCAAAACATGGAGCTTGGAACAGTGACAACATTTTATAATTTTCACCCAGCAAAAGTGACCATTCCTTTCCTCACTTAGCCTTGCCCAGCATTTTCTGTAGTTCTGTCACCACTTCAAACCCTCACGTCTACTAGGGAGATTCCTACTGGTTGAGGGATTGACACCAGTATGTGGAAATGGGTTCGGATGGTGGGGGGCGATGGTTGTCGGTCCCCCATGCCGAGATCTATGTCTTTTGACCTGACACCCTCTGGCACAAGAACAAAACCAAGTAATAGGACAGCGTTAAAATGACTACTTTATTTAATTATAACCTACTGATGTTGAGAAAGGTTGTGTCAGGGCCATCACCAAGGGAGAATAAACGAAAATCTTAATTTCCAAACATGTTGCTTCATATAGTCACAATATTTTATAATTTTCACCCAGCAAAAGTGACCACTCACTTTACTCCCTCAGCCTTGCCCAGCATTTTCTGTAGTTCTGTCACCGCTTTGAACCCTCACATCTACTAGGGAGATGCCTTCTGGTTGAGGGATTGCCACCAGCAGGTGGAAATGGGATGGGTTGGCGGGAGGCGATGGTTGTCGGTCATCCATGCCGAGATCTATGTCTGGGAACTGACACCCTGTAGCATGGGAACCAAAAAGCAAGTAATAGGACAGTGCTATATTGACAAATACTTTATTGAATCATAATCTACTGTTTCAAGAAAAGCTGTGTCAAGGCCATCATCAAGGGAAAAAGAAACAATTAAAGATCTTAAATTCCAAACATGGTGCTTCATACAGTGCCAATATTTTGTCATTTTCACCCAGCCAAAGTGACCACTCACTTTCAGCACTCAGCCTTGCCCAGTATTTTCTGTAGTTCTGTCACCACTTCAAGCCTTCACATTTACTAGGGAGATTCCTACTGGTTGAGGGATTGACACCAGAAAGTGGAAATGGGTTGGGTTGGCGGGAGGCGTTGGTTGTCGGTCCCCCATGCCGAGATCTATGTCTGGGACCCGACACCCTGTGGCAGCTTGCATCAATTAATCTTACCGGAGGACACCAGGAGGGATTCGCACCTGAGTCAATAAGGCTATATAAATTCTACCCCTGCTCCAGGGCCCACACCCCACTGTCTGGCCCTGGAGGAACCTCCAGGGAACGCAATGACCAAGTTTCTTTTTTATAGTAGGATCGCTCCAATTTGTCATCTACTTTTTTAAATCCAGAATTTATTCGATGAACTATCACAGTGTTGAACACCATGTGTGGCACTGACCAAGTTATTTTTCATGGTAGGATTAGTCCAATTTACCAGAATGTCATCTTTTAATAAAGTCTCACAGCGGTTCCATATTTGTATAGGTTGCTCTTGATAAGACACACTTCTGATAAGACACCCTTTAATGAACAAGGCCATTCTTTGCAGGTAAAAACATAGTTTCTGCATTGATGAATGCTCAAAACTAGAACTACATCATAATCATTAAAACAAAGATTGGGGTTTCATGGTTTTGCATGAAATTGAGAGTAATTGGAAATAGTTTATAATCAGAAGTACATGTATATATATCCAACGACAAATCAACAGTCTGAGAACAAACTATAGCAGACCACTGTTCTCATATCCCCACATTGTTTCTGTCAACCATGTGGACAAGTATAACACAGGTAATAAGGAATTAAAGTGTAGACTACTCTCCCCCCCTCTATAAAGGAAATTGAACACTACACATCCAGGCAGATCAGCCATGTTATTGTAACAATGTACTTGGCAACAGGTCACAGCCTTTTGATAATGATATACTTAAGGAACCTTTAATTTCTTATAAACTTACTATGGATTTAATTCTTATTTGTTACATGAACGCTGATTGACTTAAAAGCTATTTAGATCTACATACAGGGTCAAGTATATACACAGATGTAGAAGTTGGCAAACAATATTTCAAACAATAAGTGCAACTTTAAAGTAGAGAAACGTTTAAGTATGTATGCCTGATGACCAACTTACCACTTTTAAAAGGTAATCCGTATAAGAATTTATTGTTTGGGTGAATCTTGCAATGCGAACCTTGTGGATGTAATGCTTTCCGTGACCCATGTCTCCGTTTTGTGGTTGATTAAAAAACATTCAGTAAAATAATTCTCTAATTGAACAGAATTTAATATGATAGAAAAATATCAAAATGCCATATTTAAGACAGATTAAAACATCAAATAAAAACAGTAATTCCAATAATAAACTCATTGCCACCTGGCCCTTGGCAACAGAGCTAAAACACATTCCCCCATGCTGTCCAACAATAGGCATTTTTCATTTGTTTCATTTGAAAATAGTGAACATTATTTCCAAAGAAACACTGTAATATTAACTAGAACAGGAGTTATGAGCAGTTTTATTTCCCTGAAAGTCCAGATGAGCAGCTCAGGAGCGACTCGTGAGTCTCCATTATTTTCACTGGTTCCTGCCAGCACGCATCCAATGGAGGGTAATTATGGGCAGTAGGCAAGGCATGCCAGGAACCAGCAGCTGAATTAATCATATACCTCTGAGAACCAATGATCTTGGACGTGGGAAAGGATGGCAGCCTGGGTAAGCCTAAAACAGGTCTACAGTAGGCTTGGACTAACAATCAAACAAGGAATGTGTGCATACTATGATATACAATCTTTATAGATCTAATCACCAAAAAGAGAGTATCCTGGGTTATGAGATACACAACAAGTTTATGCCTAAATAGACTAAAGATTTATCCATATGTACCATGTATTGTGGAGTGAATGCACCCACAGAAGAGATCTGATGGGTTTCAGCTAGTTTTAGACAATGTAAGGGACAACAGAATAGATACTTCCTTCCTAATTTGTCAGGTTTACTTACTACAAATTATTTGGAATGTTTTCTTGGAATGTAAAATCCTTGTATCTTCGTACTGCAGATACCTCACTACAAAGTGATACCAATATATTGGAAATTGATTGAATTTTTCAAGAATAATCAGAAACTTTGTAAATCAAGTCAAGGCAACTTAAAGTCTAGCCTCACTATTTAATGACTGGATCTATAGTTGTTTCTCAGGCTAGTTATGATGTAATGGGCACATTTTGCAACCACACGTTTTTGGTCAGTCTTTTACTTGCTAATTATTCATTTAATAGTTAAACAGTTAGTTTTTAATGAGGTTGAGACTGACCGAAACAGAATAGTATAATAACATTACATTTCAGTGACCCTCACCAATACAGAAAATTAAAATAACATTACTTAAACATGATCCGTGTTTCATGAATGGTGTTTCACCCTGGAAAAGGTTACTCCATATTTTCTGCTTATTATTTGATAAAGGAGCACTTATTTCCCTTATATTCATTAATATAATCCTGGCTAATATATTTTAGTAGATCAGTTCAAACTAGTAATGACTGGACATTAAGTTACTATAATACTGTTACAATATGTTGAATTTGTATGGGAAAAGTAGTATAGTTCAAAAGAGTTTTGACCTATCCTGATGAGAGGGGTTGTATTGTGTACATGGAAAGGGCGTCTAGTAGTGAACAGGTTACAAGTGGTCAGTAGGATGAGTGAAGGGTCAGTCTTTACCATTAGGAGATGTTTAGTGAACAGGTTATCAAGTTCAACTTAACTCAAAGGTGGAATCGGTTGTGAACACACCTTATAGGAGTACTACATTCTTACAGTGTAATAATTTTTCAAGAAACTACATTGCCATTCAACCTATATAAGTTGTTCAGATTGCTCCATCTTTTTTGCAATGTGAAGTATTTTAAACACATATAATGAGAACAGATGAAAAATAAAACAACAGTTAGAATTTATAAATCATAGGGACCTCGCTGCATTTTTGAGAAGAGGAGTGCTGGTAAGAGTTCACACTTTTTTATTTGTTTATTCCAAAGCATCACAATTATGCCCCGATCCTCCAAAAGAGCTGACCTTGTTACATTGAAAGCATTCTTCAATATAGATAAGATTGAGGATAATTAGACAATATAATTATTATCAATACAATAATTTGATACAGAACATCTTTTTAGTATAACTACACAATCATTATTATTCCTATTATATACATCAATTTGCTATATGTGGTAAATCACATTTTCCTCACATTTTCTTATTTTGTTTTATCTTAAGAGTAAAGCATGAGAAGAGTAACATAATTTTAACTGTAAATTAGAATTACGAGAACCATCATCATCAATTCAATCACCCTAAATTAGACCGAACTAATTAAGTTCCCTTTTTCTGAAAAAGAAATTGCATTATTTTTAATGTAAAAACACCAATGTTATCTATGCAACAAGCACCCACAAATCAAAGCCTCTGAGGCTGTCCCTGGCCTCAGCCTCCGTGATTGGCCTTTCAATTTGCCATCTAAGTTGTTTAAGAGGGCGGCTCGCGGCTGGGCCACAATTGGCCCCCTCAGCAGGGGACGGTGGCCCCCCATCGATGTCCACAGGACCTGTCAGCCATAGGTCAGCCCTGTCATTGTGCCCTAATTGGATCACGGAAGCAGTGGTCACTAATGCTGGACAATCAATCCCCCTGACCAGTCCAAGCTGACCACCTCCAAACGACACCCTGGTCGGAACCCCATTCGTGTCCCTGGCACTTCCTACCCCTTATCCCTTTCTCTTCTCATTCCAAGGTGTCCACCCCCACAGTACTTCATTTTGCCCCTTTATAGTACATTTACACAGCCTGAAAAGACCTTACGATAGTCTCACAATAATTGTTGTAGTATGTGTTACAATAGCTCTGACAACTAGTATAAGCCTTAAGATGGTCGACGGGTTGTGTCATCTAAATTTCAGGAATAATGGTTGTAAGGTTTTCCTTAGGCTGTCTTGAAGTTGTCCTAAACCTTTTGTGAAATTGCTAGAATTATCCAGCTGAATGGTGAAGATTTCTGACACATTTGAATATTTTTTCAATTTCCTTATGGTAATAAATTTCTCTTAAGATAAGAAGTGGACAGTGGCCCCCCGTCGATGTCCACAGGACCTGTCAGCCATAGGTCAGCCCTGTCATTGTGCCCTAATTGGATCACGGAAGCAGTGGTCACTAATGCTGGACAATCAATCCCCCTGACCAGTCCAAGCTGACCACCTCCAAATGACACCCCCGTCGGAACCCCATTCGTGTCCCTGGCACTTCTTACCCCTTATCCCTCACTTTTCTCATTCCATGTTGTCCACCCCCACAGTACTTCATTTTGTCCCTTTATAGTGCATTTATAAAAACTGAAAAGACCTTTTGATAGTCTTGCAATAATGTTTATAGTACGCGATACAATAGCTCTGACAACTAGTATAAGCCCTAAGATAGTTGAAAAGTGATGTGCCATTTTTGCTAACATTTCTATTTAATATTCTTCTATGTTGGTGGAGGCAGGCTCTGCTGACGTGGCTTGGGCAGGCAGTTTGACTGCATTTCAAGTCATTATCGTTTGTTTTTTTATAGTTGTTTGCATTTCGTCCTGTTTTTCATTTCGTCTTTTATCCCCTTTTACATTCTGCACACCATTGAAGTTTTTTTGTTCACTTTTTTTTCAAAAATATATTATGTGTAATTGGTTGAAAAAAGAGCAAAGCTAGGTGTTGGTTGTCCCCAATTCTGGTTGGATAATTTCCATTTGGGACACAAAAGATCGTAAAGTTTATACAAGCTTGAGAATAGAAGTTAGAGTATCAAACCATGTGAATATAGGGGTGCCCATGCTTGCACCAACATGTTGTTTACATTCACGTGATAAATGATCACTGCACTTACACACATTGGTCAATGCCCTTCTTTGTCTTTGCTGTTTGCTCCAATGCTTTATCATGAAGCCCCCAAGGTGGGTGGAATGCTATGGACCTACAGACATTGTGCAGATGAGGTCATATCCCAGAAAATGCTGGACAATCAATCCCCCTGACCAGTCCAAGCTGACCACCTCCAAACGACACCCCGGTCGGAACCCCATTCGTGTCCCTGGCACTTCCTACCCCTTATCCCTTTCTTTTCTCATTCCAAGTCCTCCACTCCTACAGTACTTCATTTTGTCCCGTTATAGGAAGTTTACACATATCAACAAATGTAGTGTGAAAAGAAGGTAAATGTGTGTATAAATGATGACATGAAGGCACAAGCTGTTGTTGATGTTAGACAAAAATATTTTTACAGTCTCAGGAGTATAGTTCATAAGGCCTGTTGCCTGTTAGTTCTCAAAATGTCACTTCTGCTGCTGGACCCAGAGTCGCTTACAAGTTACAGCAAGGGTGTACCTACCCACATGAACTTTGGTCAGTGATTTCATTCGGGTTGACCAAGAGGGGCAAGGAGGGATCTATGCTAACAAAGGTTCTACCATACACTATGATTTAATATATGCATATTTGAGATATCATTTAATTATTATTATTAGACATGAAGTGTGTATAAAGGATCTCATTATTGTAACAGATTTCACGTAAAAGTTCTGGTATAATTATAGTTGTAATTGCTAGAAGGGGGATATACCATGCCTAAACTTATATATGACAGTAGTCTCCCAATAATAAGTGTTACAATAGCCCTGGCTACATGATATACATGTATCTTTAATAAATATCTTTTCAGAGTAATTATAAAGATGATAAAATAGAAATAGAAACTAAATAAAATGATGCTCTTTGCTAGTTTTCCGTTATGTTAAACCATAAATAATACCATGTGTAATGAAAATGTAGAATTCTGAAGCCTTGTGGCTTCTCAACTTACTTTCCAGTATACATCTTGATCTAGGCTAGCTTGCAGGTAAAGAACAGGAAATGAGCTAGCTGTGGTGGGGAAATGATCTCCTACATAGCTACAGTTCTACATAGAAGTTCTACATGCCTGGATAAGATAAGGCTGTCTGTCTAATATTATACTTCTGGCATGGTTCTTGTATCTACTATTACCATGGAGAAACCTGAGATATCACCACATATCCTATAACTCTTTCCTTCGCAACAACTGGCAAGTACTAATACTTAACGATAACCGGGCCATTTTCCAGATATCCAAAACTCGCAGGTTTATATTCCATCTTTCTCATATTTTGCTGAATTACTTTTTCATATTTTGGCAGATCAAAAAATTAAATTGTAATTTGGCCAAAGGGAATAGTTTTGAATTGTTCCCTTATTTTTCACCATATCTGGTACGTATATACAAACTTTACATTCATCTCCCAAGATCTGAAAAATATCTCAAACATAGATCTACAATAGCCCAATTGCCCTTAATGACTATCATCCCGAGCTGCTTGAATAAAATTCATAACTTTTGAATTTCTATTGAAAATCCTTTTAAAAGGTATATTTTTCATTATCAATGCACCTCTACATGGTGTGTTTATCCTACAAACAGGCCACTTTCACTTACCATATTTCTTCCTGCTCACCCTATAGTTAATCAGGAAAAGAGGCTTCATGTGAGCCCCACCCCTCTCAAGGTCTGCCCTCTAATTAATTTGTCCCTGGGAATGGCAGCCCCAGGTCCATTTCTCAGGATGCTCCCATCATGTGCCCCTGGGGCTTGGGGGGGTGGAGATGTAGTAGAAGTGATCAAAGGGTTATCTTAAGGAATCCTGAGGGGGTCCAGGGTTAACACTGCAGGACTGCCGACCAAAGAAATTTCACGCATCTAAATGCATCCACAAACTCTTCCAGAAAACCATCACGCATCTAAAGAATGATGCGTGAAAATGTAAAAAAGATGTGTGACGGATGCGTGGAGGAAAATGTCCATGTGAAAACATGTATAAAGAATAAATATATATGTAAAATACTTCATTATATCTATTTGAAATAAATTGTAATTTAATTAGAGCATTTTTAACCCCCAAAAAATGTCACGGATCTAAAATTTTGTGTTTAATGTTTATTCATAGTAAATCTGCAAATCTTAGAAAGATAAGTATTAGAGATACTAGAAATGCAGACAAGTTTGTATTTAAGACAGAAAACTATAAAGGCAGTAAATCTGATGCTAGTCCTTTTTATCAAGGTACTTTAATTTGGAATGATTTGTCTGTAGACGTACAAGGATGTGTTGATATGTTTTGAATTTAAAATGAAACTACATAGAATTTTCAAAGAGTTTGATGTAATGATGTAATTGCATAAAGCCTAGTACTGTAAACATGTTAGCTCAATGTATGGTTAACCGTATTTATTCATATATATATATATATATATATATATAATTTCAAATACAGCGTTGATCTGGAAGACCAGGAGGGTTACTCCTGAAGATTGTTTTCTGAATAAAAAAAAAATCTTTTTGATGATATATTCTATGTGTATTCCTCCTTTCAATTTTATCTTCTTTGTTCTGTTCTTTCATGTATGTACCTTCTTCTGTTTCACCTACTAATTGTTTGCATTTCATTATTTCCTTCATTCCACTCTTCAAACCCTTCTATGTTCTACTCTGATATCAAAAAGTTATTCCACTTTCCCTTCATATTGTTTGTCAATTTCTTTTTTCTTTTTAAAATCAACTTCAGAGTTTCCCTTGATCTTCCAGAAGATAATAAAAAAATGGTTGAATAAATAGCAAAGCAATGTGTAAGGTTCTGCCAAATCTTCTTAAATAATTGCAAGTTGGGCACTAAGGATCGTAAAGTTAATACCAGCCTGAGAATTGAGGTTAAAGTATCAAACCATGTGAGTATAGGGGTGCCCATGCATGTACCAACATGTTGTTTACATTCACATGATAAATGATCACTGCACTTAAACACATTGGTCAATGTCCTTCTTTGTCTTTGCTGTTTGCTCCAATGCTTTATCATGAGGCCCCCAGGGTGGGTGGAATGCTATAGGCCCACAGACATTGTGCATATGAGGTCATATCCCCAAAATGGCTTAAGTGCACCATAGGTGATCACTTTACAATTAAAGGGAGCCAAAACCAATATAATTGACATTTTCAAAACCCATATAGTTATAGAAATATGTTAGATGAGTCTAGTTAAGATCAGTCGTAAAGTATTAGCTGTGAAAACTAGCTCAAACCAAAGTAGAATTCCATGAGAGATTGTAACATTTGCATCTGTTTGTAAACAAACCCCATTTTTGCGGATCCACATTAATTGAGTTGAGCAAGGAAAATGTATTTTTAGTGATTTTCTACCATATTTCATAGTTTAGAGTTTTAACAAGGGCCAGCAATAGGCTCAATGAATGGATTTCCATGATTATGTGAGTTTGGAAAATTCCATTGAATTTATTGTTTTTGGCTCCTTTTAATTGAAAAACAATTCACAAACTCGTAGAACTCTTATTCATGCCATAGCTTTTGCACAAGATTATGAAATCATTATATGCAAGTATGAGGATTTATCAATTTCTGACTTTTTTGATATCATGTGGTTCATGTTGCCAATCCTGCAAAAGATCTATAGGCGGTGGGGGTATAGTGGGGTGGGGTGGGGTATCATTCAAACGTCATCCCTGTCACTAAAAGGGCTAAGGCCCTTTCTAACCCACCTCATTTATCTAAGTAGCAAATTGCCCTCCATGTCCTTTCCTCCGTTGGCTTTGATGGCTCATATACTTAATATCTCCCGGGTGCCTATAAAAACTACACCCAAACTACCTCTATTGTCTCTAACCTTTAATCTGATAAGAGCCCTTTAATATGACAATTTGCAAGAAAAGACAAAAAAGGCAATTTTCCACCAGACCCACCTTTATTTTTCAAATCAAAGGGAGTGGTAGCATGGTAGTTAAATCAAGGTAAATTGGGTAATGCTGGGGCTAAATTGGAGGGTTTTACGACATCAGAGTATGTTCAGGCTGGAAGATGAAGACACCCATAAAACTGGTGGGTATGGGCCCACTTCTTGTAATGGGACCATCATAATGGCCATGACTATGGGCGTCTTCAGGCATGCATCTATGAGGTGCCGAGAGTTAACTTTTTGTCCCATAGATTAATGCATAGGGTGTATGGCTGAAACAGGGGGAGGGAAACCCATCTCTTAAAGGGGGCCAAAAGCAATGTAGGTTCAAAATTCTGTAAATTTTGTTACCTATTGAAATAGATTCTATTGCCATAAACTAGGCCTGTTGTTAAATATAGCATGTGAATACAGACTTTAAATACATTGAAATACACAAAAAACATTCCCATTCAATTTTGGTGACCCACAAAAATTGGTTTGTTTACAAACATTGTTGTCTTCATCCATAAATGACATGAGTTTTATGGAAATAAAGTAAAGTTATAGTTAGCTATCCTGATTTATACTTTACCAATGGCTAAAGTTAGACTCTTAAGCCCCATACCCACTTAGCGATCTACCCGGCGACCTGTGACTGTGAGAGGGGCCGTCGTCATCGCCAGGCGACTGTGATATTCAGCAAGTTCGATATTTTACTGGCGATTTTCCTGGTGATTTTCCCGGCGATCCTGTTATCCGTTGGCAACGGTAAAATCGCCTAGTGGGTATGGCCCTTTAGAATGTATTTTCATACTAATTTCAGTTTGCAAAATTTTGTCATATTTTGACACAACATTGCTTTTGACTCCCTTTAAAAACACACTTGTGGCTTTTTCGGCATGCTTTAGATCAAACCATGCAATCTTAATGTAACTCCATAGAGATTCATTTAATGTTTGTAACATTTTATAAATATAATAGGTTTCTGTCCAATACATATACATAATCATTTTGTAAAAGTGAGCATAGTTTGGAAACAAAAGGTAAAATAAAATTGATACTTTACCACCCTGCCTCTCATACTTTTTTCATTGGCATCGTTCGTCTTGTCCGTACCCTTTACCCCGAGCTGCTCCCTATGAAAACATAACTGCTCGGCCCTACTCCATTGTGTGGTGGGCTGAGCGGTTGAGGCCACGATGGACCCGATATGGGGATGCGGAAGTGGATTGGCTACACAATGACAAGCTGTTGTTCGGTATGCGTTGGAGTTTCCTGGTGGTTTCCTGAATTTAAATGTGCCAAAGCATTGTGTTTGGCTGTTTGTGTCGGATAAACATTCAATGTTATTTTTGTCCATTTGTTTTATAATTGAATCTATTTAAGGTTATGTTCTATTGGGAAATGTTGACTACTAAAATTTGATATGTTTTTTCTTCTTTTTCTTAACCACAGACAATTTACATAGAAATTGTCTTCTTCGTATAACAATTTGAACAATAATATTCTTCCATTCAAAACATAAATTATACGATAAATAATTTGGTAAAAATCAGTGTGATTCAATAAACCAAAATAAAAAAAAATTATACTTTACCACTCTGTCCCTGATACTACTTTCATTGACGTCGTTCGTCTTGTCCGTACCCTTTACCCCGAGCTGCTCCCTATGAAAACATAACTGCTCGGCCATGCTCCAAAGTGGGGTGGGTTCAGGGTTGAGGCCACAATGGACCCTATATGGGGATGCGGAAGTGGATTGGCTACACAATGACAAGCTGTTGTTTGGTGTGCGTTGGAGTTTCCTGGTGGTTTCCTGAATTTAAATGTGCCAAAGCATTGTGTTTGGTTGTTTGTGTCGGATTAACAATAAGTGTATTTATGTCCATTTGTTTTGCAATCATGTTTGCACTGATTTGTTGCATGTATTTTTGTAAATATCATTGTTCCATAATGTAATGTAATATCTATGAAAATCAAGGACAACCTTGAACATTATTACTAAGAAAAGCCTTAAAAACAATTAGATATTAAATTTTAGTTGTAAACATCTTCAAATCGAAAATAACCTAAAATAGATTTAATTGTTTTTTAAACTGAAATTTAATATCTAAGTTGGAGCATTGAATAAAAGTTCAGATGGCGCAAAACATGTTTTGGTGTAATGTTTGACCAAAGAAAATAGTGCAAATAGAACACGGGGAACCAAATATGTCCATGGAAACCGAGCTTCTTGCATATTGATTTTGTCCTCATTTGAAAATGTCGACTGAAGTTTTTAGTAACAGGGTAATATCATGTTACATCAGCAATTGCGGTTGAATAATTGATATTTTACCACATGGACTTTTTATTTGAGAAACTAAAGGGGGTATTCCACAACACGATAACGAAAGCTCCGACATGGCCATGACATGGCTATGACACGGTCATATGGCAGCCGTATCGCAGCCGTATCGCAGAATAGTAGAATACCCCCTTTAAGGGGGTATTCCACTACACGACATGGGCTGCGATAACAGCACAATATAACGATATTAGAGACAAATGTGCATACAAGATTGATACATATTGGTTAAAAAAATCTGGAGCGTGTGACATAATCATTATGTATAACATATAATTTTATCTGTAATATGTGCAATTTCCCTGCGACATCCTCATATCGCAGCCCATGTCTTGTAGTGGAATACCCCCTTTAGTCACATAAACTTTGTCAGATAACGTATAGATCCTTTGCCAAAGCTTCAAACTTCAGGGGAATATGTGACCCAATTTCAAAGTCCAATAAATTGATGTCAAGTCGGAAAGTATAAACCATAGACATTCTGCCACTTGTTATTTATGTTACCCTGTGGCTACATACATGGATACCACTAGAACTGACATCTTGTCCATACAAACCTACTTACATTGTATTCCCTATGATAATCTATATCGGTTTTCTGAGTCAGAGGGACGGGTACATTTAAGAACATCGCTGTTATTTGCTGATCTTTCACCTCTGCCAACGCAGATAGCTGCAGTGGTTTTGACCAGTTCTGAAATAGTTTCCCCTTTCAGATAAGGGCCAATGACAATACTTTTGAGTCAAAGTAATAGCTTTTGAAACTTCAAATGTATGATTGTAACAAAATGACCATTAGAATGGCCATAACTGCTTTACCGTCATAAAGGATAACATTATTTCATAGAAACCTCTCATACGTGATTATTCTTGACTGGGTGAATACCCCAGACTTAGGAACTGAAATTAGAATAATCTGAAATGACATTTGACAAACGTGTAATAAAATATTTCTCCACGCTTCACAGTGGATTCTCCCAAATGCATCATAGTTACCACCTCTATGTCCAGGATGCAATCGAACTGTATATTACCATAACCTACCTACTCTGTTATGGTTACGGTCTTTGTGTCATAGAAATGAATTGTGATAAATCATATTTCTAACGTGAACCTGATAATGCTTCATGTTGACGTCCTTATACGGATACCATGTTGGTGCTAAATTGGTAATCTCAGTTGGTTTTTTTTTTTTCAAATAGAATTACATTTGAATTGATAAATTTAATCTGAACTTTATATTGGCCAATTACATTAAATTTCTGGTAATAAAGATAAGACTAGATATTATATAAATCTATTTATATGTGCACGTGGTTTAATGTTGATAAACATATTCTGTATTATTTAAACCAAGTGTTCGAAAACATGAGCCTTTGTTGACTGTTGGGTCTTTCTAATTCATTGGCACGGAGGCCAAGTCACAAAAATTGAAAACCGAGTAGGGCCTAATATAGAATGTTTTTCATGTCCATTTTAGGTCTGTAATTTTACCCAGATGTTTACGAAGATGCAGTATTTGTGACTTAAAATGATGTGTTATTGTCGGAAAAAAAAGTTCTGTCCCAGAACTAGAACTGATGTCAAGTGTAAATAACCATGACACTTCAATTTACACGAACAACGAAGCCAGCGCCCAATGGCTGGCTTCGGGCAAACTATCGGAACAATAACAAAAAACTTCTTTTTTCATAGAACTGTCATTTCACTTTCCTATCAAAGTCCACACTGATCAAAACGAACTTGCAATTTACAGAGTTGAAATAAGTTGGAAATAAGATCTGAGAAGAGTAATTTTAAGTTATTTCAGGACTGAAATATTCTAATGATGGAATTTACTCTAGATGATGAAGTAAACTAATGCAAGTCGACAATATTCAGCGAAATTATATTTCACCTATCTGTAGCTAGTCATTGGTACTTTCTCTAAATTAATTTCAATGATGAACTCTAAATTTTGTTCCTGTTGTTCGTCCATTAATTACATTAGCCGGATAGAAAAAGATGCAAAGTATAATTTACAGATAATACTAATTGAAATCTAATCCAGTACACAGAAATTTAATACTATATTATATCAGGTGTTGAAATTGTTCTAGAAAATAATCAAAATCTAAACTCATTGATATGCAAAGGGTCTCTTCAAATATAACAGATCTGAAATAAGTGCCATTAATCGATTATAAAGAAATATTAAGCATTTCCAAGAGCAAGAATTAGAACAGTATGGCCAAACACATTTAGAGAACGAAATCAGCAATCAAGTATTGGAAACTATTCAAAGACAATTGCACTGACATCAAACAATCTAGTTTAATAATCCATGCATCACTTAATCCTATTTACTAAGCCATCTATTTTAAAACCACTTAGGTGGCTAAGTAGCGTATTCAGCTAAAACATTAGGCGGTATATTACCTGCGGCTTACTGCCTACCTGGAGGGTCCATTAATTGAGGATGGGGGTAGGGTGAGTGGTTGACAAGGGAACACCACCTTCCCATTACTGGGAGGACATGTGTCCGCAGGAGGAAAGACCACCAGCAGAGACCTTAGACTTGTATAGAATGGTCACTCTTTCTATTTAGAGTGTGGTTACTCCTTAGGTGCTGCAGGGGTGTTGGTTGATCACAAAAATCTGGACCCACGAAAAGTTGAAATACCCAGGGGTGCAGACTAAATGTGCAATTGGATTTTTACTCTTGGCTAAATTATCAACCCTAACTCGAGAGGAGCGAGTGAGTGATGGATGTTTTATGCTGTAACTACAGCCAGGGTCATTTTTCAAAGTGAAAACAAGTTAGGATGTATTCTGACTTTTCAGACACATGTTTTGACTTGGTCAGTCTTTGGCGACCATATCAGGGGGACCCCTAAGTCTTAGTTCTTCTTTATCTAAGTTCTTTGGTAGTGGCCTGCCAGCCTGACCAAAGAGGCCTGTAGGCGTAAGGAGAGGAAAGGTAGGGGAATGTAGCTACAGGCATGGACAGGAAAGCCATGGAAGTTTGGGTTTGTATGTGCAAATATGGCAGCACAACTTGTAAGAAAAAAGTGTTCTTTGTCTGTTTGCACAGTTTCTTAATTAGAACAATGTAATTATAGATCTACAACTCAGGCTTTCTATAACTTGAAATAATGGGTCACATTGGTGATTTTGAGTTAAAAGATTCTGATATTGTGGTCATCTTTTAAAAAGAACCAGCAAACGCTGATAACATTGAAAATGATAGCTTCTTTACTAATGACCTTGATTAAAAGGATAACATAACCAAATAGAGGTTAATCACAATAGTATTTAGATGATTTGGGCAAGTGAAATAGAGTACAGTAAATAACACTAAATTTAAATTGAATATTTTGAAATATTTTGGGGGGTTTAGTCAGGGTAGTCAATATAAGTCATTGCATTAGAAACGGAAATCTCATGATGATGAATGTAGCAACTAACTTTCCGAGAGAATATTCTTAGAGCCAAACTTATTCAATCTTGCCTCATCTCTGTGATTTGTAAGTGTAATGACACAAACAGATTGAAATATTATATATATATATTTCAGATTTTAACATAATTGGTTAAAGTCAACTGTAGCATCAAACAAACAGTGTGCACATTAAAATGCCATGATTAAACAGGTACCACCCTTTGAAATTAATTGCTTTCCATTATGAGCAAAGCTGCATGTAATATTGCCTAAAGGGAATATGCTGTTCCATTTGTTAGTTCTTTGAATAGGCCATCTAGATTTTATCCTCACAAACAAATGGGGGTATTAAGATATTAACATGAACAAGATATGAAAAGGTTTTATTGATGACCTCTATTTTGAAGTGAAATGACCTATGCTCATTGCGTATCGTTATTTCACAAAAATGTTAACACCTCCGTTTCAAGTGCGAATTTGGACTGCATATTTATAGGCTGGTTAGAAATGAAAGTAACCTTTGGATTTTGAGCTTGATTGCCCTGGAAAATGCTCCTTGTTTGAAAACATAGAAGGTAATTTGTTAGACTCAAGGCTGTAGGCAATTTGACATGCATCAGCGTTTGTTATGACAGGAAGTGCAAATGGTGAGAGTGTTCCAGTTGTTGCAGGTTCTAACAGTTTGAAAATTCCAAGCAGTGAGATACGCAAAATGATACATTGAAACAAGAAAAATTGCATTGTGATCTTTATTTCAAGTTTTCCCATTACTAGACTTCTATATTTTTTTCCCAGAATAAACACATTATAACTAGTGTTTAATGGGGGTAAGCACTCTGTTTTAATCTGTACTCATTAATTTGTATGACAGGTAGTGCAAGTTGTGACAGGCAGTGGAAAACTTATGTTAGGCAGTATATATTATGATACGCGGTGCACATTGTGACAGACATTGCAAGTTATGATAGGCAATGCAAATTTTTATATGAATGGTCTTGTACTAGTACAGAGATAACAGTCAATGACAGGCAGTGCGAGTTGTGGCATGCAGTGTAAGTTGTGTCAGGCAGTGCACATTATGATAGACAGTACAAGTTTCATCATGCAGTTCATTTCTATAAGGTTTGTGGAGGCAGTACAGGATGCGGCATACAGTGCAAGGTGTGACAGCAGTGCAAGGTTTTATCGGCAGTATAAACTATGAAGGATATGGCTAGGCATGATTGTAGTTTGTGAGATGCAGTGCAAGTTGTAACATAATTATATCACACATTGTGACAGGCAGTGCAGGTTGATCCAGGCACATTGTGACAGGCAGTGCAGGTTGATCCAGGCACATTGTGACAGGCAGTGCAGGTTAATCCAGGCACATTGTGACAGGCAGTGTAGGTTGATCCAGGCACATTGTGACAGGCAGTGCAGGTTGATCCAGGCACATTGTGACAGGCAGTGCAGGTTAATCCAGGCACATTGTGACAGGCAGTGTAGGTTGATCCAGGCACATTGGGACAGGCAGTGCAGGTTGATCCAGGCACATTGTGACAGGCAGTGCAGGTTAATCCAGGCACATTGTGACAGGCAGTGTAGGTTGATCCAGGCACATTGGGACAGGCAGTGCAGGTTGATCCAGGCACATTGTGACATGCAGTGCAGGTTGATCCAGGCAGTTTGATCCAGGCACATTGTGACATGCAGTGCAGGTTGATCCAGGCAGTTTGACCCAGGCGCATTGTTACAGGCAGTGCAAAAGGAGGCAAAATTAAATTTTGGTCTTGGTCTGTGAGCTTAATTGGGAGGTACACCTTAAGTAAGAATCAGGAGATGAATTTCTTTATTCCTGAAATACCCTAGAAGAGAGCAAAATAGTTACCATAAAGCAATATAGAAATCTCTAAACGCACCTATAATCTTGTTAAGAATCCATCTGGTAAGCTTAAGATTAAAGATTCGACCTTTCAAAAGTTCCTACACTCATTTATTACAAATAATTAAGTATAATTATCAAAACTGCTAAAAGTTAAACGATACATTAGATAATAATCACATAACCAAAGGTCTCCCCTCAAATTCTTTAGAAAGAACTTTTAATTCATTATCATGAAGAGGTCGAGTTTACACCAACTTAATTTTTGGTGTTCATTTATTCAAAATATTTGATGTCACTAAAGTTTCATTATTTTAAATGGCTTCATAATCCGCTTGTGGGACAGCTTTTAACTCTTGATGAAAGAATCATAATGATGAACAGCCACGCTAAGAAGCTGAGAATATGGTAATTATTTCATTTGTTAGACCTAAGAAAGTTGGCCTCGGAACACAATGTAACCGTGTAAGAATGAAAACACTTAATGGCCTCAAATTTAAAGTTTCAAAAGCAGATCCCCACTTTAAAGTTTAACAAGAAGATTGTTGGTCCTTAGCAACAAGTCCATGCTTGGTAACGTCTTTTCTCAGAAAATTGCGTTGATTTAAAATGTTTTTCATTGCTGTCTGAAATCTTGCTGAAAGGCAGATCTAGGTGAATTGCAGGGGTCCATGGAAAGAATCCTTCCCCTTTCGGTGGGAACTTCACACAGCGAGGGAAATGATGTGCTCGCGCACTTACATCAGACTTGGTGGTTCGCTATCTATAATTAGTATGGGAAATTTCCTTGTCTGGCTCACTTTTAAGATAGCACCTTGCCAAAAGCCAGTGGGCCACAAAGAATTCTAAGCAGGCTGGGAAATCCTAACTTAGCATGGCAGACTTTCGTAGGCCACAGATATGGCGAGAAAAATAGGCTAGCACTTTTAAAAATGTGTGGCGTGTTAGAACTAGCAGAAATAGATATGTATTTCTTTCCAAATGTATATTACCAGCTTACCTCATTGTACATAATACCTGTATTATTAACCGATCATCTGCTTAAATGGCTGAGAGACCATCAGGCTCTAAAGACTTTTTAATAATGGAAATAAAGATATACAGAAAACCTGTTCCACAAATCAAGAATCTCCCCCTGGTTGAACTATATAAAAAACATAAATGCTCATATATCACTTAATGCATATGATACAACTCACTTACTGCAACTGGGGTGATTTAAGGTCGAAACTAGTGCATGGCATGTCTTAGTCAATGCATCATATCACCTCGACACGGTTTTGCCTGTGCTTGATTCATGTCATCGGACCTGGAGAATCAACCTTCCATGTTACCTTCACTCCATTCCTTCCTCACCTCCCAACTGGAACCATTGCCCTACCACTAACATTTCCCAGCCTACCCACTTATCACATCCCAACCCCCACTTACAATATACCCCATGTGTACTCCCTTACACTACCCCTAACCCCACTTGCAACATACACCACCCCCACCTGTTAACCCCACCCCTACACCCTACTTACAACATACCCCACCCCTACCCCCCATTTATGTCATACCTCAGCCCTACCCCCACTTACAATGTACCCCATCCTCAACCCCACTTACAATATACTCCACCCTTACCCCCAGTTACAACATACTAACATACCCAAGCACCATGGCCACCACCTCTTACAACATACCCAGCTCTACCCCCACTCACAACATACCCCGGCCCTACCCCCACTTACAACATATGCCAGCCCTACCCCCACATACAATGTACCCCAGCCCTACCCCCACTTACAACATACTCCACCCTACCCCTTTTACAACATACCCCAGCCATACCCCCACTTACACCATACCCCACCCCTTCCCCTCCTCCCACATACCCCAGCTCTACCCCCTTTCACGACATACCCCACTCCTACCCCCACTTACAACATACCACTGCCCAACCCCCACTTAAAACATACCCCCTATCCTCTCTTACAACATACCCCACTCCTACCCCCACTTACAACTTACCCCACCCCTACCCCCTCTTACAACATACCACAGCCCTACCCCCTCTTACAACATACCCCAGCCCTACCCCCACTTACAACATACCCCAGCCCTACCCCTTGATATAACATACCCCTATGCCACCCCTTCCTACAACAACCCCAGCCTTACCCCCTCTTCTAACATAACATAGCCGTACCCCTATATCACATATCCCAGCCCTACCCCCACTTACAACATACCCCACCCCTACCCCCACTTACATCATAACCCACCTCTACCCCCACATACAATATATCCCACCCCTACCCCAACTTACAACATACCCACTTACCTTCACTCACAACATACCCCAGCCATACCCCCACTTACAACCTACCCTATCATTACCTCCTCACCCCAGCCCTACCCCCACATACAACTTACCCCACTCCTTCCCCCACTTACAACATACCCTACCCCCCCATACAACATACCCCACCCCTACCCCTGCATACAACATAACCCCGCACTACCCCCTCTTACAACATACCCCAGCCTCAGCCCCACTTACAACATACCCCAGCTGTACTCCAACTTACAACATATATACCCAGCTCTACCCCCACTTGCAATATACCCCAGCCCTACCCCCACTTACAACATACCCCTGCCCTACCCCTTTTATTACAAACCCAACTCTACCCCCACTTGCAACATACCCCATCCCTAACCCCACCTACAACATACCCAACATCTTACCCCACTTACAAAATACCCCAGCCCTACCCCCACTTACAACTATCCCCAGCCCTACTCCTTATCCAATATCTACCCCCACTTACAACATACCCCATCCATACCCCCATTTAAAACATACCTTAGAACTACCTCACTCTTACAACATACCCCAGCCCTACCCCCATTTACAACATACCAAATTCTACCCCCACTTAAAACATACCCTTACTCTACCCCCTCTTACAAAACAACCCAGCCCTACCCCCACTAACAACATACCCCCACATAAAACGTACCTCACCCCTTCCCCCACTTACGGCATACCCCTACCCTACCCCCACTTACAACATACCAACATACCCCAGCCCTACCCCCTTTCGACCCGATCCATCACCCTTCGGACAGCGATCCCTGACTCGCCGATATGATGGATTAGACTTTCCATTAGCACCTTACATTGTTGGCTGACGGCGTGGTCAATATTTTTATGATTGTCTGGGAGCCCGGCCGGGCTCTGGGAAGCCTTAATGATGAAGCTCCCGCTAGCCGGAGAACTAACACAACTTGACATCCACTGCCCAGGCTTCCTTTGTTGACGAATTACATTTAGTCTTCACACTTGATGCCTCTCTATGCAAAAGGGGGTGCCAACTGTCAGCATAAAACCTACAAGTTTTGTTTGTGTTTGAGCTCAGTATTCGATTTAACCATTATTGGCAAAATATGAGTTCTGAAGCATTTTTAACAGTTGATTTTCTTTACAGCTTTTGCTTTATTGAAATGACAGCCATAATATTTTGTTTCACAAGAGACAACATAATTATTTTTCATAACCGTCTTACCATAACTCAGATATCATGAAGGTACTGCAGTCAATTATCACTTAACTGCAATAAGTGTGTAACCACCGCAATTTGATAAAACGTTATTGCCCCCAAAGAGAAACATAATACTAATTACACAGAAATTACCTCGCCAATTAACTTGTTGAAGGGACCAAAATTGTAATAATCTCAAACATGATATTAAGATGCGCGTTACTTCTTTACTAATTCAAGCATTAATTGCACAAAAGCTGAATGGTAAAGCAAGGGAAATGATAGATATTTTGATATTGTTTATGAATTTGCAAGGAATAAAGATCTAAGTTGTCCTTTCCATCTCAGATGCAGTTTTTCTCTGATTACTGATTTAGAGCTACAATTATTTCCGCAACTTTGACCTCACTACGCCATGAGACTTTTTCTAACTCAGCAGGAATCTTTGCAGCCAACCAACAGTTAAAAAGGCATTTGCTCAGCCTTGGGCAGATCCAGAAGTTTTAAAGGGGAGGGGGTCAGCATTAATGTTAAGTACTAAAACGTCCAGCGTTTGCGCCGAGCACACATTCTTTCATCTTTTTGTAGTTCAAGTCTTAATCCAAAACTAATAATTTAAAAAAATGGGAGGGGAGCTCAGTGGCGTATGACTCTTTCTCCCACCCCCCTTGATCCATGGTTAAAATGAAGCATACAATAGAAAAGACTAAGAACATTGTATTTCAAGTGGTCAGACATAAACCAATTGTATTTACACACACAAGGCACCCCATACACTGCCTGTAGTCCTGTCAGTAGGTGCTTATAATGAGAGGCCTGCTGCACATAAATGGTCCTGTCCTGCTTATTACCTCTGAATGGGCAGACTCCAAGGTCCTGATGCCAATGAAGCTCTATGGCTTAAGTGATAGAATGAGTGTCTATCGTCTACTGAACATACTATGGCCAGGTTCCACACCAGTTAAACTCTAAAGCCCCATACTCACTAAGTGACTTTTTAGGGGCAACGGGCAACTGGAGGAATTGGCCAATTCTGAGGGTGACCTGTATGTATAGTATATTGGAATGTGCAGGTTTGATCTGAATCGCCAGTAAAATTGGTCGATTCTAAGGGCAGAATCAGCTGATTTTAACAGCAATGTTGGCCGACTCAGGGATAATCGCCTAGTGGGTATGGCCCTTTAGTTCGTGTCTCACATCCTAGTTTTTAAGATGATATGCAATCCCTCACTATGGGCATTTAACTTTATAACACACACATACAAGGTCATAAGTCCACAATGATAGATATTCTTATAAACACCCATCAATATAGGTTAAAGAAGAACAGTTTCATTTTGTGCATAGCAAAACAACTAAGACACACCAAGAAATGGCAGTGTAATATATAAAAGTAGATGCTATGCAAGTGTTTAAATGATTAAAAAGATACATTCCAAGATATGAATTTCATACCGGACAATTACTGGCCTGGGTTTTAGCAGGACGAACGTGTTATTTCCAGTAAGCATTGAACAATGTATCAAAATTGATTTAGTTGTCATGATAATGGTCAAGGTTACCTCCACGACCTTTTATTGCCAAGACATTTTGTCAAGATCGAAAGGCCAAGACATTTTGCCCTGAAACAACAGCCAAAGTTTACTGGGACATTTATATCAATAGGCCTTAGACCTTAGGATATCGAACAAAACATCCCACACTTTAGAGATTTACGCCACAGCTACATTGGTCAAATGTGGGTTTGGGATGATTTCTTTAAAAAAACGTGACACAATTCTGAAACCCTCAGGGTGGTTAGGTGGATGTATAAGGACCATAAAAAAACTTTGAAATCTTATGTCACCATATCAATTTCAGAGATATGAGCATTTGAAAAAATGATTGTTTACTATTGGAGTCTATAGCAAAAATTAGATTTTTCAACATTAAAAAATAAATAGCACTGCTTTTTGCTTTAAATGCTGAAAATGTGTGGATAGGACTTAGATTAGTATTTGAAGCCAAAAAAAAACCTTAGGTAACCATGGAAAATCTCATTTTATCCCTAAAAATAAGGGGAAAATGAAGAAAAACTGCTTAATCAATTAAATATCCTCTTTTGTTTTCCATTCATACATTCACATTTATCATTCCTAAGTGCTTCAGGAAATATTTCTGATGCTTCGAGAAAAGCCTACCCAAGAAACAAAACCATACCAGGTGGCATTGCTGTGGTCACCCATGTTTACATTTAAATACTCCAAACTTAGGAAATCTCCTATCTATTTGTAAAAACAAGAATATTTTTAATCATTGTCATTTCAATTTAATTCACATGACCTATATGCAAAATCTAGCTATAACATATAAAAAAAAATAACTCCATAAGTTTGACTCCAGTACCATTGTGTACGTGTCCCCAACATCTCTGGGAATCCCCGTTTCTTGAAAACTAGCCTGTCGAGTGACTTCGCCCTATACATAAAGCACTGATTAGTCTGTTCATATAGGCAGTGGATGGCAATTTGTTAGTTACTCCTCCAAGGGCATATTGCCAAGGACATCACCGTGCACCTAATGATGTTTACCCCTGTATACCTACTCTTGAAGGTCATGGTAAATTTTGTCTCTTGCTTAATAAAAGTTTCCATTTTCTTGTATGGAAAGCTATGAATAGGAAGAAACTGTAGTGTATATGTTATTAAAAATATCAGTACCCTAGTACCTGCTAGATATAAAATTTTGTTTGTGAAAGACATCAGACTACATTCTAATCAATTTCTGCAAGAATAATCACAGTAAGGACATATCATTTTATTAAGTAAACAGGTTTTGTTCATCTTAGAATTATTGTTCTTTACTGTAATAATAACAAATGATAACAGTAGAAACCCAAAAATGCAATTTATCTGCAAGAATCTAAAACCTGAATAGCTAACTTTTTTCAGCATACCCAAAATATCTTGCATCCATGTATTGGTAATTTTTACTCGAGTATTTGACATAGAATTTCGACAGAGAACATCCTGGCTGTGAAGTATGGAATCCATTGTTAACATATTTTGTATAGATCTAACTTAATCACATGACCATCTACAAAGTCACATGGCATCTCTTTTCCATATTTGGGAAGGAAACTGCCAGAAACCAGCCAAGATCTCCAAAGGTCTCCCCAAATAAAGGCACAGGACTCTGCACAAGTATAGTGAATCCAGGCACAGGGCAGGTTAGTGGGCTTGACAAGTTTAACATCTTTTGAGAATAAACTAAACATTGTCATTCTATGAAATAGTTACAGAGTAATGCAGGAAGGGTATAAGGATTGTATAACAGTTTCATTTAACTAGATGCAATAACTTTAATTCATGAAAATAAGAACTTGCGAGGGGCTTTTCTCATTGCCGGGCGTTCTGCCATGGGGCAAGGATGTTTGTGTTGCAGAGTGGCCTGCAGCAACTAAATACGTAACTATAAAAAATACGTAAAATCACATACATCTTTCTTACATTATTTCTGGGAATTGATTTGACAATCATTATCAAGATTCACTATAAATTACATGTCAAGGAGGGGTTTCTATTTGGAGAGGTGAACAGCCTGGCGGCCACTCGTCAAATGGCGGCCACTCGTCAAATGGCGGCCACTCGTCAAATGGCGGCCACTCGTCAAATGGCGGCCACTCGTCAAATGGCGGCCACTCGTCAAATGGCGGCCACTCGTCAAATGGCGGCCACTCGTCAAATGGCGGCCACTCGTCAAATGGCGGCCACTCGTCAAATGGCGGCCACTCGTCAAATGGCGGCCACTCGTCAAATGGCGGCCACTCGTCAAATGGCGGCCACTCGTCAAATGGCGGCCACTCGTCAAATGGCGGCCACTCGTCAAATGGCGGCCACTCGTCAAATGGCGGCCACTCGTCAAATGGCGGCCACTCGTCAAATGGCGGCCACTCGTCAAATGGCGGCCACTCGTCAAATGGCGGCCACTCGTCAAATGGCGGCCACTCGTCAAATGGCGGCCACTCGTCAAATGGCAGCCACTCGTCAAATGGCAGCCACGACGCGACACTGGTGTGGCCGCGTGGGGCATGCTGGGGCTGCCTGCAGACACCACCTGTCATAGATGATTACACATTAAAAGCTGTATAGTGTGATGTGATACACTTGTTTATTCTTTCAAGGGCCATCATTAAAGGGCCATACCAATAGGCAATTTTACCAGCAATGGGCGACGGGCAACTGGGAGAATCGGCCGATTCCTATGATTGCCTGTAAGTATCCCATATTGAAATTGTAGTATTTGATATGAATCGGCGCTGAAGTCGGCTGATTCTACCCCCAGAATCGGCCGACTTTAGCGCTGGTCTGTCAGCTAATTGTGTAAAAATGTCCGAGTGTGTATGGGGCTTTAGGGAAACATCAATATTTTCCTTTTTTGTCCACATGAGCCAATATTTGAATTAATTTCACTCTCACACTTTAGCAGTTGCTTCACTGTGTGACCTTCATTATTTCACACATTACATTTGATAAAAACTTACATTTGATAAGTGTTATAGTCGATGTACACTCTTTTGATAATGCTTCCTGATGAGCTGAATTTCAATTTCGCTTGTTTTCTTATTGGAAATCTGATCCATCACACCTTCATGTAATAACATGTATTTGATAGGACAAAGGACAGAAAGATGATATGCCAAGCTTTTTTTAGACATTTAATTTCCAGTTAAAGAGTAACAACAGGGTAAAGGAAGATCTTAAATGAATAAATTCCCACTTACACATACTCTTTGTAGGCAAACTATTTACATCTTTACGGGGCAAACTTTTAAATGTCTTTTGGACACAAACCATTGATTTCCTTTTTCGCAAATTACCTATATAATAATATGATGCCTGTTTTTAAGTCATCCAACTTCCAAAATGAATGTAAAACTCAAATAAAGTCAATAGTGGACAAGCCTAGGCCCCTATTACTTCCCTAAATAGTTCATGATACCAAGAAGTGTTTTCCAGTTGGTCATTCCATGAAGTTTCAGTATAAACAGGTAACCTAATGCAAATCAGGTGTGCCGACCGAAAAACATCCACGATATTTCATCCCCACGATACGTTAAAATACCCACAATTGCTGAATTTGTGATCCTGGGATTTTAGTGTCCCCCAATATTTCATAGATTTTCTTCTTTTTTTTTTCTATACCAAATTGTTCCAATGTCTTCAAACATGCATTAAAAAGTATTATATGTGAATTCACAAACATTGTGAATGACTTTATCAAGATTTATCACATATCTTTCATGTCCAAAATGTATTGCGGATGTTTTCTTGATAGGATTTTTTGTATCATGGATGGTATTTTAAGGTCCACTAATATGTTAATTTTGATGTATCATGGATGTTTTTTGGTCGGTGCTCCTGGTGACTGAAATGAAAACATGTGTCCTTCCTGTTTAGCCAAGGAGTAATTTTTTAATGTCATTTCTTCCTGTCTTAAATTTATATAGCTATTATTGAAAGAGGTAAATTGGTCAAATTTTATATGCTCAAGAAGTCGACAGCTTTTATTCGTGGGTATTTATCCCTAAGTCCTAATTCATCACGTGTCCTCATTTTAGAATTACACACACAGCAGGATAGGGATTCAGTGATAAAGTTTACTAATAGAATATGTAGAAGAGCAAACTGATAGATAAGCATAAATAAGAAGGTACATGGGTAGGTAGTGGTCGGTTGGTAATTGGGGTTTAACGCGGTAGTGCTCAACAGCTAAGGTCATATCACACCAAGAGCAAGATTTGACAATTCTGTCCTTAATGGTCATATCTATGGAATGAACAAATCTATGAGAAGATAGAGACCGTTGGGTTTTATACAAATTATTTTTATTTGATTTTCCATCCAAAGCCTCTAGCCTGTAAGGGGTCCAGATGTAATAAATGAGAGGCACAAAGAAACTTTACCTGAGAAGTGTTTGGTACAGAGCAGAACTAGGTATTTATATCAAACCGCCCAGGGGGTCCACATATTAATCTTATACGCACTGGTAATATAAGCCTAGGGAGGCCTAGAATGCCCCGCCTATATCTGTAACCTGTATACCTCAGGTGTAGGCCTACATCTGGTACTGTTACCATCTGTCCATTCAATCAAACTTTCCAACTGTCCACGCGCTAGATACATATTATTGAATTGGTTTTGCCTCAACATTGGTTTTGTGTTCTGACATTTTATAGACACACTGTTTGCCATTAAACCAAACAATCTACATTAAATTTCACAAATGTAAAGTTGGATATTTTTCAAAATCTTCAGCTTTAAACATTATGAAATACTGGTGCATTGCTCATTTCTGTAAAAACATCAATATTTCAACGTAAATAACATTACGGACATGAGCAAAATAACTATGTATTAGGATTACACTTCAGAAAACGTTGGTATTCAATTTCCCCCATACTCGCTCCGAGGGAAAACGTGGTGAAAAGGAGTAATGATAGTCTGTGGGTCAGGTGTTTTGGTGAAGGCTTAAAGGTGCCGTGATTAAAGGTAGGTCTGGGTGACCACTGGGGAGCCACCTGGTGTACTTCTTGGAATATCAAAATTAAAGATTATTCTTTAATTTCTGAGGCACAAGTCAAATTTTCATTTAGGGGACTTTCGTTCATAAAGGGGGGGGAGGAAGTGGGAAATTTTGAAAATGTGTGTACGTTCTTGCACAAATCCAATGTGTATATACTTTACGCCAGGGGGTCTGAGATTTCTTAGAATGTGGGTACATACTTCATGAACAAACACCTCCAATCAAGTGCTTAGAGAACAAATCAATTCCTTTTGTTATTGAATTTTGCAATGTGACAATTTGTAGAAGGTTGATATGGTGATTTTATATGTAAAATCTAAAAAGTTTTACAAGTAGAATTTTAGTGGATACGCCTATTTTTCTTTTCTCAAAAATGTCTATCTAGACCTATACTCTAGATGCCTGCAAAGCTTGCAAAGGCACAGTAAAGGATTGCTTTTGAAATATTAGAAAATAACCTAATTCTCCAAATAAATTCTGTGGTTATGGTCTTCACAATAGTAATGACTATCAAATAAGTGTGCTAACTGATAGTTGTTCTTCATTCTATGCACTCCTTAAAAATAAGCTTATCCCTAGAATCAATATCAGTACCATTGAAATGGTATTTCAAAATGACATCAGGCACACACATTTTCTTTCAATGATAGATAAAGTGGCACGTTGCGTGATTTGTTGAAATTATTATCAATTAGTCGCAAAGAATGCAAATAAACTCAAAACATCCATTGACAAACGAAGAACCCTATCTTCAGAAACTTTAAGATGGAAACCCTTCCATTGTGAACATCTAAGCGCTTGGGAACTGTTTGATATAAAAGGTTCTCTTCGTGATGGGATGGCTAGGTGTATCCATTTACTGTACAAGAAAAAAACCGTGAGCGTAGGAGGGTTCTTTGATTCCCACCTAAAAGATCAACCCGAACTTGATACTTAAAGAACAATGGCTTTCTCTCTTTTTTGTACCACTCCTAATATAGTTTGCAACGCTTATGTTTTCTTCTTTTGATTCTTATGTGTGTCCGCTCAGCTGCTGTACTTTTCAAGGATTATTTGTGTGACCAACGAGAGAAGAAGGGACTATTTGTGTTCTTTGCGACTAATTGGTAATAATTTCAGCAGATCATGCAACGTGCCACTTTATTTACCCGTGAAGGTAAATGTATGTGTCTGATGTCATTTTGAAATACCATTTTAATGGTACTGACGTTTATTCTAGGGATAAACTTATTGCTTATTGTTTAAGAAGTGCATAGAATGAAGAAAAACTATCGGTTATCATACTCGTGTGACCTAGTTTAATACAAGCTGTTTTGAGATTCTAAATCTTTTATTTCATTATTGACGCGTGGTTAATTAGGTGACTTTAATGCAATACCATCGTGAGTAAATCAGATGAAGGATAGAAACGTCTTTGAGCTTGATGTTATATGTTTTATCTGAGTCGAGCTCAACACCATGATTTTGATAAATAGTCCCTTGTTTTTTGGATCAAACTGGACTTGTATTCTCGAATTCCAAATTAGTAATGAGTGTAAAACAATACACCTAAAGGCCGTATTCCACTACACGATCTTTGGCTCCCGATCCCTTGCAATTCTGCTGATGTTTGGCAAAAAGTCCAAAGATCGGGAGGTATTCCTGATTTTAGGGTCCACGTGAATCATCTTGAGATGGAATATACCCGAGAAAACTCCCAATCTTTGGCATCCCAAAAATCGGAAGCCAAAGACCAGCTGGAGTGTCCCTACCAAAAGTTACCAACATGTTTGTAACTATCGGGAGCACCTATTCACAATCTTCCTACCTGAAATGGACACACTCGTGATCTTTAGCCCTAAAACCTCCCGATCTTAGGCAGCTATATCTGTCACCTAGTGGAATACTGGCTTTACTCATAGTCCAAAGGATATTGAACTTTAGTTATACCTTCACCAAACTTGGGTTTCATATGACCGCCACCTTACCTTATATTTCATAATTTTTTTCCATTGACCTTTCCGATGATTCTTAAAGGAGCTGCCTTGTCCGTGAGTTCAGAAAGGTACATCCGTTGAAGCACTCTTAACAACGGCAGAGCGGGGGGCCTTTTTTACTCTCTCACAACGTAATGATGTAACGTCATTAGTTGCAGTGGCGAATTTGGCGTGGCAGTCGGGGCATTACAACGGGGGAAATGAAGAACTTCTCATGGACGATACTGATCCTTTAAGGCCATATTCCACTTTGTAAAAGAGCCCTTGGATGCTATAGCAGTAATAAAAGTATCATTTCCATCATCACGGATGAACCAAATCAGGTGCCTGTTTCATAATAAACCTCTGCAAATTTTGCATTTCATAACTTACGATCACCTTTTACCCTCATCATAACTATGTGAGTTTTGCTTACATGAGTTTGGTTGGATTTGCGGGAGTTTTGGGTCGATTTACGCAAGCTTTGGGTCAATTTACGCAAACTTTGGGTCAATATTCGTGAGTTTTGTCATGAAACGGCCGCATACAACAGTTTCAAACTAGCGTACAGTTTCCGTAAGCTCAGATAAAAAAACTTAACTACGGAGCTTATGAAATATCCCACAGTATGTGGAATATAGCTTCAGAAGAGTCACCTTTAGGGCCTCCATGTTGCTCACGGGTATTGTTGTTTATTTCACCTGACGCCTACACAATTTTTGATCGACATGCAACCCGATCTGTGAAATATTATTAGCTACGGCGTGTCCATCATCAAGGTCCATGTGAACCAATCACATCACGTTATTTAACTTGTTTTGCACATTTTCCTCTATATTAAATGTCACATGTGGCCCGTTTCATAATAAAACTGTGTATGTTTTCCGTTTCATAAACTTATGATCGCCTTTTGGGCTGCCGTAGCTACAAGTGTTTGTATTTGCTTAGATGATTTTCGGTGGGTTTACAGGAGTTTCATTTGGATTTACGGGAGTTTTGGTTGGATTTACGCAAGTTTTGGGTGGATTTACGAGATCTTTGTTATGAAACAGCTGCATACGAGAGTTTCAAACTCACGTACAGTTTCCGTAAGGGCACATACTTTTCGTGTATAAATAAAACCTGAATTATATAGAAAATCTAAGATCAGCAATAAGATTCACAAGTAGCGGTATAATACTTCGTGATCAACAACAAAAACAAAGCATTTTTGAGGACATACACAGAAGTGTTTCTGGCGAACCATTACCTCAGATTTCCCACTTTTCATTGAATTGTCCATTTTCAAAACAGTGTCAAACAATCTTCTTTGAATGATATCTAAATTTGTCAATGTTATCTTGAGCCCAATTTCTATTGACTGCTGTGTTGAGACCACCTAGAACCACCACTTTCTCGGGTCTTAACCAAATTTGCATATTTAGGGCGCCATATAACATCTTTTAATGGCCCCAAGCGGCCATTCGCATGGCCCAGTCCACTATTGCCTGGGTTGGGCTCTAGCACTTGTGACAAACGACAGGCCTCAAAGGGGCAGTGAAGGCCCTGTGTCGCTTCCCTTTTTAGATATAAGCCTATATTCCACTAAGCAATTCCACTAAGCGACTGCCCCTTAATCGATCACTTAGGGGCCTTCCATTTAGTATGTACGCAAATTTTCCTTAATTTTAGACCCCCCACCCCCCCTTTGAGCTAAAGTACGCAATGAATTTGTACAGGAACTTACGCAAATTTTCAAAATTTTCGGACCCCCCATCCCCCCTTGCTGCGTAAATACTTAATGGAAGGCCCCTTATCAGTTTTGATGTGGCAAAAGACCATACATCCTACATATAAACTGAAAGAGAATTAAAAAAAATAATCTAATGATGAGACATGTCTATAATTGTACCCAAATTCCCATTGCAGATTTTTGAAATCGAGAGTAAAATTGGCAAGTGGAATACAACCTTCAGGGTGCAACCTCACACAGTTTTTTCTCCTTCTCCCAACAGTTCAATGGTAATGTGTTCATCTTTATATTCTCCTTTGTCTTGTCCATCTTTTCCTGGGCCTTAGTTTTTCGTATTGTCAGTTTGCTTTTCGTATTGTCAGTTTCCATTATACATTTTTCTGGAGCTATTGCCATTCTTAAAATGTCCTGATCTTTATTGAGGTTTATTCAATATATTTTGCAGCTTTCTTCCAGGTAGGCCATTAAAATAACTCACTACAATATGTGTTATTGACGTAGGATACCTGACTGTATTTCAAACTATCCGTTTCTATGGACTTAATTTGCATATTCAGATTTAGTTATACAGCGTAAATACTTATTATCAGAAACTACGCTCTTTCCCTAATGTGTCTCCACTAATTGCAAACCATGTGTTGTTCACTCGTGAAACACATACACAAGATTTGTTTTTATACCCCTTTTATCTTCCTTCATGTATTGTTCCTTCCTTCATGACTTTCCGTGCCTTCCTCCCTGCCCTCCCACATCCCCTAATTAACCTCCCCCCCCCCCCCCCAGTTTTTCCTTTACATGTTTCAAAGGTTTGTTTCACTAAAAAGACTTGTTGGTTACATTAAAAAAAACTAAAACCTCAGACATCCAAGAAGCCACAACCATTTACTGTTGTGTGAAACGGTACCTTTTTTGCGGCGACAGTGCATACTGTAAATTTGAGACCTGACTCCGCTTGATTGGCTTGATTTGAAAGCTTGAAAGCTTGAAAGCCTGAAACACCTTCCATAAAGGTATAGTACACAAACAGGAATCTAGACATAACAGGTAGCAATGCCATATCTGATTTTTATCTTTTCAGTCATTTTACAAGAAAAGCTCTGTTAACATATTGGATATATGACTAGTAAAATTTGTATGTAAAGAGTTTCTCATTTATAAAGTAACATTATCGCAAATTTTGTCTCTCTTGCCAGAAAATCTATTGCTACAGTACAAAACAATAAAAAAAAAGAGGACATAATGAAGATAATACTGTAGTGACCGGAATGTGCTTCTTTTTTCTTCAAATTTTCTTCCCAATATACTTTGAACAACATCCAATCATTGGTTTCACTTCAGAAAAGAACTAGCAATTCTCTCATAGCTTTTGCAGAGACATCTTGGAGGGTGTAGTCCAATTAAGTCGCAAAGTTAGGTTCAGGAGACTTTATTGGGTGCCCTCAAAATAACTGACACAGAACTATAAACATAACATTACTGCGAAGTAACACTGAAGCCCCATTAGCCATGAGCAATTTTCCATTGCGATTTGACATATAACTGCTGCCTTCTTATAATTATGATTCTTATGTTTAGGAAATATGTTTGTGGTTTATAAAGAAGCTATCATGTATAAGGTTATACAGTTTTTTTTCAGAAATATTAGTTTTTCATGCTTATGATTTTAAGATCGCAATGAAAAAATACCCAGGGCGAATGGGGCTGAAGGTTGCATGCTTGCCTGGAGTATGTTCGTTCATATGACAATCCATTGCCAACTTGGCTTGGGCAGCGCTGTCAGGACACTGGAGGGGAAGGGAGAGGGCAGGAGGAGCAGGAGGTGCTCTGGAGCAGGGAGTGGCGACGCTCGCGGCCGTCCAGAACTGCTCACAGTTGCTCACAGAGGTTCCGGCGAGCAACTCCCCAGTCCCCCAACTTCTGCCACCAGCGCGGCGCGAACTGCTCGGCGAGCTGCTCCTACTACATACACTGCCCATTGCCAGCCTCCTCCAGTGCAGCGCGGGTTATCACACCCTGGAGGAGCCGCTGACGTGGTTACTCCACCACCATCCAGGACCTGCTCACTCCATGTAAAGTTCCCAGCCTACACCTACCTACCTACCAAACGCCTGGAGCAATAGGCGCAATTACCACTCCCGCAGTAACGCCCGGACCACCAGCAATAGTTGGGAGTTGCTCACACTAGTCCTGTACAACGTTGGCGAGCTGCTCATTCTAAATGTAGAGGCTCAAGTTGAGGAACTCATTGTAGGAGTGAGTTTAATTGTGTTGGGCATTGGCACGTGTATTGTCACTTTGTAGCCATTGCCCACGGACGCACATTAGGGAATTGCTCGCCCTAGTCCACCAGCTCATTAGTGTTATTTGCTTGGACAACCAGTGGCAGCCCTACCACCCACACTACATTTGTTGTTGGTGTGAGACTGGCCACGTACATGTGGTATGGGTTAGGCTGGATCAGGAGGATCTTGTTGGGGACTCCGTGTGAATGGTGCTTTATTGGTCAGTATTTCTCACCATACAAACCATTATGAGGAACCATATGCTGCCCACAGACCTCCTAGGACGTGAGGAGTTCCTTATGAGCTGCTCGTAGCTCCATACATGCGCTGCTCAATGCATTGTATGGATATAAAGGCTGATGTGCATGGCTAAAAGAAATCCTGTAAGAACCAATAACCTCATTGCCTTTACGTACACTGGCAGCCCAAGGATATAAAGGGATTAAACTAATCCGTTTGAAAACAAACTTAATCTGTGAACGGTTCTTCTTCGGTGGATGATCCTTTTTCCCTCAAGCTTAGTCTGTGGACGATCCTTTTCCTCAAACTTAGTCTGTGGACGATCCTTTTCCTTCAAACCTAGTCTGTGGACGATCATCTTTGAGTACAACCTAATCTGTGGAAGATTCTTTTCAAGTACAAACTTAATCTGTGGACGATCCTCTTAGTGTATATATATCTAAGCTGTGGACGATCCTTTTGGAATATAAATTAATCTGTGTACGATCCTTTTCAAGTATTTATAAACTTAATCTGTTGACGATCTTCTTTGCTTACCACCTCATCTGTGGACGATCCTTTTAAAGTGAAAACTCTATTTACGGACAATCGTGTAAAGTACAAATTTAATCTGTGGATAACCCTTTTTAACCACAAATCTAATCCGTGTACGAACTACCTCTGGGCACTTTCAGCAGTGGTCAATACAAATCAGGGTTTCCTTATTGGATTTATGTTTTGTCATTAGCTCCTCTGGGAAGAAAAAGAAACTGACAGGAGCTGGAACAGATGTTACAAGCTTGGAGTTTCCCACAAGTACTATTCCGAAGTGCCCCACATGATCTACGTAAGTAGATATGGTATTTCTGTAGAGCACTTTAAGCTTTTGAATTGCATGTCACTTAGGATTAGGTTCAGCGTAAAATCACGCATTGATTAATTGAATTTTGAATTGTCTACTTAGAGTTTCCTTTCTAAATGATGCAAAATGAAAACATTTTCCTTGGATTTGCCAATAGCAGCGGTGGAGAATAAAATCTTAGGAAATTGATTATCTGAATCTTGAGTGTGGGAGGTTCTATTGTCAGCTTAATTGGCTGTTTTAATTAGACATTCGTTCATACTTCTCAGAAAGATACAATTAATCGAAATCATCATGTCTCTGCTGCAACACAATGGTGACATTCTAAATGTAATTCGTGTAGGAGGAAAATATGTTTGAATCGCTCACACACTAGAGCTTTTATTCAGGGTTTAAATCTTAGTTTGTTTAATTGAGGCTGTTGAATTTGTACACGCGTCTACAATATAGATCAAGACCGTCATACTCTTTTTGTCGTGACTAAGCATCAGTGTTCCTTTAGCCTTCGGTTTAGAAAAGCACTGATCTTAATTCCTTTTCTACATAATCCCTAGCCAATAAATCCTTTCTGTATCTATGCAGATCAATTTTGAAGGTGTTGTGATCAGATAACTAATACTTGTCTACTTTACAACCCATTTTAATCATGTTATACTACATCTTCATTGTAAGATTATGGCATCGAAGTCAAAGAATTCCCATTAACAGTGTTAACAGTCTTTCCTCTTAAATTATAACATTCAATACACATATATGTGAAACTTCTTTTATAGCCAAAAAGAAGGGTAGATATTAGGAGGTCAGAACTGGTCGCAATATAATACCTGTGTTGTCCATTCTTAAAAGAAAGTATTATAGAATGCATAAGAATAAAACACATGCCGATAGCTTGAATGTTTGTAACCTTTGTCCATTGCACCATACGGCATAGACTTCTTGTTCCCCTTTTATTGATAACAACAAATCATTTATCCATCTAACACCTTACGATAACTCTATAGTTTAATAAATGCCAGTCAGTCCGTTTATTTTATTTTGGACATAGCTGAGTACTAACATTACCAACTCACTAACATCACACTAAGATTGCACAAACGCACCAACATCACAATAACTTTGCACTGACATCACACACACTTAGCACTAACTTCACACTAAGAAGTATACATATTACAGCCCTTCTATGTCAAAAGTGCCATAGGGCAGCCAGTGCGGACTCCTTAGGCTCAAATATTCAATACTAGCTCACCTCTTCTCCGATTTGCTCAGAGCTGCTCGGAGCTGCTCAGAGCTGCTCATACCCCATCAGGAGCTGCTCCTCTCAAAGGCTGAGTTCTGACGACCACAGACTCACACTTGTCCTTACCAGAAGTAATCAATAAAATAACGCAGTATATGTGAGGGGCCCACCACTGCAAGCCTGAGTGTAGGACATCTTGAATGTCACAGGGCCCTCCTTTCACCACTGTCCACTTGAAAATGGCCTTCTATTACTTTCTGGAATCACTGGATGAGCCTAATGCACTCATCAGTGGAGTGCAATTATCTATGCATACTCATACGATGACCTTTAAAAGCGAAATTTTGATACATTAATTTTCTAGGTGCGGTTTGAATTCAAGGTGTCTGAAAAGTTTTGATTAAACACGTGCTTAATGGGCTAACTGTGGCTTGTTTCATAACAAAATGGGAATTGGGATACGTGAGTTTTCATTTCATAACTTATAATCAATCTTTCCCCAAGTCGTAGCTGCAGAAGTTTCAGTAAACTTTTGGGAGTGTTGGTCACATTTATGGGAGCGTTGGGTGTATTTAGGGATTCTAGGCCATATACCCCTCAGACACTTACCCCCTGGACACTTACCCCCGGACACTTTCCCCCCAGACACTTACTCCCTAGGATACACACCCCCTAGGACACATACCCTCTGGACACTTACCCCCTAGGAGACTTACTCCCTAGGACACTTACCCCCCAACCTTGGCTTATAGTGTAGAGGAAAGTATGTGGTAAGAACTTATTCTTTCTAATGGAAAGTAAACTAAATAGATATCCCTATCTTCTAATAGATGTCTAGGATTCATACCTTAAAGGCTAACTCATCCCTACTCAACAGTTAGTGGATGGGGAAGTGTCAAAACATCATTGGACCAAGCTCTCCATGGTTGGAGGGGTAGTGTCCTAGGGGGTAAGTGTCCTAGGGGGTAAGCATCCAGGGGGTAAGTGTTCTAGGGGTATGTGTCCTAGGGGTAAGTGTCCTAGGGGGTAAGTGTATGGGGGGTAAGTGTCCTTTCACTGTATTGGTTCAAGTTTCAGGGTGATTTCAAGTTTCAGGGTGATTTACCTAAATTTCGTTATGCAACAGTATTTTCAAGATCCCGTACAGTTTCTGTAAGCACATTAACCCTCAATAGCTACGTAGACTTTTGTGCAATAAGCCACAGGTTGGCCTTTATATTTGATCAGCCTGTGTCAAGAGAAATTGCAGAGAAATTTACCAAGGTTTGCATTTCATATGCTAACAGGGTCAATTTCCATTAACTTTAGATTTTGGACTTTTGTTCTCTAATGGAACGTTTAGGTTAACATAACGGAAGCTTTAGGGGGCCTAACAGATGACAGTCTCTTTACGTTTTCAGAACTCTGCTACATTTCCATTAAAGATGCATGAAAAGTCTGTACTAATGGACAGTTTTATCTTAAGCCCCATACCCACTAGGACATTTTTGCTGATTCGGCCGACGGATTGGTGCTAAAATCGGCCAATCCTAGGGGTAGAGTCGGCCGATTTTAGCAACAATTCAGATTGAATATGGACATTTCAATGTACTGTACTTACCGACAACCATGTAGAATCTGATGATTTTAGGGCCAATTCGTCGGCCGACTGTGTAAGAGTCGCTTAGTGGGTATGGGGCAATAAAAACCTCAGATTTGTATACACTTTCTAAGAACACTCGCTGTTTTATCTAAGGTTTTTACACATTCTTAGCAGGCTTTAGAAAGACATTTCTCATACTTTTTGAAATGATTCAAATAACAATTTCCTGACTTTCCTACAGCCTCCGTGCAATTTTCCAAACACATTGCTTTCCTATGATAAGTGCCCTGGGTGCTTTAAATGAAAAGACAACATCTTTAATTACCATGCCTAATTTTTTTTCAGCGATGGCATGGAACGCAGAAGGATGGCAAGCAATGTCTGTTGAAATCAGGGGCTGTTACGCCAGCTAATGAGAGCCTGGAGTTAGAAACAACAACTCTGTGGACCGACAGGAGCTGCTCGGAGCTGCTCGGAGCTGCTCGGAACTGCTCGGAACTGAAACCTTTCAGATTTACCTAATTCCTATGGACACTACTCCCTAAACTTTAGAGCTGTTGAAAACGAAAAGCTCCTACATCCTCTGATGGCAACCGTGAAGTGGCGAGGCGTTAAGGTTTAGAGCTGCTCGGAGCTGCTCGGAATTCCTGTAGACTAGGCCTATTCAGGCATAGAGCTGCTCGCTGAAGGTTCTTTAAGCAGACCACTTTAATCTCAGAGCAGTTTGATGCAACTCGATTCCTGTGTACAAGACTCCTTTATGCTCAGAGCTGCTCGAAACGGGAACTGCTCAGTATGACTAGAACTGTTCAGAGCTGCTTGGAGCTGCTCAAAACTTAAACTGCTCGGATCTGTTCAAGTCTTACACCAGAGCCTTCCATCTCGAAACTCTGAAATAGAATTGCTTGGTTCAACGCAATTCCTATAGCAGACAACATTAGGCTCGGAACTGTTTGGAACTGCACATATCCAGTCGATTCGTATAGACTACACGGTTGCCGTCCGAAGGGAGAAGACCTTTTCGTCTCTACATTTTCTATTCGTATAGACTGGAACTCAGTCTTAGAGCTGGTCGGAGCTGTTCAGAACTTAAAGTGCTCCGATCGACTCAAGTCCCAGACCCTTCCATCTCGAAACTGCTTCAGAGCTGCTCAGAACCAGAACTGCACGAATCGACTCAACTCCTATATACACCATCCCCTTCAAGAACAACCACCAACTCCCCAGTTGCTCGACCGGCGCCGGCTGCTGACCAGCTCAGCATACGCCGAGCTCCCCAATAGGGGTTCAGCTCACGTCTCGGCCCCCGCGAGCAGATGTGAGCAGCTCAGAAGATGTCCAACTCCGAGGGCGAGCAGCTCACCGCCCCGCAGTCATTACCACTGACTCCACCACTGCCCACCGGCAAATTGGATTTACTCAAACGGCACCGCTGAAAAGAAAATCGAGGTAATGTACTCAGTTCTGATTTTATTTGTGACTGCGGAACGGTTTTGTGATTGGCTGTTTTGTGGGTGTATGTTTGGAATAGGGGGTGAATTGGGGTAGAGTTTATTGGTTACTACTGCTGTCCCTCCGAGTGGATAGAAAAAATTACTTTTCAGATGGATCAACAGTAAAAACGCTTTCCTACAAACAGATGTTATCCAACAAAATTTTGTCACTTAGCATCTTTTTGTAGGATAGCAGCAGGTGGCTATCGTTAAGCAAAAACAATATTTGTTGGATAGCAGCTGTTTGAGAGATAGTGTCTTTATACTGCTGCTTAGTGACAAATACTGGACAACATCTGTATGTAGGATAGCTTCTTAACAACAATGGTTCCTTTACGGTTAATGCCATACTAAGAACAAGTTGGTTATATACAGGATCACAGGCTATATTCTCGTAATTAATCAGCTTAATCAGGATTAGTGCCCTAGGATTAGCAGCTCTACCAAGGCCATGAGTAGTGATGCCATGCGAAATTATTGAAACGAGGGATTGTTTGATTTTAGTATTTTTTGACAGTCAAAATCTCCAGACGCTAATGAAAATCTAATCATTTACAAAAAGAATGACCTAAAGTTGCAGTTATACATAGGTTGCATTATGCATAACTATCTTCATAAATATTGCTCATAGAAACATCGACTGTGAACTGTGGCTAAAGAAAAGAGTTCTTCAGAAAGCTTAAGGCAGATAAATCTAGGTCCTTGAGCTAATTAAATAAGCATGAAAAAGGATTCAGAATAGCTATAGAAGACAGCCCTAATAAGGAATGTGTCAAATAACAATTTCCTGTAGCAAAATCTAATGAAGATGTAAAAGCAAATTGATACCTAGGATGAGGAGGATAGCACTAACGTTGACAGTCATAAGCGCTGCATATGATGATGCATATGACAATCTGAAATAATAAAAGAAAACAAGCTTCTGTTGCAAAGAAAACGCCACAGACAGAGGCGGCTTAAGACACAGTCACTGTCACATCAGTCACAGTTTCACTTTCACTTTTTACAGGCTTCATTAAGAAGAATGGAGGACCATTTGTGACCCCCCATCACTAAATGTGGCATAAGTCGCCCAGGCAAATTCTGAGAAAATGACAAATTAAGGAAAAAGAGTAAAAAAATTGGACAAGTGGGTTTTCCACACAAAATGACACAGTTAATATAATGAAAATTACAATTTACAAACAAATTTGAAAGATTTTATGATTTTTTATGCATATAAGATTGATTTTCCTGATGGTTAAAATGAAGCCTATAGACCTTTGCACTAACATGAAGAGATGAAGATGTATCTTTACATTCATTTTTCTCCTAAAAGCTATATTGGATGTATGTTACTTCAAATATTCATAACGTCAGTTAAAATACTGATCTAAACATAATTCCTTCATTATTCTAAAGCTTAAGGCATCCTCTCTGATAGTCAATAAAGCTCAATTTTCATGATCTGCGACACATGCCTCATTATGTTATAGAGGGTCACATTTGATTGCCTTGATATCATACATTCCCTCCACTTCTCCTGAATTGCAATCGACAGGCTTCGCACGGCGCTTCAGATTGCATATTTACTTGGGGAAAAAAGGCACTGGGTCCGAAACAAATGCTCCTTACTAGGCTAGAGGGAGATAATGGACGTTTAGAGAATCGATCCATTGATTCCGCTTCTAATCCTGACAGCAATGGCACCGTTTGGCTCTGTCCGGTGTCAGGGGAGTATGGAGGGCGGAATGGGGAACAAAAAGTTAAGGCTGTATTCCACTAGGCGATTTTGACTGATGAAAATAAGCCCATCCCAGTTTACACCAACATTAAGGTTTCCTATTAGATATTTTCAAAATTGGCTCAATGCTTATTCTCTGAAAAGAGATCTATAATACAAAATTAACCAAAGAATTTTGGTTGACAGATTGCTCCTTAAATTTGTAAAATGTGGCTTTAATTTTTGCCATTTTCCCCTAGGAACCAATGGTAAACCTTGTCAGCCCAGCCTCTCATGTCTAACCCTATTTTGCCCTGAAATACAGCATTTTGATTCACTGGTGAACTGGGAAATCTGTTAATTAATAGGATTTAAGAAATTGTAATCTCTTGGAAACAAGGATGGTTTGTACAGTTATTTTGTCCAACCCTTATCCAACCCTAGGATATACCCAATGTGGGATGGGCCTATTAGTATGTTACTAATTCTTCATTAGAAATATTACAGGAACCAATGCATGTTACATACATTTGGAAAGAGAATTGAAATATGATAAAAATGAGGAGTAAAATCAGACAATGGAATACAGTCTTGAGCCTGTATTCTACTAGTCGATTTTAACTACCCGATAATTCGGTAATTTCCTAATGAACATAACAGTAAACTGTGCATGCTGCATATTATTTAAAAGATAATTTTGAATCCTTTCTAATGATAAATAGCATATTTATAACCAGCTGATAATGGCCCCTTATTTATTCTGGTGATCTCCGAAATCGTTAGTAAAATTGAACAGTGGAATACAGCATTTACTGCCATTCTATCTTTTACTGTATCACCTCGACTTTTCATTATATCACCCATAATAAATGAATAGTGAGAAAACAAGATACCTATCACAAACCAATCATAATATCATAAATAAATAGTCAGAGCATGCATATGAACACTTAATCTTCCTACACTGTAAAAAAGGTATTTAGAAATTAAACATGTTTAGGGTCTAAACATGTTTAAAGCCTAAACAAGCCTATGTGTACATTACAGCCTTAAAACAACAATATACATAACTCTTTTTTAAACCTGTTTTACCCAAACGGCATGCCATAGTGAGACGAGATGCTCAGTATTGTACTGCTCCCCTTGGCGAGTTGCTCTTTCTTCCAATCCCCGACGTTTGATGGTCGATTTCTCCCCTATCGCCTTCATGGGCTAAATCGACCCTATTAATTAAAGCCCCAATTTATGACCTCCTTATTAAAACAGAGGCGTGGAGAGAGATAATCTTATTGCCACATTGTGGGGATTAGGGTGGCGTCTGACGTCATGTTCACGTCAGATAAAACGTCTGACGTCATGTCCACGTCAGATAAGACAATCAGTTGTCCTCCGTCAATAGGTGTTACATGCAAAGGGAAGATTAGAGACGTGCATGTCGTCGGAATTGTAGATTGGGGAGTGGGGGAGTACCGAGCAATAGGTACTAAAATCGGCCGATTCTACCACCAGAATCGGCCGATTTTAGTGTTGATACACATCAAACATAATTATTATATACATTACAACATAATATACCAACAGGCGATCATAGGAATCGGCCGATTTTAGCGCTGACTCATTGGCCAACTGTATGAAAGTTGCCTAGTGAGTATGGGGCTTTAGACAAGCATTTCTATATTTTAAGTTAACAAAAAGTCTATATCCATGGTTCTTAGTGCAAATGATAATTATGTCAATCATATTTAGTCTCTATAAGACAAGCAAGAGACACGGTATTACTGCTTCAAAACTAGGGAAACTAAAAACTAAGACAATGTACAAGAAAATGCATCTCAATGCAAAATAACCTTGTGGAAGACAAGTCAATTTAGCTGAACATTTGGTGTCTGGTATTATAAGATTATATCAAACAAATAAAAGTCAGTGGTATTTAACCAAGCTAAGTGACAGCTGTCTTTCTTATAACTCCAAGCCAATCAATAGCAGGCAAAAAGGCATGTTTTCTTGTGTGTCTCCATTGGAAGCCTCTATTCTCCTGCCAATGAGAAAATATCATTAACAGTCCTCGCCTGAAGCTAAACAGAAAATCTTATCCTGACACCTTGACGTTGTAATCATGTTTATGAACTTTAAACATATGCTAAGGAAAAAATGTTAAAGTATTGATTATAACTAGTGTGATGTTTTTGCGATATCCCTCTAGTATTTGCCCTTCTGTATAAACTATGGAACAATGATAATGATACCAAGGTTGTATAGCCATCTATAATATATAGTTTTTTTTTCTTTTTGGCTCTGCAACCGCAGTATGAACCACAGATATTGGTTTCATCATATAGACTTTATTACCCTAAAAGAAATATGAAGTTGAGAAAATATTCTATTTTATTGTCAATCATGTTAGGCATATCAGTCAATGTTTTGAAATCCTAAACTATTTTACAAAAGAGTTCAGGAATAGAAATATGAAATGAAAAGGAAGAAACACATTGAGGATGATATCTTTGTAGCAGTCAATCCCCACTTCAGAGAGTTACACCCAGCCAAGGGTATGACATTATTATAACATTGCAGCAATGTTCTGGTTGGTTCTGTATTTGGTTCTTGTTACGTTGTTTTGATGACTCTCAATTACATTGTTGCAGCATAATGATGTGATGTTGCACTGTGACATTATTACAATGTTCTGGTTATGTTCTTCAACCCAAACAGAATATTCTTATAATGTTCTGCTTTGGTTTCACCCTAACCTCACAAAAAAATTATGTTATGATAATATTCTGATTTGGTAACATTAACGGAATTGTTATGTGCCATCTTAGTAAGTAACAAATGGACTAAAAAAGTATGGTCGCAGAACGTTCGTGTTACATTGCAAGCTGGCTGGGCATACAGTACCCTCCTACCCCAGCCCAATGACACTGCCTTCTTTATGATGCCCTTGGTATTTCATGGTCGTTTCCTAAGGACAATTACTCACATGCATCCCCATGCAGCCTACAAATGGCCCATTAAGACGTTAATGATGCTTGTAGTCCTTGGTTACCCTGGATACCCCCTGGTCCCAGGCCACTCAATTAGCTTCTAATCATCTTATTATGTAGTAAGGTGTTTGTAATTCTTCCTTACATGTATACACACATAAACCTCTCCTTCTTGATCATTAGGTTTATATTGGCAACTCTGTGATTATTCAACAACAACAAGGACTTAGAAGAAAACCAAAGGGTAAATGTTGCCCTGTATATGTTTTCTTTCTCTAATCTTTCTCAGACTAGTACTATACTCAACAATAGTATCAAGAAAATGGCTACATTTATTGATATAAACTTAATATAAACCTTGACGCAAACACTAGAGTGTAAGTAAGTGGTTTCATCAAAGTGGCACCCACTTGGTTTGTTATCAAGGAACATGTTCTGAGTTGTAGCATGTTTACAGTTCCACTACACAGAACATGTTCTATCAAAACAAATCAGGCGCGTGCCACTTTGATGGAACTACTTACTTGCTAGTGCTTGCCACAATTATTACTGATGAATGTTGATGATCTTTAGGAACCACGACTTGAGTCTAAAGCAGTGCCATTACCAGACAAGTCTAGACAACATTACAGGGTCATAAAGAATGCCTGTTTTAATTATTTCTGGCGCGACAGAAAAATTAATTATGCGGAGACAGAACCATTGTTGAACTCCCCACCAAGCATAGTCATAATTTGGCATCAATATTTATTTTTTTATCAAGACTCTAATTAATCATATACTAGAACAGCCAAATCCTTAAAATTTAATAATGTGTTACTGTATACCATAAATCATTTATTTATTGTTTGGTTTGATTTAAAATAATTTTTTCAAGATTTAATATCTGAAACTAGGTGCTGTTTCCAACAGAACTGAGTACCCATAAAAAGTTCAAATCAATTTCTTTTGATTCTCAAGCAAAACAACTTGTGTTGACATTCACTTTACTCAGGCTAAGCTTAAGCCCCTGTTTTTGTATTGATCATCTTTGTTTTAGTTTCACTCTCCCACTTTTAAAACTGTCTCATTCTTCTCAAAACATCTTTTTTGTGTGTTTGTAATTGGCACATCATCTCCTCACTACCTTGCCAAATGATCCTGTCCCAAGTGTATCTTATTTAAGGTGTTTCTTTTGATCAATACAAAGTGTGTTCTTAACATGCTGTCCAATGACAGCAGAGGGCCTAAATGGCTATCATCACGAAGCGCTCGGAAACCCGAGCCTCTCCTGACTACACCAATATTGTAATACAAACAGGATCATTAGGTATCTTTTCCATTCTCCTGCCCATTAGGAAGCTCCCAACATGGTCCCTTGACATGCCACATGGCTTAGGATAGGAACTGTATAGGTTGGTTTACACCTTACAATTGTTTTCAGATGCGACTAGTCCTAAAAAAGTATAAACAGGCGGAATAATTGAGGGAAAATTGGAAAAATTGTTGTTGGCGGATAATGTGACTAATAATATTTCGTTTATAGACTTTGTGCAGACGTGGTCACGTAATCACTTTTTGGTGATTAACATGTGATCATGACCACATGATTATGAGTATTATGTATTATCTATAAAAATTAGTTTGAAAAGGAAAATGATTGTTGGTGGTTTTAGTAAGTTTGCTTTTGATAAATTTTGAATGAATGTGTGATGTAGAGGTTTTTGATTTTGAATGATAACAATTTTAGATTGAGATCTCCCCATACGGCGTCCACTCCATTATGAGGAGGTGTAACGTCATCTGCACAACATCTATTTACGTTTTTTTGTAACTCAATATTAGTTCTTACTAGTTCTATTTTCTCACACCAGGTGATAGTACAAATAAACCTTGGGCTATTTAAACAGTTTAAATGGAAACGTTGATAGTTATATGATTGAGTGTAAACAGCTCGCGCTTGGACCAGATGTTTACGATGGATTTCTTGTAATAGTCATTCCCCTCTCCGTCTTTTGAAATGCTTGCCCTTCCAAAAATGCCCTCTTTTACTTTACGTGCAAGTAATTGATGTATCGCCCTTCCCTACATCTCAAAAACATTCGTGCCTAAGTTTATCTCATTCAAAAAACTTCTTCGATCAATATGAAATGTGTTTCTAGCATGCTGTCCAATGACAGCAGTGGGTCTAGATCCCTATCATCGCAAAGCGCTTCCCGAGCCTCCCCGTACCTCTCCTGACTGTGCAATTATTGTAAAAGAAACAAGACCATTAGGTATGTTTTCTATTCTCCTGCCCATTTGGAAGCCCTCTATATATTTTCTGGGTATGCTACATCGTTTTATTTGGGTGGCAACTTCATATATGGTCATCCACACCTTACTCTCCTTCTGTTCTGAAAAGGGTAACACAAATAGAGGGACGGAATGAAAACAAAATTGGGAAAGAATGGTTTGGCAAAAGGTGAACCAGACTATATGTTTGTTATTTTAACTACCTGTTTATAAGAGGGATTTTGAATTTCATAACAGTCTTCGGTGTTAGATCATTGTGTTAAAATTGTGTCCATAATAATGTTAATGCTGTAACATTAATTTTGTCATAAGCAGACAGACTGACAAGTGTAAAAAAGCTTCTGTTAAATATTACATATCTTTAGAAAGAAAATTTAATTCTAGTCCTAATGGTATGGTCCCGTCTATGTTTCGCCGTGACTTTTACTTAAGATTTTAAGATTTTCAATAAGAAATTGTCTATTTGTGTGGTCTCATGAAGTAACTCACCCCAAGTACACGGCTAATAGTGAGCAGCTGTCTCTGGTGGCTAATACTGAGGTCATGAGCAGCTCCTGTGCTGCTCGCCTTAAAGGAAAATAAAGCATGTATTACACAAGGCGATTTTGACTGTTTGCAACTGAATAATCCATGACGTTTATGAAATAATGAACAAGATACAAAGCATCCTTTATATCATTCAAAGAGAATTAAAAGTCAATGATATAAATCATGTATATCACAATTGGCAACAACTAACCCCAATAATTACCAATTTGGATTTGTGAAATGGGGGGGGGGGGGGGCATTTTGGAAAGTGGAATACAGCCTTTAGGATACTATTGACTGAAGGCTCTTCTGTATGTATCTGCTTTGATTTCTTCTTGGATAAGTGGGTAGAATATTCCATCTGATAATCATCCATCAATGTCATGATTCATCCCGAATAAAACAATGTTAGATCAGTGATTTCGCGATATGGTAATTCTGACTTATTTTGAAAGGTATATTCTTTTGCTACGACAGTCTTCTGTGTGGCTAATCTAAAGCCAGATTTCCACATAATATTATCATGCGACCATGGATATCGTATCTGATCTTCGAAGTTCTAAAAGTGAGTTTGTGCTGTAAAACTTCTTTTAAACAAGCGAAACTAGAATTGTGCACTTCAAGTTTAAAGATCTTTTATAGTGCCTAAAATTCCATATTTAGTCAAATATTCAGCCACAATTTGGATATTAACATGCTATTTACGCCATCATTCAATAGTGGGGACACATTTTCAAAAGTTTAATAACCGTTGAACAAGTACCCTGTATTCATGCAAAAGAAAAAAATCACTTGGATGAATGTAATCTGCTGTAGTGTAACACAAACTGCAGCTTTGTATGAAAATAATTCATATCATTTCAAGCATAAAATCGCACTTTGTGAGAACCTTTGAGCCACGCCTCCCATCCGCCCACTCTACAACCCATACAAGGAGTATGTAGAGCATTATATCCACCCGGTGATTTCCAGTGGTACAAAGGAGCAAAGTACTGCATCAAGCAAAATCATGTGGTGGTATAACCACTATTGATCTGGCGTTGTCCCTCCCAGCGGGACCTGGATATATACCGATAGGCCTGTATTTCAACTAGGCGACTTTCACACCCGAAAATTAGGTTATTTCAAAATTTTCATTAGGAATATTACAGGAGCCCATGCAAGTTACATACCGTTTGAAAGAGAATTTAAAATCTTTTCTAACGATATGTCACATGTCTATAATCAGTTTTTTCTCACTCCAATTTAACTCCGATTTTACGTGCAATTTCCAAAATCGCGAGTAAAATCATATAGTGGAATACAGGCCCATAGTCCGGCCACTGTGCACGGCCCAACACCTTCCCCTCTCCAAAATCAAAATTCAATATCCTTTCTAACGATATGTAACATCTCTATAATAAGTCGTTTTTCACTCCAATTTCACTTCAATTTTACGCACAATTTCCAAAATCACGAGTTAAATCATATAGTGGAATACAGGCCCATAGGCCAGCCACTGTGCACGGCCCAACACCTTCCCCTCTCCCTAGAGCCGTCCAGGGACAACTTCAAATCAGGCTTTCAGTGGTGTGAGAAGTGGGATGAAGCAGGCTACATTTGCTATTATCAGCGCCATTGGGGTCTCTCTTATCAGCCTGTCGTGGGGGATAAAGGCCAACAAGCCCCCGCATTTGGAGCCCGACAGTCTGCTACTTTAGCCATGTAAATAAAGGTAGATTCAGGCCCCAGAGCAGCTCACAATCTGCTCACAATCTGCTCACAGAGAATATGGGGAATGGATGGAAGGGTAGGGGGGGGTGGTGCCCTTGGAACTGTGGTGGGGTATGTGTTTGGGGAGATATTTTGAATGGAATAGGCCTATGTATCCAATTGAAAAAAAGAAATGTACCGGAGATGTGTCACTTCAAGACACCTGCCACATTTCAAGGTCCCATTTAGGGTTGTATTAGACCAGGCCTTTGGCCATCTTGGATTCTGGTGTAAATATGTCTATTTTTGTAACTATCATCTCATAACAGCTGCCTCATTTCAAGGTCCCATTCAAGGTTGCCCCTTCTACTATTTGAATGCTGGTCCAGCTCTTCAACTATTTGAGGGGGGTTGGTGCCCTTAGGACTGACGTGGGATATGTATTGGGGGAGATACTTTGAATGGAATAGGCCTAGGTATCCAATTGAAAAAAAGAAATGTAACGAAGATGTGTCACTTCAGGACACCTGCCACATTTCAAGGTCCCATTTAGGGTTGCATTAGACTAGCCCTTTAGTATTTGAATGCTGGTGTAAACATTTATTCTTGTAACTATAACTACATAACAGCTGCTGCATTTCAATGTCCCATTCAAGGTCACGTTGGACCATTTTATATGCTGGTACAGGGTTGATTTCTGAAAAGTTCTTGCACTATCAGCTATTCACCATTCCGGCTTATGTGCGTATTGTAAACAACGTCAAAAGAAGGAGAACTACCATTAAATTAAACAATAAATGTTTAATTCAATTTCAGTGTTTTTCTAACATTGTTGAGCTTAGAACTCTGTCTTTTTTCCTCACACCAAGGAAAGAAGACAGAGTTCTAAGCTCAACAATGTGAGAAAAACAGATAACTGGCAATTTAAAGCTCCTAAACGGTGAAGCCATGTCAATGGTAGCCTATTGCAAGTGGCTTCTACTAACAAATAATGAATGTTCCCCTTCAACCACTATCACCCCTCCCCCGTCCCCCCATCCCCCCATCCCCACCCCTACCCCATACCTGGAACAGTCCCCGACGCCGCGCCCCCTATTGATTGACCTTGACCTTGGCGATGTCAACCGGAAGTCGGCCCGGGCGGAAGTGGCGGCGGCGCCTGCGTCAGGTCCGTTATGAGCCCACTTCCGCCCGTGGGACTTGGGCGTAACGGATGGTGGGAGGGGTGGTTGGGGGGGGGGGGCGTTGGGGGGTAAAGGGAGGAGGGGCAGGGGGGGGGAGGTAGGGAGGGGGAGAGGGAGTTACAGGAATGGAAGGAGGAGGAAAATGAATGGAAAGGATGTAAAAACTAATTAGGACTTGGATGGCACTGGGACGGCACTGGTTTCCCATGGCATCGATGATTAAAATGCTAACGAAAACGGTATGCATACAAAAAACGGCCCAGATCGCTAAGACAAAACAATAAATTTCTAACAAAAACTGTATATTACATTAAATTTATAAGGCCACATTGAGTAGGTGTAAGTGTATACATATGGCTGTAAGCATTTTATATAAATGTGTCCCATCTCCGTTCAGATTTAATCATGCATGTTGGAAAATGTATTGAAACGAATCTTTGCCCGGTTTATAAATAAGCAGTATAGGTATGCCGATTTTAGACAGGCCTCATTCTATGGTATCACTTAGGCATGAGCCAAGCAGTCTCCCTACACTACATAGCTGGCCCTGGCAATAATTATAGGGGGATTTAGACTATGTGCAATTAACAATAACATCGCTGGTGTGTGTGACTTGTTTTCTACATAATTATGTAAATATATACATGCATATTGCACCACGAATCACCCATCTGTGAATCACAGCTGAAGGGACCTTCCACTAAGTATTTGCACACCTTTAAAAACAATTTCGGACACGTAGACCTAGTAGACAGGCAGGTCTAAGGTGAGCCCATATCCATACTCAATTGCTATTCAAAAACTAATTACTTTTCAGCTATTTTTATGCCACATTGGCTGTGACCGAATCTATTTGTAGCAGAGGAACCCAATGCCCTCTTTTGAGTACTGCCTCACTGAGATATCCTGTCACAGGCCCACATGATATATTTCTGAAAAAGAGCTAGGTATAGTAGAACCCCAATTTGTGGACACCTTGCCAATGTGAACACCCCCTCATTGTGATCTGTATGGAAAATAACGGATCTTTCTCCCTTTTTTGTTTACAAAAAAAAAGACTAATATACTGTTATAATTTCGGACACCCCCTAACCCAACCCATCCCCATTTTAGGCTTACGTATGCACATATTAAGTAAATGTAGGAGGTGGGGTGGTCTAGTGGATAGCATTCTGGTTTTGTACATGGTTGGCCCGGGTTCGATCCTTGGTGCTACCTGTTAGACCACCTCACCTTGCCGTTGTTTCCTCCTCCATAGATTCGATCATAGTACATTGTACAACCCAAAAACCGTGAGTTGGTCCTGATGTGGCTGAAAAATTGCTAATGGACCATAAGCTCCAACAATCATCATCACAAATAAAGGCTATATTCCACTACCCGATTTCACTCATGATTCCTGAAATCGCCAGTGGCAGTAGAATTTAAATAAAGATATGTCATATAACAATAAAAGTTATTTCACGTTTCTTTCAAATGGTATGTAGCATGCAAGGGTTACTTTATCATTTCTAATAACAATTTAGAAATTGACAAATTCTAAATTGTCAAAAACCGCTAGTGGAATACAACCTTAACCATATCCCAAAGCCAAATGCCTCAAAGACTTTCCAGATGTAAAACGTCCAACGCTCTGAGGCCTGCCGATGCACCCAACGCCAAATGCCTTTAGTCATTATTTTATCTCAGATTTCAAGTAACTATAGGCCTATAGAAAAACTATTCTATCGAAAACATTAAAATTTGGATTTATTGATTCATTACCATCCATCTGCCAATATGGTATTTTTGAAAATTTTAATTTCTATTTTTTTTTTACAATTCTAAAGAAGTTACCCTAGAATCGTGCCAATAGTGGCGTATAATGGCAGTTGTAATATATGTCCGGTATGGCGTCCCCTGTAGCTTTAAATGGTATTTCGTGGCGAAGTGAAAGGGTTAAATCCCCTGTAGATGGAGAGGACGTCAGAGGGGGATGGTGGAATGCTCGTCCGTGTCGGGGCTGGGTTGATGGGGGTTATCTCTTTGAATGATGTCCTTGTCAAACCATTTGTCGAAGGGCGTATCGCTTTTTCAATCCCTAGGCAAGAAAGTATCGGCTGGCACGCGATAGGCTAAAAACAAGGGCATTAACAATTCCGTGATGAAATATAAATTTGTTCTCATGCTGGAATAAATATGGTGTGATGACACTCTTAGTTATGGCAGTTTGTAAAGGTTGAATCATATGAATGTATTGGAAAATATATACGATTTGTTGAAAGAAGTTATTGTGTGCTGAATTAAGAGAATCAAATAGCATAATGTGAATTAGGGATGCAAGTATTGAGATGTAGATAATAGACCAACTTAGGAGAGATGTTAGGACGATACAATTTAGCCCGAGTTATCCCAATTGAATCAAAAGAAAAGAAAATTGTACCTGAAGAAGCTATCACAATCATGATACATGTATCCAGTCGAAGTACACCAAAAACAAGATTATCATAACAGGTAGAGGACTAGATTATTGGAAGTAAAGAATGAACAATACAAATTTTTAACATCTAAAGGCGGGAGTCCACTGAGCGATGAAGCTGAAATTCTGGTCGAATCACAAATTCTAAAGTGTATAAAAAGCCCAGAAATGGTTGGAAATTACTAGAAATAGTGTTCGCATTGAGGGAAGCGACAAGACATTGATTAGGAAATCGGAAATTGCTTGAAAGATGTCTAGAAATCCTAAATATTGGTTCCTTGTGATCCCTATTTCGACCAGAATCTTAGTTGGATCGCTCAGTGGGTTACCGCCAAAATAGTATGTTGAATGACGAATTCAGAAAATGATGCGAATCTACTAAATCAGTTATCACGGTATCTAGCATAAAGCTCAAATCCCTTTAAATCCAAATAGAAAGGCACAACCATACATGACCTACATATCCCACCTTATCAATTGTTCTTACTTTAATCTAAACTTAGAAAGTAGATCATGTTGGTTTTGCCTAACGGACGGAGTTGACCTTTCCGATATCCACTTTGTAAACCTTGTAGATCCTTAAAAACTAACTGACCACTAAGCTGTGATGATTAACTTCACTGATTAATGAGGTGGTAATAATGCTACATCACGTATTGAGGTCAAGCACTAGTCGCATTTCTTCCAGGCTAAATCAATGGAAAGGTCAGGTAAAGTTGGGTCTTCATGAGGTGAATAAATGCCAGTGATTAGAACTAGTGCATTTCCCTGGCTGACCATTTTAACACTTTCAACCCAGCCAACTTGCGACGTAACAGAAATGTTTCACAACCATACTTTTTTTAGTGAGTTTGTTACTTACTATGATGGCATGTAACAATTACATTATTGATGGTGAGGTTGAAATCTCACCAAATAAGAACATTATTATAACATTATTTTTGGTGAGGTTAGAACAAAACTGAAACAGAACATGATAAGAACATTTTGTTTAGGTTCAAGAATGTAACCAGAAGGTTATTATAACATCGCACTGCAATGTCTCAGCAGTATGTTGCAGCAACATTATTGGGAGCCATCAAAATAGTGTAACAAGAACCAATACAGAACGTTACTGCAATGTTATAATAACGTCACATGTTTGGATGGGAAACCACAGCGCTAAGACACACCAGCGGACATTATTCCCTACGGATGGAAATGGTTAACCCTGGCTGGCTTATGAAATGTACTAATAGCCTAAATTTATTCAACTCATGGAGATTCACCTTCAGTGGTCACAAGTTTACTGTACTGAGCAACTCAAAGGTTTTACTGCATGGAAAACCCTTATGTTGAGTCACAATTACATGCTGGCTGCGTCTGAGTCTGAATTATTATAGGCTTAGCTTAGATTACCATTCGTTTGGTGTCGGTTACAAATGAGTATTTACAAATAGCCAAGCTTAGCCTGATTATGTTCTTGGCTTGTGCAATGAATTTGGGCTAATTCCAGGCCATCTGTGTATGTATGTTTGTGTGGGTTGATTATCAAATGGCGAGGATTAATTTAGTTTGGGGGTGGGTGGAGATAAGAGAATTTGATATGGTTTGTGACGTGTAGTTCTGTAGGTGATAAGCTTATGTGAGGGAGGGTTTAGTATTAAGTGACTGGAGGTAGCTGCATATTACTCCCATATATTTAGCGGATGCCTATTAAAGGGATTTATATGGGAAACATACTGTTGCAACAAGAATAGCAGATGCGCTGACGATTGTGTATTTGCTGTTTTTCTCTGGGAATATGATATAAAATCATACATGCTGCCTACAGTTTCTAAAAGAATGGTAAACCTTTTTTTATTGGTATACACAAAATGGGTATATTTAACTTTTCCTCCCACTATCGATTTTCATAATTGTTTATAAATATCGAATTTTGGAATATAAGCTTAAGTGAACCTCTACAAAGTTATTTTTATGTTTCTACATCCATCGAGTCTATATAGGGTGTGTCAAAGGAATGATTATATGTATTCTCATGAGCTATAACTAGCCATCCCGGTTGGCAATCTTCATTGTTTATAAGGCATTATAGTACCGACCTAAGTTTCCAGTATTGCTTCAGTAAGTTTAAAATAAGAATAATGATAGATACATGAAATTCAACTTGCAATTATTAAAACTTGCACTTTCTTGATTCTCATTTTCTCCACATTTTAAAATCAGGGTTTATTCCTTGCAAGCTAATTTTAGTTCAACCTTTACCCAGTGCCCTTAAGAAGCCAACCTAAATGCTGCCCTCCTTTTCCTACTGACATGCGCAAAGCGACCGCGGGAATGAGCTTCCGGTTTGCACGGACAGGCCGGTTTTCCGATTTCCATGGCCTCCTTTCTCAGAGTAAATCCTAAAGTGTCCCTATACTCAATCGGAAATCAGGGATTTCAGAGGAAATGTTGCTGCTAAAAGCTTGGCCTTGAGATTCCAGGTCAAGGGTGTGGTGAAAAGTCCAAGGTGTCCGACAGAGGGCGACACTTTTGACAATAGTGGGGGCCATAATGGTGCCCTTAGACAGGGCCTGCCCTGGAGGACCTTCCCCCACCTGAAGGGCCTGTCAGGGCACTAAAAGGAGTGGGGGAAGAGCCTTGGAGCAGCTTTTACCTCCTGTTAAGGCTAGGAGATATAAGTATTGGCACAGCCACCTGTGGCCCATTGCATTATTTTTCTTTATGTAATTCTGGGACATTTCAGCCCAAATAGGTAACTTGTATACTGATTTCAATTTGGGTTCTTCCTTCAGTCTTCCTTCAGCTGACATTACAGTAATGTGTCCTTCACCAAACTCATGATCAAGTTTGATAGTCTTTGAATTAATAAGTTGTTATTTTATGTATTTCTGCTAAAATTATGAGCTTTGGCCTGAGCAGTGGAGACCATAGAAATTCCCTTTTTCTCTTACCAACGGTAAGATATAGATATAATCAATCGCCGCTTCTCAGTTTTCATTCAAGACAAAGTAAACTGCAACCATCATAATAAATACATTGATAAGTTTTCCCTAGTCATGCATGCTACACGAAACATCTTATGACATCCGTCACTTGCAACTGATGCTTTTTAAGTCTTCCTGGATCATTTCCTGAATACCAATTACTTCACGAAGCCAATGTGTGGGTCACGGATCAGAAATAAGAAAAACAGGCGCCAGTGTCATCAACAATGCCCAAAAGGCCAAATTTGAGAATGGGGGACCAAAACTGCCTATTTGGGTCCCAGGCCAGCACCCTTATTCATGAAACTGTCCCCTTTTGGGAGTTTGTTAAAGGAAGTGTACCAGGCACTTGAAAAAAAGTATTTTAAATAGGAGGTGTTTTAAAGGCCTCAAAAATCCGTACCATGGGCTCCAAACAAATTTCTGGGCCCCTGGCAGATCTTCTTAAGGCACCTTATAGACATGTAGGGATACAATTAATTTCCCACTTCCCGCCAACAACAAGGAAAAAAGCTCTGTGAATGTACTCGTGAAATTTCTAGGTAGTGTGACATTGTCATTTAAGTAGTGCAGATGAAACAAAGGAAATATACTAAGCAGGTATTAGTGCAAAGTAGTCAGGAGCACGGGGTGATGAATTTTATGTTTTCATTAAATAAATAATGTATAATCCGATTATTATCAAGTATTTTAGTCCCACTAAGCTGAAGTTCTAATAAAAGCTAGTAGGTATGATAGAGGCAAAAACAACAGACTTGTACATCTAAACTTTTTATTATGAATACCTGTGCCAGTTTAAGCTATGACACAATCTCTGGTTGAACATAATTAACCTGACTGTACCCCTGGACATCTAACGTATGTAAATTTAAAATGATTGTCTTAATTGTATATGTTTTTGGTGTAGAGTTTGGCTGTCAAAATAGACACTTGATGTTTGATGCTTTTTTTATTGTCCAGTTATCCCTAAAACCAACAAAATCAAACATCTATAACAATATTTTTCTTCTTTTACAATTTGACATACTTTCTCTGCTCACATTTCCTAGAAATAAGTGTAAGAAGATTATACAAGTTGCTTTACCCTCAGAAACTGTATCCATCATACCTTCACATGCACAGCTATCTGTTCAGGAACCCGGAAGTGCTTAATGGATTCCCCCAGGGAGGAAAGTGCAATCAGTTTCTGCCTAATTACAACTCCCACTGAGGTATGCAGGCAACACCTAGCACAACACCTGCACAAAGTCCCATACCCACAGAACGATCCACTGCTGGAATATTTCACCAGTTAGCTTACTGTTCAAATTATTAAGTCTGTATTCCACATAACGATAGAGCATCTGCATGGTAATGTTCTATACCGGCAGCCCGTAATTTCCACGGCCGAAAGTGCATAATCAGCGGCCATAAATGTGTTATCAGCAGCAGAAAGTGCATTATCAGCAACCAGTACAAAATCAGCAGGAAATATTTACCAACATGTTGGTAAATTTTATTGGCAATGGTGCAGAAGGTACAACGCCACTGCCGAAAGTACATCGGCACTGCTGAAAATACATTGGCGGGAAATTGTTAGTGCATTTTCGGTATGTGGAATATGGCCTTTAATCAAGTTTTATATTTGTTGGGCAGATCCAGGGGTGGGGGTATTTCCAAGGGGTTCTGAACCTCCCTATGCCTCCCTTTTTTGGTGGGGACTTAAACTTTAGAAAAAGAAAAGAACATTATCACGTATGCGATAATGCAAAACATTTTAGATGATCATGATGTGTTGGAGTATAAGATCTATTCAGCATTTCTTTTAGCTATAGCAAGACCAACTCCAGTTTCTGACTGACAGTTCTATGATCGACTCTATTGGGATGGAAATGATGGCAGGGCGAGGTAGTGTAGCAGGCAATACCACTCTGGGCTCGAACTCGGTCTGTGGCCCGTCGCATAACCAAACCGTAGCAACAAGGACGTCCTTAAACAAGGATGTCCCTGTAGCGATGGGTCCCCCTGTTGATTTGCAGCTGTTCTTCTATACCGATTTTAATTCTGTAAAAAGTTCTAGAAACTAGACATTTAGATCTAAAATCCCTGAAATTTTCAGCCCAGGAAAATGATTAGAGATGGGTGAAAATCGATGCTGAATTTTGGCACAACAGGGAGAGTTTGACCATGTGCCAAAAATTGTTCCTTGTTTCTGTTATGCGACGGGGCACTGGACACATGCGAGGTGAGGAGGTTACCCACTACACTCACCTGCTCCCCTCAACATTTTAGTACCTAGCCTATATCATTATTCTGTCTATATTTAACCTGAATTCCCATTACGAGTTTTAGAAATTGGTAGGTGGAATAATTATAGGTGGGAGGTGGTATATTTGATGTAAGGTTATGTACTGTACCTCAGCAGGTGTGGTTGGTGTTATGTTAACCCTTGCCTGACACTGTGACTGTCTATGGCATAAGTTTCCATAATTATTATGTTTCTCTGAAAGTCTTTCGATCTTTACTGCCAGGCCAGAGGGAATTAAGAGATTAAGACAGCTACTTGTACAGTGTGTAGGCCCTCTAGATATGTGGATCATTGTAATAGCAGGGGATTGACTTAAGGCCATATTCCGCTTTGCGGTAGGTCGCATTTGTGGCCGCTATTTTCAAGTACCGCACGCAATTTTCAAATTTTGATACCAACATATTGGTATCTGGGACTAGAAAATTTATATAAAATAGCAGGTGCTGCAAACAGGTGCCGAAAACGTGTGCCGAAAATACCTATATTCACCTTGCAGCACCCTACCGCAAACGAGTTTGCAGCTGCTTGCTTGCGTCTTTTCATGGTGCCTCGAGCAAGTACCTTATAGTGGAATATAGCCTTTAGATTTGGTCTACAAGTCTCAGTATTTGCCGTTCTCACCTCGCAACCCCTATCCTTCAGCCTTAGAACAGATCTCCCCAAGTACAAGCCCTCAGCCCTCATCCCACCTCATAGCCTATACCTCAAACTTACCTTTCTCTCAGCCCTCATTCATTTCCCTTGAAGCTGATCTTTCATTTCTCATTTATCAGGCTTCAAACATAACATTTTTTACCCCTCGTCGCTCATCCCTCATTTCTCAGCCTTCAGTTGCCAGCTCTCATTATTTTTACCCTCAGCTAAGCATAATCATTTTTACCCTCAGCTAGCCATAATCATTCACCTTTGATTTCTCATACTTTGCTCCGTACACATTTTCCCCCATTGCTCACTCCCCATCCTTATACCTTATCCCTAATTCCCATCAGTGTCCCTCATTTCCTATTCCCCATCGTTATCCCTCATCCCTCGTCCTTATAATTATACATCCCTCATCCTCCATCAGTATCCCTCATCCCTATATATATATACATCCTAAATCCTCCATCCCTATCATTTATCCCTCATTCCCCATCTTTATCCCTCATGCTTCACCTTTTCCAATAACCATCCCACCAAACCACCAATAGGTCCAAACAGGTTTACACTGGGTGCTGTTAAGTCCACTTGATCTTACAGTTAATGTGGGCGATTACCTCACCTCCAGGGTCTGCCATAACAGCTGACCGCACAGGGCCTCCAGGGTGGGCTTTTCCCCCAACTGACCCCTGACCCAGCCCACTATAGACTGTAGTTACGTCCAAGTCTGCTAGGTGCTCAAACGTTATGCTGGTACCCCTTCTCTCTCAGCTAGGGGACTAGGCTTGAGAGAGTGCAGGTGGAGGCCATTGTCTCCATGGATCTGATTGGTCGAGAAGTGATCACGTGAGGCCGAGTTAGCCAAAATCTGGCTGACTCGGCGGTGGCCTGTACCTGTGTTCATTCATGACGTACAGCAATAGCGTGAGTTTGAGGCGCGGGGACCAGCGTACTCAAACTTGGACTGTTAACCATGCAACTATTTTAGGTGGAAATTCCACCCTACATCGCAGCATGCTTTGGCATGCTTTGGGGCTACTGGTTTAGGGCAGATAGGACCATAAACCAGCCAGCAGGCCAAGAACCATCGAAGGGGTTCCCAATGCCATTTATAGAGGGCCAATAAAGAATTCCTTACAGATTTTAGGTGGCCACTAGTAGCCATGGGCTCTTGTGGGTGTAAGGACCTATTATGCAAGAGGTATCTAGGTCATGAAAGGACTAGCCCCACTATACTGACCGCCGCCCCTGTTTAGGGACAAGGCCCGTAGATCATACCCAGACCTACTTAGTGGTCAGCTACTGGTCAGCTTGTGGTCAGTCAGGCTTTGCTCCAGGGTGGGTGGGTGGGAGCCAGGCCTCTTGCGCCTGGAGGAATCTTGTTATGTGAGATGAGGGGGAAGGGGAAGTACTGGAGGAATTTGGGCCTGGTCAAAGCTTAAGACAGAGTGGCATTCTTGGAAATGGGTCTGTTTTTTTTCCCTCCATTTCACTGAGTCACAGTAAAAGATTATTTTCTTTCGCTGGAAGGATAGTAAAGAAAAAGATATTCAGAATGATGTATCATCCTTAAAGTGTTTTATAATGATGAATCTGTTTTATATGCTTCTGTTCTGTTACTAAAAAGTCTTTTTATCTTCATATAAAGAGAGGATGTAATAGATGAAGAGAAGCAATATTAATTCTCCCTACCACGGTTTGTAGACAAGTTACAATGCTTAAGTATAGGATTTTTCATTAATCATGTTGTGTCTTGTGGTCTAATGTGATGGAAAACTAGCATTGACTATTTTTCCATTTGTTATCCATCTATATTTGATATTTGTCAAGTTGGTTTGAAAATCAAATCATTTCAGAAAGATTTAAAGCAAATAGTTGTAAATTTTATATAGTTTTCAATGAGCTTTTGTCTACAAAATCAGTCAAAATTAACCTGCAGGTGCCTAAAATACAGTAAATTAGCTATCCGTGGTAGGGAGAATTGAGATTGATAAGAAAAAAGGACAGAGGTGATCTGAAAGCCTCTTTGGTTTGTTTGAGACATATAGGACTATATGAAGCTATGTATCATGAAGCATTATTTATATTTGGGGTCAGGTATACGATGAAGGGGTAGATTTTCTGAACTGGTGTTATAATGATATAAGCTTTGGATATTTACTTAATTTGATAAAATTAGGTTTTCTATACAAAAATAGATAAGATAACAAAAAGGCAGAGAACTGCATATGTGAAGGAATACCTAAGCAGTGTGACCTAAAATGGCTCTTTATTTTCCATATCTCGAAAAATCAAAGGAGTGAGGAAAGCTTAGCGTTCTGTGACGTTATTGAAATTTTCAGCTACGTGATATCCTTGGCTAGGAGAGGAGTAATTCTTGTGTTTCCTTGAGGGTTCTGTGAATTATGAAGTTGGGGTAGGCTTCGTCGAACGTGTGGGCCTTAATTGGTGACCATTAACCCATGGCCACGTACCCCACATCTGTTACGTTATTTAGGTTGGAATAAGATAATAAAGACGTAACAGGTGCGTTATAATACAAGCCAGGCTTGACAGCTCAAATGATTTGATGTATATTTATAGTGAATATAAGTCATATCAACCAGTGCCCTGGTATGTTATTGTAATACAATTGACTAATTAAAGGATTTACAGCTTTAACAACCGATCACAGTTATGGCCTGTTTTCTTCAAAACGTCAATTAGAATTGCAGATTTTACGAGTTCTTAACAGAAGCATAGCTGCTGTTTGAAAAAGTTGTTACACGAGGAAAACCTCCTTAAGGAACCTTAATCCGACTCCTAGGGGGACTCAAATTAAAGCTTTCTGTGAGTGCCTTAAACCTTTATTAGTTAACCTGAACCCAGCTGTTGATGAACTCCCAAAGCTAACAACAATATGTTAGCTTATGAAAGGCAAACTTCCGTTAATTTCTCATATATTCCTCATTAGATAAGCTACTGATTTCATGTATAATCCTAAAATGTTGCCCCAAAAAGAAATCCAATATATCCCTGCAACACTATGTGTAAGACTTTGTATCGTTAAATATCTTAATAAGAAAAAAAGATTCATGGCCAAAAGATATCTTGCAGTGTAAATACACCTTAGTGACCTGGCCAGATACATAGAGAAAAGACAATGAAGATGCAGTCAATGGAGATGCTGGGGCTACTTACAGGAACAACTTATAGACACTGGTCAAGGCTAGTGTGGGCAGACACAGAAAAATGCCGAAATGCACTTAGTCGAAAGTGAGTTGTCGCAGCATGATTGCCTCGAGTAAGGTTTCCGACCAAAAATATTCGGATTTAGCTGCTTTTTCCTCCCTCTCTCTCTGTGCTTCAGGGCATAGTAGTGGGAAGGATTTCTTGTGCTATGATTTATAGCCAACCTATGATGCTGAGCAAATGTGGGGTCGTTTCTGTACGCCTTACTACCCACAAGGACACGAGAGGCCAATGTCAGACCGAACCAAATACTGAGTCCCTTGGGGTTAGAGTTGCTATATATACAACTCTGTGATAATTGCCTACAGCAGCAGATCATAGTGCTTAAAAGCCTTTAGCAGCAGGAGATTTTTATACTCCCAAGAGTTCAAACAAATCTACTATATGTAATTGTATTTTGTGTTACTAGTCGGAACAACTGAAAGTTGGTTATATAATATTTTTATTGCATTTTGACATTCAAATTTGACTATTATAGGCGTAATAGATCTACCATTCACATAGAAATTAAATATATCAGATGCTGGACAATTCTGCTTGTTTCTCCTTTAAAAAACAATTGTGTGATTTTATGTATTGAATGGTGAATACAGTAATGGACTCAAAAGGAGAAGTTGTTTTTCTAGGAGAATACTCCCATGAACATTCAAGGCCCTCGGGCTATTCCATTACCTTTTAGTTTGGTTCATTAAACTAATTCAAACAGGAAAAGCAAATGTGATTAATCCACATTTGGATCAGTGGATAAGTTCGTACTGAGTATTATTTTTCACCAGCTGAATGGGTGCCCACTATTGCATTGTACTATTCCATTAAAGAGAGGGGCCAGTAAAATTACAATATTGATAAATTCTCATATCATACTGTAGGTAGAGTGCCTAAGTATAAGTATATAAATTATCATAATCATGAAGTGGTCCCTTATACAGAAAACCCTGTCCCTATATCAGGCCAGATATTGAATCCCATGTTCACCTTGCAGGGGACGTCTGTCTGTGACGTCACACCAAAAAATCGTTATATTTAGATTTCAAAATTATGAATTTCCTAATAAAACATATTTTTGATTTTTTCTTTCATAAGTCACTTAATTTTGGTAATTTTAAACACTTTCAGACTCATAAAGACCGTTAGATGAATTAAATATTGTTATTTTTTCAGTTTAATCATTTTTCAACTGTTCTGCTTGTGACGTCACATACAGATAAATGCTCTGTGGAGGCATTGTCAGATGCAGGCAGAGAAACTAAGTTTGAAACACAAAAATGTGCATGAAATATAAATTATTAGAGATAAAAGTATAAAATTTGGTATAGTTATTCCCTGGATGGTAAGGATCACGGCAGTATGCTATTTTTTTGTGACTGGCCCCTCCCTTTAAGTCTCCGAATAAACCCATTACAAATTGTCTATGTTACAGGGTTTATATGACATAAAAACTATGCCAGACTCTACAATTTGGGTCATTGAAACAAGCAAGACTTAAAGATTTATATATCACCAAGCACTGCTAAAGCATTATGAATTTATTATCAGTTGACAGTTTTACAGGTTCGCCAGCTAATCAAAGTCCAGAAGGTCAAAGCAATAAACAGCTTATACAGAGTAAGATATTTTTTTGTTTGGTTGAAAGGCTAATTTTTATTTTGCTTAATTTCACTGTTTGAAGTTGCAATTTGGCAACCAAATTCTCATGGTCCATCTAGACTTGCAGAACTGTCTTTCTTGAAATAAAACAGGAAGATCATAGCGGTATTCAATAGTAAACTTTAATTTTGATGTAAACTTGGATGAGCTTTTTGCTACTTTCTGATAAACATAATAGGTTTTGTACACATCATTTCAATCGTTTTTAAATGAGGAACAGATACCCAATCATCATATTCTATAAAAAAAGAGGCTCTCTTTTTCCTATATCAAATAATCATTATGTGAGAATGTTCTAGCAAAAAAGTGATGATATTAAAAAGGCTTGAGGTAATGGATTTCGTTTCAAATGGAAAACAAAAAGGTTTCTTCGTATGCTTTCATCATCACCAAACCCTCCTGCCGTTGTTATACACGATAGCCTTGATATTTATATATATCTCACAACCCTTGCCTTCATTGTAAAGTCAGTGTAATATTAATTTAGAAAATGTTACTATACCCAAAGGATAACAGTTTTTAAGTTTACTTTACTTCTCATATACAATAGGAGGATAGATATAATATTGTATTCTTGAGGGACGTCTTGCATAAGGGATTGGGTCAGTTGCTTTACGGAATACATGGCTTAATGAAAGATTTAAGAACCTAATCAGATGCCTCGGCTAAAGTCTAATTAAAGCTCTCTTAATTATGTACAAGGTCTCTCCTATCCTCTTACCTTGATGAAGACATCCCTTTATATTGCACCTTATGAGTTCCTATTTCTTTGATTAAACCCACATGTTACAATAATAATCTGTTTGATAAGAGATGCTATATGATTAAGTGAGAGTTATCATTATTAAGTGATATATATATTTATTACATTCCGAGAATTTAGTACTAATGATTTATTGTTGACTTAGGCTGATTTTGTGCAAAATGGAAGTGGGGTCCCTCATTGCAAAATTGACTTAAAGGAAACTATATTCACTCACTGAAGGCAAGCATATTTAGTTTTAATCGCAGGTAATCCATAACCTTGGAATATTGAAATAGGCCATTTATAATTTTGCAAATTAATCCAAATTGCCTTGTCTTCATATTCAAATCAATAACTCCAGCCAATTTACACTGGAGGGTCCTGTGGCAAATTTTTCGATTATTCACAATGCTTTGGGCTGGCCTTATTGAAATCATTTTCCTGCCTCACTAGTTTAATCAGAAGGGGGTCCTTAGAAAGCAAAGAACAATAACTAATACATGTACAAAGTCAACCGGAATGTTCCTCTGCCAACCAGCCCTTGTTAATTATGATTTAAGTCTGCAGGAATGGCACAGAGGATAGGAACTAAGCACTGGGTTCCTTTTCCATGTTTTAACTAGTCGGTTTATGGGTGCTGCCATTTCCCTTGATTTTCCGGTTAATTCTGCTAGAGTCTAGTCAAGCGGGCCAACCAATCAGGGCCCAGCTGATTATCGGAACCTCCATTTGCGTGTGGCAGCTTCCAGTTCAGTTTAGAGATTATTCAGGTGCGGATCCTGGATTTTTGGGAAGAGAGGTGTGGGTCTTAGTGGCGGATCCACGATTTTGGAAGAGGATAATTATAAGTGTGTCTCAAGGGCAGATTCTAGATTTGGGGAAGGGGATATAGGCCTAATGTTTGAAGGACAGTTCCATAATTTTGGAAATGGGTGTGGCAGTTTCTGGTTTGGCTTGGGTTTAGAGATTATTTAGGGGCGGATCCTGGATTATGAGAGAGGGAGATGTGGGTCTTAGGGGCGGATCCCTGATTTTGGAAGGAGAGATATGGGTATAAGGGGCGAATCAATGATTTTGGGGATGGGCGATGTGGGTCTCAGGGGTGGATCCAGGATTTTTTAAGTGGGAGATGTGGCTCTCAGAGGTGGATACAGGATTGGGCCTTGGGGTCAGGACCTCCTGTCTGAACGTCTGATACTTGAAAAAACTAATTTGTAAATGTATCATTGGCAAACCATACAATATTGCTTATTTCATTAGGTATCATTTACTTCATTACTTGGAAAAAAGATAACCACAGAGCTTGTTTAAGCATGTTTGGTCATCTAAATTTCCAACTAATCTAAACTCTCACCAGACTTAAAACAACGTTGTCTGGCTCTCTCCAGACTTCAAGCAAACAAAAAGAATGGGTTTCCAATGTCTGAGCTACCACACCCGAAGCCTATCTTTCCAAGAAACTTACAGATTGCCACCACTCCCTCCTGATTACTCTCCCCACAGTCTTAGCCTCCCCAACCCCTAGAGAAAGCTTTGGCCAACTCTCTGGTCCTCCTGCAGTGACTCAACTGGCCCCACTTTAATGGGGATTTAGGACTCACTTGCATGGGCTGATGGTTTTTTATGGAGCAGGACAGAAATGGAGATCTCCCAGGCTGAGGCATAGTTCTCTCAGATGTGGAAAGGGGGTACTCAAGGCTATATTCCACTATACGGCATTTCCTTGCGGTTCCTTGAAAAGACTGCCGCAAACTTGCTTGCGGTAGGGTGCCGCAAGGTGGAATATAAACACTTGCAGCCCCTGCTTGCAGCCTCTGTTTGTGGCCCCTGCTATTTTATATAGGTTTTCTATGGATTGCTTGCGGTATCAGATACCAACATGTTGGTATCAAAATCGCAAATTGCTTGCGGCACCTAGAAATAGCGACCTCTTGACAATAAAAAAAAAAATAATAAAAAAAAAATGCCACCTACTGCAAAGTAGAATATGGCCTTTATTACTTCAATCTTACTAAACGCTTGCAAGCCTCTGCTACTAATGCAACAATAATTTTATTTATTTTGATATCTTTCTTCATTGTCTATTTTAAAGTCTTGTTATTCTTGCCATTTTGTTTGTTCTCTGTGGTTTCATAAAACTTTATTTTAGCCGCATTTCCAATCAGAGTTATCTGATGAATGTGGGATCAATTACAATCTCGATTAATCGACAATTTCAAGCCAGTGTTTATATAATGATAAAAACCCGCATTCAAGTATTCATACTCATACTGTCCATGGTCAAAACTAACAGTGGGCGTGCAATGGGATCGTTGTAAGTGTATTTCCCTTCTAACTTACAACTACTGGATAATAATGATATTATCCGGTGAGAGAATATTTTTCATTTCAACAGTTCTCTGAACATGAACTTTGAGTTTTAACAATCCTGTTTTTCTCAGGTTCTTGTTTAACAACCACTCTCTCATCCAAAGAACGGGGCAAGTGAAATTTCAGTTGTTTTTTTTTTATTGGATATGATGTTAATATAGAAATATGCAAAGTTTCTCTAACATTGATAGACTTTTTCATGTTTTCCACACCTTTCACAAAAACTGCTCATATTAAGGCAGGTTTTCACATATTGACCACACTTTTTCACAAAAACTACTCATATTAAGGCAGGTTTTCACATGTTGACCACACTTTTTCACAAAAACTACTCATATTAAGGCAGGTTTTCACATGTTGACCACACTTTTTCACAAAAACTACTCATATTAAGGCATGTTTTCACATGTCAACCACACTAAGTCTTGTTCACAACAACTACTCATGTTAAGGCATGTTTTCACATGTTTTCACATGTTAACTACACATGTTCTCAACAACTACTCGTATTAAGGCATGTTTTCAACCCTGGCAGCTAGTTTGTCCTTTCCTTACTATAAATTTGGCAGGCTCATCCTAGATAATGATATCTACATGTGCAAAATTGAAGGCCCTAATTCTGAAATGGCAAGTGGAGTAAATCATATTTCAGTCTGCTCACAACTACTTCTTGACCTTTCTCAAAATATTTTTGACCAAAAAAGTAGGACACATTTCATCAAATTACTGCAGTCCATGGACATGTAATCTATATGGTTTAGCGCCATATACCCTCTGGGCGATTTCAACCAAGTTGGCTGACAGATCGGTCATAAAATAGACCAATTATGCTAAGATAATTGGCGGATTTGTGCACCAAATCAAATCATGTACTGAAATGTACATCTTTGAGATGAATTGATCCTAAAACAGGCTGATTATTCAGGTAGAATTGACTGATTGTAGCACAGACCAGTTCCCAGCCAGCTTGCGATGTAACAGAAACGTTCTGCAACCTTACTCTCTTAGTCAGTTTGTTACTTACTAAGATGGCACAGAACTATTACGTTATTAACAGTGAGGTTGAAACCTCACCAAATTAGAACATTATTATAACATTATTTTTTTGTGAGGTTAGGACGAAACCGAAACCGAACACTATAAGAACATTCTGTTTAGGTTGAAGAACATAACCAGAATGTTATAATAACATTGTAGTACAACATCACAGCAGTAGGTCGCAGCAATGTAATTGGGAATCATCAAAAGAACGTAACAAGAACCAACACAAAACATTGTTGCAACGTTATTATAACGTCACACCTCTGGCTGGGTTAGCTTTAAGCCCCATACCCATTATAGGTAATATTTAACAGTTGGCCAATAAATGGTGCTAAAACCGGCAGATTGTTTTGATATAATCCTGTTCTCAATTAGACATCCCTGTTCTCCTGTTCTTTTCATTGAACTGGTAGCTTTAAAACAGTATAGTTCCGCACTGAGTTCAGGTTTTGGTGACAGAGTAGTCTCCCACTCTCTGGGGGTAACCCAGGTAAAACCAACGATCCTGTGGACTGTTGGCATTTCCACTTTTAATGAAAATGAAAAGATGTGTCACACACACACTCCCTTTAATGAAAAGCCAATACCGCCCCTGGATTTCCACCCCCATTAAGAACCTGACGAGTTAGTTCTCATTACCGTTTTACAGACCATAGAGGAGTTGTAAGTTTCTGAGTCACTCTTTGTATAAAACAGAAAATTACCATGTGTTTGATATATAAGATGGTCTCTCCGGAGATAGACTGGCCTATTTCAAAGGGTAAAGTGGAGAAATTATCAGACGTTTACATTTCATAAGGGGCTTTCCGTTTAGTACAAACGAACAAGTCGGTCAATGCATATTTTAGCCCCTGGGGGTGAAAAAAGTATGTATACATATTGGAAGCCTGTCAAGTTAATAGACCTGTTTGTAGTCAGGAGCTTCAGAAAGCTGTATGACAGTTGTTTTGGGTTTATCTTAACAGACTTTTCAGCCCCCCTAACAAATATTTCGGAACGTTTTCGTCTTCAAGTTTCGTTTTTAATACATATTTTCTTTGTGAGAGCTTCTTCAAACTTCCACTTTGGCCCTGCTAGTGATGCAGAAGATACATGTGTACATGAAGATTTTTTTTTTATTAAAGGGAGTCAAAAACTAAACTTCAAAACTCAGGAGAGTATAGAAATATGTTAGATGAGTCTAGTTAAGGTCAGTGGTAAAGTATTAGCTCTGAAAACTAGCCCAAACCAAAGTAGACTTCCATGAGGGATGGTAATATTTCCATTTGTTTGTTAACAAACCCCATTTTTGTGGATCCACATCAATTGATTTGAACCTGGAAAACATGTTTTGAATGATTTTCTACCATATTTCATGGTTTAAATTTTAACATAGGCCAGAAATAGGCATTCTGCATAAAGTGTGCAAAGGTTATAAGAGTAAAAAAGTACACATATTTACCAAGTTCATAAAGGTAAATGAAGCCTTACGATTCTGCTTGTATCTATACCTAGAAAGACCTTTGGGGCTTCAGGTAATCTTGTCTTACCAGGTATCTGTATAGTCTGAGTCGTTGGCAAAACAGTTCCATGGAAAATCTCTGCTTCTGATTCTGGGGAGTATGAGTGGAAATCCACAAGTGTCATTTCCTTTATGTATTACGCATAACGGATAAGAGCTCCCAGGTAACATGCTGTGTGTGAGCTTCAGAGAAATCCCAACAGTTTTATGAAGGCTGTATTTCAATTTCCGAATTTAGCAGCGATTTTCGGAATCGTCATTGATAATAAGGGCTAGCTATGGCTATGTTGCATTAGAAAGGGTCTGAAATTCTCTCTCAAACGGTATGTAACATGCATGGATTTCTGTGACAGTCCTAAGGTCAATTTAGAGAGTATGATATAGGAGGTCAAAATTGCTACAGTGGAATACAGGCTTAAGGCTGTCATGAGATATGGTAAGGTACAAGTCGCCAGCCTTGGGCGTCTTCCCCCTAAAACGATAGGAGATTAAGTTTAGACATAAGAACATGTATGACAGGACGATTTTGGGAAGTGTTACCTACCCAGACTTAGTGGGATTAACTCTGAAGAAACTAATGAAATTCACAGAAATAACAAGATGTCTACATGTATGCTTATCGGATTATCTGTAAACCCAGAATTCCTAGAAGGCATGTTACAGTAGATAAACATTTCTATATAAGATAATGATACTTCAAGAATGCATAGTTCATTTGAATCGACCTTGGTAAGTGAAAGGCAAATCGATGGAATAGAATTAATCATACACACATAATTTACTGTAAAGGAACAAGCATGCTTTAGAGCCAACACCCGTGCCCCCACCTCTGCCGGCCCACTCTGTGTAGCTGCTACAAACTCTTACTTTTAAGCTCGTCTTCTTTTTTGCTCTTCGATTACCCAACTATTCTATGCATAACTTAGACTCGTATACTTACATATGATTTACTGTAGAGCAACAGGCATGCGTATTTCGTAGCCAATACCAGGGTCCCATCTTTGCTCGGTAACTCTGAGTAAGTGCTACAACATCAGATTTCTATAATGATAAACATTATATCAATCATGGTTACACATAATTTAATATGAAGGAAAAGGCAAGAATTATAGCAACATTCTAATCTTTGTATAACATATATGCTCATATATAATTTTACTATGGAGGAACACACATACTTTATAACCAACACAAGAGCACCCCTCCATCTTTGCTCGGCCACTCAAGTGTGCTACAACATCAGATTTTATAGTGAAGTGTCAATAAAGTGGCATGAATGTAGTAAATATAATGAGCTGCTCAACAAACATTCTGTAATTTAACAAGGATATAATTACATATATTCATATATGATTTACTATGGAGAAACAGGCAAACTTTATAACCAACACCCAGGGCTCCCCACCTTTGCTGGGTCACTCTAAGTATGCACTCTGAGCTGCTCCTGACCCCAAGGTGAGCAGCTCAACAAGCTCACCATTTTGAATATATGGCTGTTTACTATTCTATGTATAACATTATGATATCATTGTATATTCTCATGTACGATTTACAATAGAGGAACAGGGAATGTCTTTGCCAACACCAGGGCCCCACTTTTGCTGGATCATTCTTTGTAGGTGCTACACATACTTATAATTTAAAGCTTCTCATCTTTCTGTGCTTTGATTCCCCAACTATTCTATGCACAGGGCAAACTCATATGATTACACATGATTTACTGTAAAGAAACAGACATGCTTTATAACACAAAAGGTGACATAACTGCGTTGGATATATGGTATAGAAATATCTGTCTTTATAGGTGTCACCATACAATATATATATGATACAACCACCTATAATTTACTATAGCAGAAACAGGAATATCAATGCTTTATAGCCAACACCCAGGGCGCCCCACCTTTGCTGGGTCACTCTGAGTATGCACTCTGAGCTGCTCCTGACCCCAAGGTGAGGAGCTCAACAAGCTTTGTAAAACATAATAATAATATAACTACATATATTCATACATGATTTACTATGGAGGAACAGGCATACTTTATAACCAACACCCAAAGCGGCCAAATATGTGCTTTGATTCCCCAACTATTCTATGCATAGGACAAACTCATATGATTACATATGATTTACTGAAAAGGAACCAGCATGCTTTATAACACAAAAGGTGACATAACTGTGTTAGATATATGGTATAGATGGGATCATAGGTGTCACCATACAAAATATAATAATATAAGATACAACCACATATAATTTGCTGTAGCAGAACAGGCATACTTTATAACCAACACCGGCCACCAACCTTTGCTGGGTCACTCTGAGTATGCAATCTGAGCTGCTCCTGACCCCGAGGTGAGCTGCTCAACAAGCTCACCTGTCGTCGTCCAGCACGGCCAGCAATCAACCCTCCCCTGGCCCAGTCGATTTACGGGCCAGGTGGCAGCGTTCAAACAAAGAGGCACTCAATCTGACGACTAAGGACTTTATTACTGCTTTATTAATCCCACCAAATCATGCCAAAATGAAGAGCAGCTCGCGGGGGCTTATCTGCAGTGTAAGCAGGGTTTGCTGGTTCATGTGGTGTGTGTTGGGGCTTGTGTGGTGGTGTGGGCGGATTAAGGGGTGTTTACATTGGGTTATCGCGCGGAAAGTACGCGTCATTAGAGGCGGCGAGCGCGGTGATTTTCCTAATTTTTGTGCTGGAGGAAGTTTGTTTTTGTTTTTATTTGGAATGGATTTCCCATGAGAACTTGCTTGGGTTATTTCAAGAGTTTTGCAACTTCCGATGTTTGACACTTTTTTCTTTGTAAATATGAAACAATATGGGAGTCGTTCTCTCATGAAAATACAGTAACGGCTATATGAAGTACACAATTAGTTCAATCGTAATTTCCTGCACAGTTTGTATAACAAAGCTGGTCAAAGAAGAGCTCAACATCAAATAGAATTGTCAGGGAATCAAAGGGCACATCGTGAACGATAATCTGTCATCCATCCTTTCCAACAAAACAGAAATAACTATAAAGTAGCTTATATTCAGTTCCAGTCCGGCGAATAATAAAGCCACCCGTCTACAATGCCTACACTGGGATACCCTAGTGGTTTATTGAATATTAATGTGATTATCTTAAGCTGCACGGAGGAGATCCCCTTCCCCATTTGTCCTTTCTTTTATCATTAATATTGTTATTATTATTATTATTTCATTTCGTGTATTCATTTATTTTCTATTTATCTGGGGGTAGGGAGGCTAGACAAAAGGAGGCTACACATGCCACGCTTGTATGCACGTGCAAACAGTAGACTCATTTGTACATAGCCTATTTGCTTATTCCAACCTTTTCCGAATCCTACATCCGCCCCTTGCCGCCAATTTGTACACAGGCATAACCACACTCACATACATAGCCGGATGTATATATTCCTGAGCATGCGCGCTCAACTTACCCCACCCTACGCCAGGTGACGCTCTGACCCTCAGCCAGCCAATCACGTCGTCTGTTACATATCACATCGGCGCGCCGCCTAGCGACGATCAACCGAACTGGCCACTTCCGGTTTACAGACGCTGCCTCGTTCTGACAGCTGGGAGTCCAGACGGTGTTATCTTTATATCAGGTCTGACAGCTCTTTATGTCTTTTTCCCCTCGGCTTAGGCGCATGGATAAGCAACAAAATGGATTCCTGCTGTAAAATATGGAATTAAATCCAATTGATAGAAAGACGGGGAGAGAATAGAATGTTATCTGGTGGACAGCTGGCGTTTGGTTGGATTTTGTATGGATTTGATGATTCAATTTCGAGGTTAAATGGTAGGAAGTAGTCCAATTGGGTTTGATATAGGGCCTACTTTGAATTTTGATCACATATCATAAGACTTGATTAATTTTACCAGTTTTTAGAAGCATTAGTCAGTGCAATATCTTACCTCTATGACACCTAGCCCGGCACCTAGCCTGATCTTTGAGATACAATGGAAGATCATAGGCCTTCTTCTACAATTATCTTAATTACTGTACACCCGAATTTCAACGTGTATACACATAATGGTTACACAATTAGCTCCCGCAGGCTAATTTGGACCAATTCTTTAGACATAAACACAGGGAAAACAATTCAAAGTATTCAAATACTTGCTTTCTCTCTATGTTTAATGGATACATTTTCAAGCCAAGTTATAAAATATTAAATATATACAGATAGGAGCTTATGAAATGCAATTCTCCCTACCACAGATAGCTGATTTATAGTATTTTAAGGACCTGCAGGCTAATTTGGGCTGATTTTGTCGACAAAACCCCTAGAAAAACTATAGGAAAAAAACAAATAAATGCTATTTATCCATCTATAATGAATTAGTTTTCAAACAACTAAGGAAATATAAATGTATATGGGTACTAATTTAAAAAATAAGGATGGCTAGTTTTATTCAATGCTAATCTCCAAATAATAGCACAATTCATGAAAATTCCTATGCTAAAACCTTGAGTCTTGTCGACATATTACCCAGCATGCATCCTGTTTTAGGTTAACCTGCAGGTAAAACTCATGAAATTGGCTATCCGTGGTAGGGAGAATTGTAGATCACAATCATGTTGAACAACAAAGTTGCAAAGATTAGTGAAAATGTGCATGCTTCAGACTCGCGAGTTCTCTATATTCATCTAGGCTGGTCTGCAGTAAAGTACAAGAATACAAGAAATGAATGGAATAAGCTATACCCAGGCAAGCAGTACTAGTAATGTAATGGGCACATTCTGTCACCATATACCTTTTTGAGCAGTCAGTAACTTGCTTAATTTCCACATAACCTTTACATCGTTTTATGCTTGGTTGAGACTCACCAAAACAGAGTGTTATAATAATATTACATTTGAGGGAAGTTGAGGCCTTACCAACACAGAAAAATTGTGAGTGCTCCCCCCCTCCCCGATAGCCAGAGGGGGTTTCCCACTTGCAGATCCGGCTGTAGGTTGGATAAACGTCCAGTGATGGATAACACCATCCCCCTAGACATCCCTGGTACGTGGGAGGGAGAAGGGAACACTTCAAGCCTGACTCCAGGGTTGAGGGGGGGGGGGGGAACACTCACTCTTTGCTGGTAGGTACCCACTGCAAAACTACAGCCCTCCCCCCTTTTTTTCACGATATGACAGCTCTGTGAAATTCCAGATGTTGGTTTACAGCCCCCTATTTTCTGACATATCAAGGCACAGCCCCTTATTTTCACTACAGCCGATGTGTTTGGCTCAAAAATGAGTGTTGCTCTTTTTTTTTCGGATACAGATTTTTTTTCGGATACAGATTCCGGTTTTCGTTGCTGCACCAGTGGGCTTACAATAATTATAATACAATTAAACTTATGAATGAGTTTGAAGAGCCTGAAATGTGCCCTTGATGGTTTCTTCTGACTACAAAAGATATCTTACGCCTTCATAGCCCCCCCTTTTTTTAGAGTTTTCTGGTCAGTGACAGCCCCCCCCTCTTTTTTTCCCTTCCTTTGCCATGATCACAGCTACAGCTTCCAGAGGCCGTTTTGCAGTGGGTACCCAAACTCAAGTCGAGTACCCCCCCCCCTCCCCGGGACCTGACTCCAGGGTGCTCCAAGCTAAAGACTCCATATCTGATTTATAAAGTCGTGAAATTATCTGCCTTCACCAAGAAAGATTGATACCATAGAGACTGTGATTTACTGAATCGCGAGTGGGATGATCCAGTGGTAAAATGTGAGATTTGTATCAAAGTGGATTATGGTTATGAAGCGATAGTGCACCGGTCTGCTGATCCAAATGTTCCTTGTCTGATTCTGGGCTCGGTTTCAAATTGGGGTTATCAGCTATGGTATAACCTGCCGTCCCCATGGCTTTCCATTCACTTAACCTCTCTGCCATATGTTAAAGGACATTTTGAAATATTGATATCTATGCACTTCATGGTATATGGCAAGATAATGTATAATAATCCTTTGCTTTACTTTTTGATTATGCTCTCAAGTCCTGAAGTTTGAATGCTGCCCTGTGCGAATCCATGGTCTATTAGACTGGTCTATAAAACCTTTGGTAAAGATGATAAAAAGTGTTTAACGCACGAGTAAGGGATTATTCATTTACAAAACAGACATACGCTATATAAAATATATTAAAGCCCCCACGACAATATCATCTCTAGCTTTAAGAGCCTCTACGAGACACTATGTCCTTTGAATGGTTACAGTGTTACGGCAGTGTTAAAACCAAGCCATGACCAAAACGTGACCATAACAATACTAACTTTCTAAGGTAAATATATTTCATAACTATATGTACACTAAGGTATATGCATACGCAGATACAATTTTTACACTGTTATCGGGTCCATGTGTATATAAGTAGATATTCCGAAAAAGGAAGACATTCAGTGATAATCTCTCAAGTACTGAACTAAGAGATACAACCAAGAGATACTCTGCCTTCCAAGGTAGAAAAACATTCTCGACAATTTGGATAATCTGTTTTTCAACGCGCTTCAGAAATATGATAATACCATTATCTCAAGACAGTATAATCCAGGGCATCTGAGATTTGTATCCAATTTGAAATGCAAATAGAATTTATTGAGTCAGTTATCCCTAGGGGCAGATACATGCAGGATTATGGAAAGGGGGTCTGCTTATAGGCTAGGTACTAAAACATCACACATTTCCACATAGGCTAAGTACTCAAACATCGCTCATTCACACATATACGTGAGCAATATTTTCTCTCTTTAAGTTTGTCCCCACCAAAAGGGTGTGTTTGTAGGGGGGTTGCGATCAGGACCCCTTGGACCTCCCCTTGATCCACCCCTGTTACACCCCACATTATAGCCCTATGTCTCTGTGCAGCAAAGATTCAAAGCAAAAGGAAACAGAGCAAAGAGACCTTGATGCAGTGCAGTTGTAACCTGGCATCTTGCAGGGCTTCGTGTTTTTCCCGTGATTTCCCCTAGCTATAAACAGTGGTTGGCTTTTTGAAGCTGGACCGCGCCCATTCCACTAATCAAATGAGGCCTGGTGCTTTCGGTGCGAGGTCGTTTTAAAGCTCGTCTTGTGGGATTTGAGCTGCTCAGAGGAACCTTCCTACATAAAGAGCAGCTCTTAGAGACTCACTCTAATACTCCTTGTGTTATTTGCTGAAGTGCATAGAATCACAAAACCTTGGCTGATGGCGCATTGAGAAATTAAAGGCCCATTGTGAGCTGTAGGAATTGTATTATTTGCTTTGGAAGTTGTCCTAATAGTTGAGTTTGAAAGACATTCTTTTGAGATCAATGTGCAAAGATTGTGGTAATTATTTCTGTCAGAATTGTGGCTTGTGATGAGGTAATTTCTTAACCAAATACCTCAAATCTTATTAAACTAAAAACCTTTGGTTTAATGTTGATCTGTTTCTATTATTCATGACTTTAACTAATGTACGAAATTCCTGTATTATATGACTGTTATTTTAGAATCATTGAAAAACTTCTCTTTAATGTCAGGGCATTTCTAACACCTCCGATAACCATTATTATTAGTAGTAGTAAGATTAACGTGAGGATTTTGGTGGTCTGTGCAAACGCCCTATTAAATAAGCAAAAGGCTTAGGCTGTCAAAGCGCTATGGAGAAATAAGAGAAACGTCCTTGCATTAATACATCTAGTTACACTGTCATTAATGGAGATGCCATTAATTTTGCCTTAGAGTGAATGCCTTGAAAGATTTGATTAAATGACATTGAAGTCCCAAGGCCGCAGACGCACACACAAAAGAAATCAAATTTACAAATTTAATGAACGTGAGGCAATAACAGTTGACGTTTCCAGCGAAGCCATCTAAGGATTAATTCTTAGTAAGATATATGTATGTTAATAATACAAATGGGTTAATTATCTGGCTTTAAACATTTCCCATCAATTGTAAGATTGATGTCTGTCTTCAGGAGTCGCGCCGTCTTTTTCTTTTTTCTATGTTTTTCTTTTTCTTTTTTTCTTTTTTCTTTTTTCTTTTTTTCTTTTTTTCTCTTTACCAAAAGCAGCACACTTACACAACTTCAAGGGAATCCATCGTCCGGCTTTTTACATTAAATACACGAACCTTTTTATGCAAAGGTACAATGTAGTTGTACATTGTGGCCTGATTTCTTTATTATATAGAAACAAAAAGTAGCCCCTTAATGGTTTCTGGAGAAAAGGCACAATCAGAAATGCATATTTCATTGATGTGATAAGAGGAGTACTCTATAGGGAATTATAATTACTTACTCATAGTTCAGTTCAGATAATAGGAAGTTACAGGGTATTATACTTATATAGTGATATGTATACCACCTTTTTATCAAAGACGTGTAATGCATTTTGTCTCATTAGCCATTTTTATACATTGGGAGTTATATTAAACATAAGAAAGTATTGGCACGGAATATTCATTCCCTTTTTTATAATTATGTTCATCATACATATGAACAGATTTTCTTCTTTTTTAAAAAAAAAAGCACTACTACAAAAGGTATCTGAATTTAAAAAGAATATCATCAGTTGTATAATGATTTTTCTCCGCTCTTTCTGCATGCTTCAATCTGTTCTTTCGGGATCTATATTCCTAACCTTGGCATATGTCGAAATGTATGCTTACATTTACATCTGATCAAAAGAGATCCTACGAGTAATATTTTAGTACAGCATACTGTCAGAAGTTTCCTTTCTGAAGAAGCCCATCTTCTATAATGAGCCTTGACAATGCCTCCCTTTGGAATCTAATTCAACTTATAGGATGCGTAATTGCGTATGGTGTTCTTTTGCATTAGCAGGGCGAATCTTCATTTAAAATTGATAGTCATGAATGAATTGTATTACTGTCCGAGCTACTTTGGATTTTATTGAGGTCCATCATACCTTAAGGTGGTCTATAAGTCCTAATCATATGCTCTTATCTTGTAAATAAGTTATATAGTTGTTGGAGGATTTAAATTGATGGGTTTGGCATTATCAATTGTTTAGATTATAAAATCGTGCTTAAACGATTATAATTATATAGAGATGTGTCAGTGTTCGTTTATCATACTACTACATGTGTAAAATTATGATGTATCATTGAAATTTGATGTCTGTTCTACAATGAAAACTAGCATATATTGCTAAATTGTATACAGTTCAGAAATAAAGTATCTAAAAAAAGAATATTATTCATTTAGAACCGGGAGTAGGGTAGGCAGGATAGAGTAGAGAGTTTTTGCAACCCACCCCGATCTCAGTGCCCCGATCCCTATCCTGATGAGTTTGATTGGAGGGTCTTGAGTATACCAGACTTGACCTGCAGAAGTTTGCCCTTTAAACCTATTGAGTGTTTGATTGTCTGTGGCGCATACCAGTGCTAATAAAAAGAACTCCCACTCCTAGACTGTGTTACATAAGCAATACCTAGCTATTTATGGCAAGGGGAGAGGTAGATCTGTAGGGGCACTGTGGTCAGCAGGGCCAGGGGACAGGGCCTCCCCTATCATCTCAATGTATTTTCCTAATTATACCTAAAGTTATTCCTTAACCAGTTTTCTCTCTCCAATCATGAATATGTATGTGTGTCAGAGAACAGTTTTCTTACCATTTGGGACACAAATTACTTATAAAACATTGAACAGGAGATCCGTATGCCTGTGGGTCCCTGATCCGTGGGCCTACAGGTGAGGGCAGCAGACCATGACCAGGGGCCAATGAGGTCTACCTTCACAGACACAGTGGTATTTATCAAAATATACATGTACACAGAATCAACATAATCCAGCCGTGCCTTTCAGATTTCCATGTGAGTAACTCATTATTCTGATACAAGTTACATTTCTGTTAAATTTGATTCAGGGAAAATTCAGGTTAATATTGTTTCTCGTATTTGTAACATTGTCCACGTGGACCATTCATCTAGAGCCCTGAGATCCGTTTCAGGATCGGGGCACTGAGATACGTGTGGGTTGCAAAAACTCTCTAATAATCGGGTTCAGTTTACTAGCTGGAACCTATGGAAACCCCTCAGGTTTACCTGGGACCCTTCAGATTTAGATGAAGCCTCCCCCCCCCCACACTCAATTTACCTGAAACCCCACGGAATTACGTGGAACCTACTCAGATTAGGGGTTGGATAATTCAGTTACTATAAGACTTGCAAATGCTCACTCATGACCAGTATTTATATGCAGTTCCCTCCCAACCATCTTGGCCAACCAATACCGATACGAAAACATGCTTAAAGGTGCACCATTGTATTGAAAATTTGATTATACATCAGTCGACGACAGGCTAGGCCTATATTCGCGTGGTTCCTCGAAATGTTATGATTACCCTTTCTAAGGTAACGTTAACGTTTATGCTGACAGCTGGTTATCTCCGTGTTTCCTACTTAACGCCCCACTAGTTGCAGGTAACTAGCGAAGGGTTACTTCCTTGAGGGGATGGGGGGAGTGGGACTCAACCCCCCAACCCCTCGGTCCCATTATGATATGGACCAAAAGTGAAAAAGATGTGTATTTTTTTAGAAATATTGTAATATTTAAAAATAATAAAAAGTGTTTGTCAGGCTGCACGCTGCTCTCATTAATGTAAATAGTAATCTGGGATGTACTATGTGCATAGGGGACAGAGTCTTACACACCGACAGCCTTTAATAAGTTATGGACCACTACAGGAGTAACATGCATAGTTTTAGCAGTATGAGAAACGTGTTTGTCTTTCTTTTGTAATTTATAAAGCACATTTATTACAAGTAATGTTCTTGCATGTACATGAGTACTCAAGCAACATCCAGAAAGCCTTAGTGGGATATACGTGACCCGCCCACGCATCATGATAATATGGAATCATGCTTAGAGCCCTAACAACCACTCTGTTGTCAACTAGAGGTACAATATTGTTATCTCATTGGCCCCTAAAGGTCCAAAAGGTCAGAAAATAAGCACAGTCTTTGCAGGGGCAATGAGTAGTTTTTGCATGCAAGCCATGGTTTATTACTGAGGAAAGACAGTCATTTGGGACCTGAAGCATAGTGTTTTGACACCTAATATCAGAGTAGTAAGAGGGCAAGTGCTAACAGTCATGATCAGTATTCTCCATATGTCAAGAGGTTCTGAAAAAAAAGCTGAATTATTGTTTTGCAAATTGCATATGACCAAAGTAGATGGACTTGTTTTTGTCATTTTCATGAGATTCTTAGTGGCAATTTATTGCAAACATTATTACGTGGTTTATTTCACGTAGGCGCCATATCCCATGCAAGAGAATATTTCTTGTCTCTTACTTGTGGAAATGTCATCTCAAGTATTTCTTTTATTTTCTCCTGCTTGGAATAAAGCTTTCTGTACAATGATTTACAGAATACTACAGGCCTTCTGGCTATTGTTAAAGGGCACTATAGCAAAAAAAAGACACAAAAGTTCTGCACATAAAAAAAAAATTATTTAAAGAATGGCGATGCAAACAGAACAAATATTGCTGCAGTGGTTCAAAAGTTAGACCAAATGAAGGCCATATTCCACTATACGGCGTTTTCCTCGCGATGGGCACTTTACTAGTGGTGTTCAACCCCACCGCTAGTATAAACAAGTACCGCAAGGTGGAATATATGGTGTTACTTGCATCGGTACTTGCGTTGGTACTTGTGCTGGGTCAACACAAGTGCCACAGCAAGTAATTTTATATAGGTTTTCTATAGAATGCTTGCGGTGGCAGGAACCAACATGTTCGTTTCTGAAAGGCATATTGCTTTCGGTGGCAGATGAGCCCACTGCAAACGGCCCCCACCGCAAAGTGAAATATGGCCTTAAGGGTTCATTCAGCTACACGGCATGCATTTCGTCATGTAACTAAACTGAGGCTCCTGTTTGAGCTTTAATCACGGTGGGTAGTGCAATGCCTCCCACACTCCCCCTCTGTACGTGGCTGTGTCATCATGTGTCCATGCGGCTATAACTATCAATGCGGTACAATAAGTCCATCCCAGTATACATGCACATCAAATTTTACCATGAAATTTCACAGCAATTTCTTTCTGATTTAATCCCTAAAAATATAAGTGTGAAACAAAATGGACCATGATGGTTTGGTTGACCAATTGCTTCTAAAATTTGTAAAATGCAGCTTTATATATTGGCCTTTTCCCCATAGGAACCAATGTTAAAGCATGTCAGCCCAACCTATAAGTATAATGTCCAACCCTATTTTCCCTAAAATGTAGCATTTTGATTGGCTGGCAAACCTGCAAATCTATCAATTTGTAAAAGTTAAGAAATCATACCATTTTATCAGTACTTGGGGATATAGAAAAACATAATTCTCAGTTATTCCAGTAATCCCAGCTTTAAGAGACAAGGATTGCTTATATCACAATTTTGTCTGACCCTTGTCCAACCCTGGGATTTACCCAATGTGGGATGGGCTCATTACTATAATATGTGTTTTGCACGTGTTTAGATAAACCCCTCCCACGCTGTGTACGTGTATTCATCGGGATTGAGGTATATTTAGTAGAACCTGTGCTCACATTCTAGTATCTGAAACTTCAAATTTTGTATATGAAATAGACTATAATTTTTGATAAAGGTTCAGCAATTAACTTCATTCTGGCGCAACTGTTCTCTCCGTCCGATTGTAATTTCAACGTCAGGGAATGGAGACGTGGGGTAAAATTGGTCAGTATTTTCTTATGAAGGGAGATGTGCTAAATATAATGCGATGATAGCTCAACGTTAAATCCTTCGAGTTTCCATTGAGACTCTACTTCATGTCATACCCAGAAGATTGGCGATTCGGATTTATTGCCAGTGTGACTAAGCGGAAAATCTGAGAAGTGAGTCCTGACTATCAATATCCAATTAACATGGCAAGCATGATTGCAGTTAAAAAGAACATATTTATATAAGATACCTACAGAAAGAAAGAGAAACAAAATGTGCAAGTGATATGCAGTTTAGCAATAAAGGACAATCTGTTGACTCCTTCATTACATTGTCAGCCTATACATCTGTTTTGTAGTATCAAAATCAAATGCATCAATAAAATTGAGGTATTTGACTTTTACTCCAGTTGGTCCTAATTAGTTGTGAGTTTGAAGCTATAAAATGGCAATAAAATATGATTTAGCCCCCATCAAAATCATACATGGGGAACAACGAGTCTTTTAGTCACCAACCGGAACAAGACAAACATGTTTTACTCATTTCTCCAGGCTCAGATACTATCAGCCCTGCCAGCCATGTACTAATCACCCTATTCTTCAACTTTTACTTCTCCTCAATTAGATAGTGTGGCTTTTATCACTGACACATTAGCCAGATACTTAAAATTACCCCTGCTACTATCACCAGTGGTACCGAGGGGAGGGCCTCTCAGCTAGGCTATAAATACTGACCCATAAATTAGCTTGCTGCAACATGATAAGATTCAAGGAGGATTTATCAAAACTGCCCCTGCTGGGAGATTAAGTGCAGGAGGAAAACTCAAGTTCTTTGACAAGAAAGCAGCTGTTGAGGGGAATTGCTCATTCTGTAATTTAGGTATGCCTCCCTTGGAGAGCAACTCAACATGGGTCAGGTGGGAACCACTCAAGGTCAGTAAGGTAGCTGAAAAAGTCCAAAGGTAAAAGATATGGTGTGTAGTTGAGGAATGATGCCCCACCCCTTTCATTCTGGTTTTAGCACCCTTAGATATGGCTTGGGAGGGGCCCCTCATCATTTCTGCATCTTTCTGGGAAGTAGGGAGGTGTGACTGATAGGTTTATATCTGTGGCAGATAATTTCGGATAGAACTCTGTCCATCAGCCCGGTTATAATACTTAATCATGCTTTTCTGACCATGATGGATACATACTTCCTAATGGTAACCATGTGTTTTCTAGTAGGTTGCCTGTCATGAAACTATCTGCGCATATCTACTTTTATATTGCAACTAAAACCTGTAAACACTTGGCAATTGCCATTGCTGATAATTTGTGACAGTTTTCCTATGATATCATATCAAACTAGGCATGTAACATATCATTTAAACAGGAATTGGAAAACCTTTCTAGTAATCTTACACATCTATAAAGGGAGCCAAAAGCAATGTGTGGTCAAAATTGTGCAAATTCAGACTATTGAAATATGGTCTATGGCCATAACGTAGGCCTGTGGTAAAATACAGACTGTGAATACTGACTTAAACTGTATTAAAATACGTTAAAACCTGTCACTAGTCAATTCTGGTGATCCGTCAAAATTGTTTTTTTGTTTACAAACATTGCTGTATTCCAGCATAAATGACATTAGTATTATGGAATTCAAGGAGAGTTATAGTTAGTTATCATGATTTATGCTGTACCAATGGCTAGAGTTAGACTATTAGAATGTATTTTCATGGTTATTTGAATTTGCAAAATGTTGTCATATTTTGAGACAACATTGCTTTTGGCTCCCTTTTACCCATTTTGTGCCAGCAGTCTTTGAAATCAGCAGCAAAATCGGCTTGTAGAATATGGTCAAGGCCTAATTCTTCATTTTAATCGGATTTCTGAAAAACAAAAGATAATAACCTTAAGACAGCCTCATTAGCTTCTAATCCCTCTACACTTGAGTTACGTCGTGATAAAATCCTCTCAGATACTAAATCCTGATTGTCATATGTCCTTATTACAGACAAGAAAGCCAATGTTATATTTAAATTTAACGAGTCTCCCTATAGATTTGAAAGATGTCCTTCTGCCAAGCTGCCGCTGGCAGCCTTTTTATTAAAATCACAGCGGCCTTGGCTGTAGATCAAAGAATTTAACGAAGGCTCTGTATGTATTTTTTGGCTTCAAACGTATGTGCAGGTTACGATTTGATTATGACGTGCCACTTTGATACGTGACTTTATGGAAAGTCTGGAAAAAAAAACTTGTTTCTATTTTTGTCAAAGGAAGTGTGTATAAGGCTAAATGGCAAGTAGGCTCCTTGATTTCGGACATTGTTCTCTATCGCCATATGCATGCGTTCTGTAAGCAGCTTTCTTATAATACAATTATACTTATTACCTACTTCTCTATCCACAATACAAACCAATAATTGGTTCAATGAGGCTTTCTCTTTTTCAAAATGATGTTTCATTTTCTCATCCATGGTACAAGACTACTATACAGGTATGTGCATTATTATAGATTCTCACTTGGAAAAGCTTTTAAGGTAATGCAGCACTAACTCTGGCTTCTACATACCGATTCTGATACTGGTGATTTTGCATTTGTTTATTTTTTTCCGAGACAACAGCATGAAGCCATGCATTCTATAGTTGTACTATTTGAAAGAGAATTTTAAAACCGTTCTAGTGATATATGATGTTTCTATATCAAAACTTAATTCCCTTTGCTGATCTTTCAGATCAACAGCAAATTCAACATGTGGAATATAGCCCAACGGCCAATTCAGCATGTGGAATATAGGCATTCGGCTGAAATGTAAAACATGCCATGTGGGATGCATCTGAATAATCCCAATGGACGTTCATGCTGTCATAATGTGTCAATTAGCACCTTTTAAGTGGCACAGAGCTCATTCCACATACTGTATCTACTGAAACATGTCTGTGACGGACATTAACCTCGGACCATATAACTCCACTTGGGAATTTACAACCTGTTATAAATTTACTCAGGTTTCCAGGGAATTTACATCCTATTATAAATTTACCCGGAGCTCAGTTGGAATGTGGTGCTATGACCCTGATGGGTGGGGGGTGGTTGGGAAGGTAGTAAGCTTACATGCGCACATGCTGCGATAAGGGCGTAACTATAAATTGGGGATGATATTTGCTTCCCATAAATCAATAATATGACTCTCAATGGGCAAAACTGAAAAGGTCAGTTCTATGAAACCGTCAGGAAGTATTTGGGAATGATGATTTTAGATTTACGTTGTTTTGAATTCTGAGGGGGGATAATATGGTTATTACGTCGTTATTTAACTATGTCTGTTCTCAATACCCTAATGGTCTTCAGATAACCATGATACAGTCAAAATAGTACTGACAGTGTTTAAGAAACTTATATCATTTAGGCTGTTTGGATAAGTGGAAATAACCCTCAGTAAGGAAGAAATATATTCATGATGAAATATAAATATAATAGGCAGATGGCAGTTAAGTTAGAAACAACCCGAACCTGCATAATTGAATATGTTTAAACATTCATCTCTGTTTTAATCTATAGAACCAGCTATAGAATCAGCAAATAAACCCCTGACGATTTCTTAGAAGGAGAATATTGGGAGTGCGCATTAAACTTGTCTCATGATATAATGTTGCACTTGTCAGACGGTACATATTCTGAACCTGATACTATTCAGCACTTCTCCCAATACTTCAGCCTATTTTCCACCTCGCTGATTCTCACATATCAATCTGTTTCTTCTTTCATTTTTTTGCATTTCATATTTCCCCTGCATTTATATATACACACCTTCATATCAGCTAGTTTTCCCATTAATCCATAGTCATTTTTATCTGCTCCTGTTTTTCTTGTATATATCTATTGGGAACGCCCAGGCACTTTCTGCTCTTATACTTTATCTTACGTGTACAACCTCACACCTTTTTTTGATATATCAGCATACCTAGGTCCGCATTTACCTACACCTGTTCATATAAAACAAAGTAAACACTTTGCCAGGAACATACACAAACGTTGGCATCTCTATGCACCTAAAGAACTTCATAGGAATCTTCTTTGTATGTGTACTATAGAGACCTTCTTTTTATGTTGTGGCATAGCTTTGATTCCATTTGCCCAAGGTTGTCTATAAATACATGTATATCTCACTAAGTACATATGCAGACACATCTGCACAAACATAGGGCATTCATCATTTAGCCACCATTCTGTGGGAAGGAGGGGATAAGCAGTAGTAGAAAGGTTTGTAGTGAGTAAGCTGATGGGAGGCCAAAACAGCAGTGTTGGCATGTCGTAGCCACCTCTGTCAGTATAGTTCTACTATGGGGTGCCATATATCAATAATCAATTAATGGAGATTAATTATTCTAGGGGATCGGAAGTACTCGTTGTGAGTTAGGTTTGTTGTGAGAAAGGGTGATGGGAGGCCAAAACAGAAGTGTTGGCATGTCAAGCCATCGTAGCCACCTCCATCTTTTTACTATGGAACATTATATATGAATAATTAATTAATGTAGGATAATTGTATGTGTAACTAATTGAAGTAGTAAGGTTTGTAGGGAGTCAGCTGACGGGAGGCCCAAAAAGCAGTGTTAGGGTTTTGTGCCCACCTCTGTCATCATCTTTCTACTATGAGGTGTCAAGTGTGAATAGTTAATAAATGGAGGCTAATCCTATGTGTAATGAATTGACGTAGAAGGTTTATAGTGAGTAATACTGTTTCCAGTCATTGCCGTTTTTCACTGCAAGCACCCTAGGTCTGATAGAGAAGATTTATACTTGGGAGTCCATATCGTATGTATACAGGTCCGATGTATGCAGTTTATTTATACTCAGAATCCCATAGGTCCCACGCAGTGTTGGCAGAGATATACGTAACTGGGGGTGGCGGGGGTCATCACCAGCTGGTGGTCCCCCACTGGTACGCTATAATAAGTTGTAGCATGCTGACCAACAAAAACTCCCCCCACCTTGTCCTACAGCTTGAGGCATTACATAAACAAATATATCTTAGCTGAGTATTTTAAACCTTAATGTCAGAAAAAGTACATTTGCCCACTGATACAGAAAAGTTACTGATTGACAAAGAAAGTGTCATTGCTGTTTTTTCACCGCAAGCCCCTAAGTCTGACACAAAGAATTTATACTTAGCACCTTAAATATATAGTATATGCAGGTCCAAGGTATGCAGTTTATTTATGCTTAGCACCCCATAGGTCCCACGCAGTGTTGGCAGAGATATACGTAACTGGGGGTGGCTGGGGTCATCGGCAGCTGGTGGTCCCCTGCCAGTACGCTATCGTAAGTTGTAGCACGCTGACCGACAAAAACTGCTCCATTTGGCCTTTGATGTTTGAGGCATTACAAATGAAATAGATCTTAGCTGAGTGTTCTATACCTTATTGTCAAAAAAGGTAAATTTGTCGAACAACACATAAAGATTACCAATTAACAAAGAAGGAGTTGTTGACATTTTTCATTGTGAGCGCCCTAGGTATAACACAGAGAATGTATACCTGGCACCCCATATTGTATATATATACGAGATTTACAGTTTATTTACGCTTAGCACCCCATAGGTCCCACGCAGTGTTGGCAGAGATATACGTAACTGGGGGTGGCGGGGGTCATCGCCAGCTGGTGGTCCCCCACCGGTACGCTATCGTAAAAATTGACAAAGAAAGTGTCATTGCCTTGTTTTACTGGGTCTGACACAAAGAATTTATACTCAACACCCCATATATGTAGTTATGCAGGTCCAAGGTATGCAGTTTATTTACGCCTAGCACCCCATAGGTCCCATCCAGTGTTGGCAGAGATATACGTAACTGGGGGTGGCGGGGGTCATCGCCAGCTGGTGGTCCCCCACCGGTACGCTATCGTAAGTTGTAGCATGCTGACCAACAAACCCCCCCTCCCCCAGCTGGCCCTGCAGCTTGAGGCATTGCATAAACAAATAGATCTTAGCAGGGCATTCTATACCTGAATGTGAGAAAAAGTACATTTGCCCACTGATACAGAAAAGTTACCAATTGCAAAAAGAAAGTATCATTGCTGTTTTTTTCACTGCAAGTACCCTAGGTCTGACACAAAGAATTTATACTCATCACCCAATATACATAGTAAATGCAGGTCCAAAGTATGCAGTTTATTTACGCTTAGCACCCCATAGGTCCCATACAGTGTTGGCAGAGATATACGTAACTGGGGGTGGCGGGGGTCATCACCAGCTTGTGGTCCCCCACTGGTACGCTATCGTAAGCTGTGGCCAGCTGACAGACAAAAACTGCTTTATCTGGCTCTGCAGTTTGAGTTATTACATAAACAAATAGATCTTAGCTGAGCATTCTATACCTTAATGTCAGAAAAAGTACATTTGCCCACTGATACAGAAAAGTTGCCGATTGACAAAGAAAGTGTCATTGCTGTTTTTTCACTGCAAGCACCCTAGGTCAGACACAGAAAATTTATGCCCAGCACCCCGTATATATAGTGTATGCAGGTCCAAGGTATGCAGTTTATCTATGCTTAGCACCCCATAGGTCCCATGCAGGGTTGGCAGAGATATACGTAACTGGGGGTGGCGGGGGTCATCACCAGCTGGTGGTCCCCTGCCGGTACGCTATCGTAAGTTGTAGCATGCTGACCGACAAAAACTCCTCCCACCTGGCTCAGCAGGGGAAGAGTTAATTTGTTGGTCATAAAATGTCACCGCCAGTCTAAACAGTGGGAGGGAAGAGGAGTTAAACCCTGCAGGGGGCCACTTACCCTATAGAGATAGGTATGTATAATGCAAAGGTAGGCAGTGTGTTCCCTAAGGTATATAAGGGTTCAGGAGGAATGTTGTAGGATTCCAGGGAAATCGGAATGGGCTCCAGTAATATTTATGGATATTATTCTGCAGTTTTGTAACTTGAGCTCCACAAAACTGGAAATGGTTGCTGACACCAAAGTGCCCTCTAGAATATTTCACATGTTAGTATGCAATGTAAATTTGCATTGCGTTTGAGCAGTTCTCATGTCAATTGATTGCCACCTACTTACTTACATTAAGGAGAGGAAAACTGATCTTCACTTGATTTTAAATGTGTCAAGTACTCCCTGGTAAATATATCAAATAAAACATTGTGCTCTTGTAGATTTATGAATGAATCTTAGCTTGAAGATATGCCAGCCTCCCCTCTTTTTGACAAAACTATTTTTGAAGTAAAAGCGTGTGGCCAAAGAAGGGGTGCCAGGACTTTGTCTAAAAGGGACCCAACCCCTTTTTGAAAATTCCCTGATCCACCCAAGGGTACAATAAAAAAAATGACCCTGAAATTTTTTTTAAAATAACTAATGTCATTCCTCAAATAAGCTATATCTAGAAATAATTACAATTATAAATGTTGTAATTAAATAATCATGCCGTCTTATCCTATTACGTTGTAGCTCTTTGTGTGTTTAAACCTTGTTGTTTTATTCAAAGAAGTGCCCTCCTAATAGTACTAAAATCAGCAGTTTGGGGGGAGTTCACAGGAGTCAGTATGTACATTCTAACGGCGCCAGTGCCACGTCTGCTCCTCCTTGTTCCCCCTGCCCAGGGCGACAGGGTCTGTGAAACCTACCCGTTTGTTTTAGCCACATGGGGGTTTCCCCTGGCGCTAATGGCGTTATAAGTGTGAGTTTTTAGCCATGAGCTGCTCAGTAAGCCTTGATCTGCTCACCCCAAACGTATGTGACAGCCTAATGCAGCTCAATACCCCTGTGCTTCAGGGTTGGGAGTAAAGGTTGTATTCCACATACCGATTTTCAAGCTGTCGATTTTGTATTTGCTTGATTTCATCTGAGAATATGGCACGATACCTTACACCTTAAGCTTATAATATTATACTATTAGAGAGAGTATTGTATGACCTTTAGAATGACGTATGACTTATCTATATTAAACCTTTATTCCCACTGCCGATTTTACTGCCGATTTAAAAAAATCGACCGTGGGAATATTGAGTATTATAAAAACTTTACGTGTTACATACTCTTAGAAATTTAATTCAATTCTCTACAAACGATATGTAGGATGTATAGTCGTTTGCCCTGTTCATGCTGATAAGAAGTAATAAATTACCAAAATAATTATAACCAGTGCACATGGTGAAAATCGGCTAGTGGAATACTGTCTTTAGTGGTTAATGTTAACTTGTGTGGGAGGTGTGAAGTCCACCGGGACTTCCATGCTGATGGGAACATTTATAGAGGCCATCTATGATCGTAAATGGGGTTCAGGCCTTATAAATGGTATACATAAAAGGTCGGATCCCTTAGGGTTGTCTTTATCGAGTTGAACCTTTCATGCATGTCCCAATGCAACTAGAGATCTGTGTGTAACATTTCGGGTTGAATTTTCAGACTTTCCCACAGTTTTGTGCCTATTTGGCATGGAATTGTGGCCAATTTCAATGGCATCGGAAAGCCTCCCCGTTTTTCCGGTCACTGGTGATTAATGAACAAAGATAATTGAGTTTGAAGCAGGAGGTGAGAGAAATTGGGGGGAAATGGAAATTAACTTCGATTAGGAAAGGCGTGAAATGTGTCTGAGGGTGAAGGCCATGGACCAAATGTTTGGGACGGAATTGAGCTGGGTAATTTCTTTTTATAGACCTTCCATCTATTGTTGAGATGAGAAACCAGTAGTCTGATGTTTGTCCCATGTCATTAACAAGGAATGATTTAATACATTTATGTCCTTTCATTTCTAAACTATAATTTTGTGTCAAACACACTTGCCCCATGCCCTTAAACTAGAAATCTGAGATCATAACATTGTGCATAAGGGATAAGATCATGCACATTCATAGTCTTTGGTAAATTGTGTACCACTATACCAGAAAGATGCATGAAATACACTGAAAACACAAAGTTGTCAAAAGTGGTGCCAAAAACGACAACCCAATGTTGTCTGTGTCTTTTATACAAAAAATCTTATTTATGAATAGTTTCATGTTGTAGATATCATAGTCCATAATAATGGCTTCCTATTATCTTATTACAATTTATTAGGTATGGCCATTACACATAGGAGGCCTATGAGTTGTATGTTTTTTGACACCATTCACTTACAATACTTTATCATAGACAGAGGCCATGACAACCTTGGGCTGTCGTTTTAGGCACCATTCACTTACAACCCTAGGGTCGTCAGGCAGCACTTTTGACTCTCATTTTGTTCTGTAACAACCCTATGACAACCCGATTCTCAGTTTTTGCTTCTCTGACCTTTTTGGCCAAAGTAGTTGGGAGAAAATGACAACCTTTGGGTTGTCATCCAGCCTCAAAATTCATAATGACAACCCTCTGACCACCCCCAAATTGTCAAAGGATTGCCACAAGGTTGTCACACAGCATCAATGGCCTGAAATGAGCCCTGCTCTGCCCCCACAAGTCACCTATGACAACCCTAAAAGTCACCTATGACAACCCAAAAGTCACCTATGACAACCTCTGACAACTTTAAAGTGGCTCTCTGACGACTTTGTGTTTTCAGTGTATGCCTGATGTCATAATCCACCACCCTAGTTAGAAACCCAGCCAGAAATCAATCTGGAGATTTTTGTAAAAACAGACCATTGGTCTACCACTGATATTAATGTCTTTTATAACTTATAATTTTCTAACATTTTCCCATAATTTGCCACAATGTTCCCATTGCCACCACTTCTACTTGAGAGATTAGCCCGACCACATAAGGTTGGTAAATTATGCCATGTCAGCAATATGGAAAACCTCAATTTGAAACACAGAGGTTTTTAAAATCACTCTTTGTCAAACTAATTTGTCACTGCACCAGACTGAGATTCAGATGTCTGGCATTTGCAATATTTTCAAGTGAAGTGCGACATTTTATGGTTTTATATTGTCAAAAGGGCAGCTGTGTATGCAATATTGTGAAGATCTATGACATTTGCTTTTCACAGGGCTCTATCCTTCAGTGGGGCGTGATGGTTGTAGTGATGATTATGACAATATTTCAACTATTTTTCAAGAAATGACGACTAACAAGTTGAGCTTTATAATTCTGTTTGGTCTTTAAAAATCACATTTAAAGTTAAACTTGAGGCGGTAATATATTACCTCTTGCATGAATGAATCATTGAACCTTTTTATTTTGACAACCAACATAGCCATTAATAGTGAACATGCTGGTAACCTTTTTTGTTGGTACCTGCAGATGTAATGATTATCAAAAGCCCATAACAGACAACCCAAAACTAGCCAAATCTAGAGAGATCTAAAAGTGGTCTTAAATTATAGCTTATTACCAAACGTTTTCATTTTGCCATGATGGCGTTCTCTAAACGAGCGCATTTCGTCGGTTCCACGGTAATGGGCAATAACCAATGTGGTGGTAAAGAGGCATTGTTTGATTTTGGATCCTGTAGCCTCATGTACGTCAGTATAGTAGAAAAATGTGGACAGGTAACGTAAAAGCTTTTAAGAAATGAAGGTATTATGAGTGATATTGTATAGATAAATCCATTTTGGAAGTGTGTATATGTACAGCTCCAATGCCATGTCACTAGTGTTGAAGCTCTGCTCCATAAAACTGGATAAGTGAATCCTAGACAAGTTGAGCTTTATAATTCTGCTTGGTCTTTTAAAACTCACATTTGAAATTAAATTTGAAGCTGTAATGAATTACCTCTTGAATGAGTCATTGAATCTGTTTTATTTCGACAACCATTTATTGAACATCGACATTAATAGTGAACATGCTGGTAACTTTCTTTTTTGTGGGAACCTGCAGGTACAATGATTATCAATAGCTCATACCAGGCTACCCAAAAATAACCAAATCTAGAGGGTCTAAAAGTGGTCTTAAATCATAGCCTATTGCCAAAAGTTTTCATTTTCCCATGATGGCATTCTCTCAACGAGCACATTTGGCTGGTATCCATATGGTAACGCATAATAATCATGGTGATGGTAAAGAGTTATTCTTTGAATTTAGATCCTGTGGCCTTATGAACGTCAGTACAGTAGAAAAATGTCGACAGGTATAGATCTGCGACACAAGAAACAACTCAAAAACCTGAACATTTTCTGTCAGCTCCTGTTAGTTTGTCCTATCCTATGTTCTCGTAAATTCACCAAAATGCAGCTCTTACGGCACATTCAAAATGTAATGACAACATATATATATATATATATATATATATGTGTGTGTGTGTGTGTGTGTGTGTGTGTGTGTGTGTGTGTGTCCTTATGGGGTTAATGTACAATAAATAATTATTTCATATAAAATAACATTAATTTTACAAGATCTAGCCTATAACTATCGCTATGTCACAATAAAGGGAACACAAAATAAGCTGTTTCTTGATGACCAGATGCATAGTGTAAAAGCCTGTAAGAAATGAAGGTATTGTCACTGCTTTTGTATAGAAAACCGCATTTTAGAAGTTTGTACATGTACAGCTCCAATGTCAGTTATGGATTTAGGGGGGCGTGCCAGGCTTGTGTTTCCCCCCCCCCCCCCCCCCTTTTTTTGGGGGGGGGGGCAAATTTTTTTATTTTTTTTTTGTGGGCGAAAATTTTGCTACAGCAACCCCCCCCCCCCCCCTCCTTTTTTTTTCAAAACCTGGATCCGCCCCTGAATGTATGTCATTTCGGTTGCTCTCAGGTTGAATACCTCATTCATTGTCAATCACTACTCCAGGGGACACGTTGGCTGTGGATGTGAGGGGGGTAGGGGGCTGTGTATGTGAGGGGGGTAGGGGGTTACCCGCCCTGGAGGACGCTGACAAGGTGAACCTATTAGGGTCAGCAGCCGCACGTGTAGATCAAATGGTAACGGCCTGCAGGGGGGGGGGGGGGGGGGCTGGGGGGCTGAGGGGAGGAGGGTACTCCATTTTGGTTTGAGTACCCAATGCAAAATGGACCCCCAGGAGCTGTGGCTGTAATTTTGGAAAGGTGGGGAAATGGGGGGCTGTTACTGACCAGACAACTCTAAAAAAGGGGGTTGTCAATGCTTACTGTTCCGTGAGGTATGCAGTGGTTGGCTTTATACTCAGAAGAAAGCATCATGGGCTTTTTATAGGCTGTTCAATTTCTTCTATGACATAATTGTTTTCATAATGTCCAAAAGACAATTTTGGTTATGTTTGTTTTGGAGTAAAAAACAGTAGCTGTAGTGAAAACAAGGAGCTGTCCCTTGACATCTCAGAAAACAGGGTGATGTAAACACACATACAGGAACTACACAGGGCTGTTATATCGCAAAGGCAGGGACTGTATTTTTGAAATGGGTGTAGCGAAAACAAGGGGCTGTCCCTTGGCATCTTAGAAAATGGGGAGATCTAAACTCATATACGGGAACTACACAGAGCTATCATATCGCAAAAATCAGGGAGCTGTACTATTGCGGTGGGTACCTACCATCAAAGAGTCAGTACCAGATGCGGATTTAGGGGGGGGGGGGGGGAAAGCATGCCCCCCCCCCCCCCCCCCCAGAGAAAAAAGAAAAATAATTCGGGCCAAATCTAGGTTTCTTTAATGTAAAATTCCTGCGCCCAGAGGCACATGTGACAATTTGGCAAATCCTGGACCCTTAGTACCCCCCCACACACACACACTCCTGGGCTCTGGAGGGAGCACACGTTTTGCACAATGCATTCCACGCCCAGGAGGAAAATGACCACGTCCGCACGCAACCCGCCCTCTAACACAATCAATCAGGGAGAATTAACACCACAGGGAAAACCCTCTAACCAGGTTCCCATTTCTGGTACCCTCCAAAGTCCGCCTATTATCGCCCATGTTATTCTGTACAGTCCTTAAACGAGCTTTTCGTGTATGACCTTTTAGGTTCATACAATTGTTCCAAAATGGTTTGATCTTGAGGACAATTCAATTTGGCTGTGGGTAAGGCAACTGGGGAAGTCCAGATTGAAAATTAGTTTAAATGTAAAGTGAAACTGACATTATTGTAGGAACCCAAGGTATAGTAGGCCATTCGTGACTTTTCACAAACAGAAACACTTCTAAAATTCTATATTGCGCTTTGTAGTTTCATATAAAGTTTTTGTTTTAAAGAGCATGCTCCGTTGTTAACTAAAAGAGAAAATACTAACACCAAGTGAATAAAAAGTGCGAACCAACAACCAAACATGACGCAAACAATGCTTGGTGTAATAGGGCCTTTCCTGTTCTTCTATCCGCCTCCACAACTCTGTGTTTTTCAGGATGAAAAGAGTCAGAGTTGTGGATGAAAAGAGTCATAGGTATAAAGTGTCTTGTGTCAGCATTCTAGGAATGCACTTGTTCAGTAGTGAGAGGTGGTTAGAGAATGTCTGAAACCTCTTGAGGTTTCCCAAAGCCACACGACAACAAAATGGATAAATGTTACCGAAATATCGCAAAGAACTCCTGCAGTTTTATTCCCACCAGATTGGGCCGGGTATGCCCCTGTTGTCCTATTTTACATTGAAGCACTTTTAACATAGAGAAGGTGTTATATTCAGTAATAATGGATATCACGAGAGACACAACCTAACTGTTAAAATAGTTCTCCCTGGGATTTGACCATAGTAATTCTTCGGCAACCGCCCACAACTTGTCCCTCAAGCAGGGACAGGTCCCCAATAGGCACAGGAATAAACCCCAGCAATTTGTGCAATTCGTCGGTGTTAACCCTTTCCAACCACAGCGATTGGAGCAAAGAGCAAACACAAGTCACAGTAGATGGAAAGAGTTCCCAGGCAAGCAGCAACGTAACAAGCATGTTCTGCGACCATACTTTTTGGTTAGTCTGTCACCTGCCCAATTTTCACGTAACAGTTATGTTATTTTAGGTAAAGTTGAGACTTACTAGAAAAGAATGTTATAATAAAATTATATTTTAACGAAGTTGATACATTACTGATAAAGAATACGTGTTATTATAATTATTATGACGTGAAAGAACATAACAAGAATGTCACAATAATGTCATAGTGTAACATTGCAATGTTAGGTTCTAAAGACATTAATTTTTTGGGTGCCATCAAAATACTGTAACAAGAACCAAAGCAGAACTAAACAGAACGTTATGATAACGTTATAATAATGTCACATTCTTGCTTGGGTTAACACTGATCGGCCAACAAAATGGACCATTCGCTGGGGTTTATTCCCCTCTTGGGGACTGCCTTTTACATAGTGACCACTGGTCACTTTGATGGTTCCCTGCGGTTCTCCAATGCCCTTCTAGACTCCCTAACGACCTTTTATGGGTCTGTAATGCCTGAAATGATGTCTGGGACGGACTACTGAGAGGAGAGGAGGTCTTTATCCATAAAAGAGATTTACCAGTAAAAGGGACCAAGACCAAGGCGTCCACCAGGGTAGGGAGGGTCCAGTAGGGATGATATATGTATACACGCCTGTCTAGGACTTGAAGCTCACTTTAGTTCTCCTATATCAACTTCTCTCTCACATCTTTGGATGTAGATTGTAAATCAGAGCCTCTGCAGGGTTGAGTCAGAGTTTCTGAAACGGGGGGGGGGGAGGGTCAGCATAAAGGCTAAGTAATAAAATGGCGTGCATTCGCACTCAAGCTAGCAATTTTTTTCTCTCTTTGATATCCACATAAGGACACACTTGTCTAGATCTTTAAGTTCTCGTTTATCAAGCTCTCACTTATATCTTTGAATGTAGATTGTAAATCACAGCCTCTGCAGGTACAGAGCCACAGTTTCTGAAAGGAGGGGTCATAAGGCTAAGTACTTTACTAAAATGGCGACGTGTGTGACTGAAGGTGGGAAACGAGAGCAATTTCACATTGTTGTCAAAACGTCTAACACATAAGTGATGTAATTGTCTATGTTGTGTTGAGAGAAAGACTGGTGCCAACACAAGTAAAAACATATACATCATGCCACAGAGCAATGCCGCTGTACTGGATATTGAATATTGTTCCAAGATATTGATTTGTCACTTGTACAAGTATAGCACAGGGTTAATGGGTAATGGCACATTCTGGAGTTTATGTTAGCTTCAGGCATGTTTGGTGATGACTAATTCGTAGAATTTTTTATAAAGCCTCACACTTGGGTACATGAACCAGAACGTCCTACAAATACTAACGCACTATTGTCTTGGTATTTCATTGATTGTTGGGGATAGTAATGCAAATCAATATTCTATCAAGTATATATTTGACCATTCTATCCCAAATGTAAGTAATCTATATGGTTAGGAGTCGTGGGGGCTGCTATTAAGGATTCAAATTCAAAACTCTATTAGAATGGGTTGCATGTTTTCTGACAATAACGTTATGGAATAAGTGTACATCTACGAGTTTATATGTTAGAATAACCACTCCTTCAAAACTAGCCCTGGATTGGACCCTATAGTAGATCCATGTATATCAGTCTAAACTCAAACCTACCGATTTTCCCCGTCCCTGACCAAGCGCACGCATGATTGCGTCGACGCGGGAAACTGCCAGACGACATTTTGTTTTGGCGGGAAACGAGCAGACGGCGGCGGGGGACATCCCTCGGGATTTGCCCGAGACTCAGGCAGGGGTCAGTTGATGGATCACCCCACTACTGACCAGTGGTCAAGCTGCCCTGGCCTTGACCAGCCTCCTGGAGGGGTGGCAGACAATCAAAGTCGGCCTGCGTTCATTATAAAGGGAGACGGAGCATTGGCCAATGAGACACCCGCAGGGCCTATATGCCTGAGGATATAGACAACTGGACATGTCTTTTGACCCTAGGCCTAATTTGTAGCATTGTTATGTCGATGCTACTGTGTCCAGCTGTAGCATATTCTAAAAGTACTGCCATATTAAAGTAGTGCAGACAAGCCTCACTATTTAAAGGCTGCAGGTGCAGAATTTCTTTTTTTTTAAAGGCAAAGGGCTATGATAAAAATAGTATCGCTTCTTCGACAACAAGTAGATGGCTGAAATGAAAACTTTCGACCTCCAATGTAATGTTCATACACATTAGGGTTATATTCGTAATATCTTCTTCGTCACAAGCCCCAAAAATCGTCATGGATATGATGAATTATCTATTCCCAGTTCGATTTGTTATATATATATATATATATATATATATATATATATATATATATATATATAATACACATATAAGAGAGTGTCAATACTGTGTCCGATATAGCCAGGCACATAATACAGCAGGCTTTCCCTCATTTATCATTTTCCCCCCTTTCTTTTCCTTTTTTTATTTCTAAAATACCCTGGAAAGCAATAACTTTCTAATTCCCCTTTGTGCAAACAGATGTTTGGTCCAAAATGCCAACATATAAGGAAAAGGCAGGTTTTTATTGTGACACTACCCCGAGGACCCTATAATGAAAGTGGAGTGGTTGTATTGTTCATTTCACTCTGCAAAACCCTTTTGTCCCAGCCTCAGGCTTTCGAAGCCCACATCTCACATATGAAATCCCTGGAAACTATCTAATCCAGTACAAAATGCCTTTTTGAAATTATCCATACTCCATACAATTCTTCAAATAGCAAAATTGCCTCTGAATACATTTTCAAACAGAGCTTATTATTTGTAGATAGAAATATTTAAATCATCATAGACCAGTGTAAGTGGACGTTGAAGTGTTTCCCTAGAAATCAATTCCTCTGTAGTTGAATGAGTGGGTAGGATAGGCTTGTGAAGATTTAACCTTAGGCTTTTTGCCTCTTTGGGAATGATGAGAGGTAGATGTACATTAGGTGGCTTTCACAGAGTTTAATGTAAAACACCCAAGGCTTGACATCCCGACCATATGAAAAGCCTGAAAGCTGTTTTATGAAAAGCTTTGAGAGGAACACCACCTCATAGTTTGTGATCTGTTAAATTGTTGCTTCATTTGAAGAGAAGTATATAATTTGGAAACCACAATTAGATATAGATCAACTGGCTTTATGATAAATTGTAATCATGAATGATAAATAAATATGATTTGTAATCATAAAGCCTGTTCCGGTGGTAAGGTGTCATTCAGCCTGTTCCGGTGGTAAGGTGTCATTCTCAAATTAGTTTTGAAGATATAGCCCTAGGGGCCATTTCTTCGAAAATAATTTCAGCGATTAGGTTAATAAGGTGAAATTCGATACGTGCCTCTTTCATATTTATTCTGATCCTAAATCAAAGTAACTGCACCTAACAACTTCTTTTCAGGGTTATTTTCAAATGGCATTAATTCTTTTGGTGACCAGACAGAATAAGGTAGTATAGTAGAAACACTAATCATATTTCACCTGATTAGTCAAATCATTAGTCAAAGAAATATTTTCCCTATTGCATAACGCTTCCCCACCAAAAATTTAATTACTGATGGTCTTTATCTATTAAAGTTAAACCTTATCAGTTACTATCTAACCAATTTGCTCAATTAAGGCCGTACTCCACATGTCGATTCTGATGCTGCCGATTTTGCATTTGCTTGATTTTCTCTGAGAATATGGCATGAAAGTATACATCCTATATACCATTTAAAAGAGAATTGTAAGAGCTTTCTAATGATGACACTTTAATATTTGACCTTTATTCCCACTGCCGATTTTAAAAATCGGCAGCAAAATCGATATGTGGAATACAGGCTTTATTCATTTATTCGTTAGCCGGCCTAATTTCTGCCAACTTATGTTGTCTAGATCTCCTATTTAGATTTCTTACTACTTAAGTAGTATGTAACCTGCTATTCAACCTTACTTTCGATATACTACTTACATTATATGTTGGCTTCCATCTATCCGCCTTATTTGGATGGAACGTGGGTGTTTCGTAACACAGTCATTTTGACATTTGAAAGAACGTGAAGTAGATGGAGCAAACACATTAAGCACATTTACTGTTCTTAGCAAAAGCCTAGATTTGCCTTAAGTCTTTAATCAAGATCAGTCCAAACATGCTTAACAATCTTAAGGCGAATAAGAAAAAGCATGCTAGCGCTGTGAAAGACTTTTTATTTTCCTCAGGCTAGCTGGAGTTGTGAGCTATTTATTTTGACTGGAAAGAAGCTTAAGCTTAACCACAGAAAAGGATTTATCATAATATTTGGGACAATTCATATTTACTTGAATATCTTTAGGATGTTTATTTTTCAGACTTTGAGTTGTGAGCTATTCACTCTGACTGTAAAGAAGCTTAACCACAGAAAAGGTTTTATCATATATTTGGGACAATTCATATAATATATAGTTGAATATTTTTGGGATGTTTAATTTTCAGACTTAAAACCACTCTTAAGCCCCATACCCACTAGGCGATTTTACCGGCGACTGGCGACGGGCAACAGCAGAATCCCTGGTCATATCATTACCAATTCTGATCAAATGTTAGTATGTAACACTTCAATGATAGATACTAACATTTGATCTGATTTGGTGATGATTTTACAAGTGATTCTGCTGTTGCCCGTCGCCAGTCGCCGGTAAAATCGCCTAGTGGGTATGGGGCTTTATTCAACCCCCATTTTGATTAGTTAAAACAGTTGAAGATTTTTATTCATCAATTTTCTTTTGTTTTCAACAATTGCTGTGTGCCTGGATTCTCCAAACTTAATGAATCATTTGTAATGTATACCTTTCTTTATTGTAATTCTGAATAACCTTCCAACTAATCCTAATATGACAATTTGAAATTTGAAGTTGTTTGTGAAATGTTCTCATCAGATGGCGCAGGAGAATGAACACCTAGCTCTTTCTTCTGTTAAAAGCTTTTCTTCTATATTTTCGCTGAATCAGATGTGAGTTATTTTGTGAATAGAGCATCATAACTGCCAGACAGCACTCATAAAACTGTCATATTACTACATCAGATTCACAATGTTACTTTCCCATACCTTAATCCATCTGCATGCTTTGGCTATAATGTTTTACTAGGCACAAACTCGCAGAGATGCAATAAAGTTGGGCCTGGACTTTTTCGCCACCTCCCAATGGAAATAAAATCTCCATATAAAACTATTAAGAGCTTGATGGGAAGGATCATTGTTGCATGATGCCTCAGGGTAAAGAATGATTTACTCTGTTTTGTGATGTGATGTGTTATTCTTGAGAATGTCAGTGTGGTGTTTTATTGTTGTTTCTCATTGTGTGATGTTACATCGTAGAAATTTTGATGACTGTACATCTTGCAGCTGGGTATCATATGCATGTTTCAAGGTAAGGTTGGGTCCCACATGTGATATATAATATATCCAAGTAAATATAAATATCTTTAGCATTAATTAAGATCAAATGAACTTTCCAATTCTCACCCAAATCATACATAACTTATAGTTAATAAAGGAGACATATGGGATTGCAAGTCGGAAACCATATCACATAAAAGTCAAATACCTTATTTGGAAAATCTCACCTTTGAGATTGAGAAGAGTCTTAAATGTCCCTGCAACTGATGATACTGAAAGGGGGGATCTGTTAAAATTATAGTACAACAAAGGGCCAATGACTTGAAAGTTTTTGTTTTTTTTCTGTAAAAATAAACAATGACAATTAATTTTTATCAGGAGTTTCCTTGGCAATTTTGGGGATTTTGGTCTATTTCATGGTATTCAAACACACTGACTTTTTGGGGCGGTGACCTGCATACCCCAAATATAGGGGGCAGTCAACCATAATTCAGGACTGGTCAGTCACAAAAAGTAGGGGCGGTAGTTTAGCAGTGGGTAGTAACATTCAAAGGATCAGTGCCCCCCCCCCTGGGTTTTGCCTCCTGCATACAAACTGATTGGAAATGTCCCCTGCCAATTCTGTCTTCCATCAGGGGTTTCTATAAGGGAGCCAACGAGGCATTAGGGTTATGGTTGGCTCATCAGGCAATGCTTTTACCACCCCCACTGAGGTAGGCATGCAAACAACTGTGGGCAGACAATTATCATTGATCATATGCACATTGAGAATGCTTCATGGAAACTGCTGGCTCTTTGGGGGATGTTTTTGTAACAGGTGGGGATGGCAGGCATGTTCACATGGGATGGTGTGGCGGTGCTTTAGTTCAAAATAACAAAGTATTATATAGATGGATTCTTGCTCATCAAAGAAGGGTAAGAAAGGACTCTCTTGTATGATCTAAATAGATACTTTTACTAAATGTATTTTCTATATTGTTTTATTTTAGTTCATTTGTTCACAACAGGATACAAATAACACTTCATTGTGAGTTTCTTTATAATTGTAATCATAATCCAATGGGCCCATGAATTTTTGTGCTAATCAGTCAGCCAGACTAATGAAAATTGACTTGGGAGTTGAGGCTTAAAACTAACGAACTATAACAGTTTATACACATTCAAAGAAACGATGCCAAAAGCCAGAAGGGAACAGCAATGGTACATTCCAGGGAGGAACCAGGGGGCATTTTAACTAGGTAAAAATGTATGTGCTGATCACAACTCTGTTTCCGCCCTGCTGTCCGACTTAAGGCCTGTTTCCACTGAACAACATTATGCTAAAGACCATGAACGACAGTGATAGATTCTCGAATCTTTTGTGATCTTTAGTAAAACCGTTCAGTGGAAACAATAAATTGGTGGTTAAGACATCTGTAAACAACTGTAAATGACATTTACTCGAGACAAAAGTGAAAAATTTACCAACGACCAAATATCAAACCTGTTTAATATTTCTGGACGACAAATCCCAATGATTTTTTCCAAGAGCAATTAAAGGCAATTAAATCTATTGTTCCCTGACTTTTCTAAGCTCTGTCGTTTGGAAAAGTCTTGCAGATTGTCTAAGAATCGTTCAGATATCAGTATTTCAGTCATTCAGTGGAAACAAGAAGTTGTGCCTTTCTGAACGAGCTAAAACTAAAATGAGCAAAGATTTTTGTTTTTTAAAGTCTTTCATGGTCGTTAGGAACTTTCCATTTGAGTCGTTTGGTGGGAACCCGGCTTAATTCAACTTTTGTAGTGGTATTACTCTTTACTTTTACTCTATATCTATCTTTCAGTAAAAATACCCAATGACCTTCGACTTTATCTCCAGCTCAAGGCTATTACATTGTAAAATCCACAGACAAGGTCATACAGTCAAAAGGTTATTCAGTGTGACAGTTTGAGGGGTTTGTTAAAACCTCATCACTATATTGATCCAAACAGTGCCTCAGGTTGCTCATCAATCTTAAGGCAGTGTCATGAAATCCATCCTATCTCAAAATCCCTGAACCTCATCCTACATCTTACTTGAACCTTTATCAGTGATCGTTCCCTCGTTAATCATCAATTTGAAAAGTTTGAAAATGATGTTTGCCCTGTCCAAATCAATCCTAATTATTGTTGAACTCATATCCCTATGAAGGCACAGTTACAGAGGCTCAGGGATTTAAGGCTACCAGGTTCCGATACCAATGCAATAATCCCACATTAGGTATATCCCAGGATTGGACACGGGTTGGACAAAATAACCATACAAGCCATCCTTGTCATCTAGAGTTTAGGTTACTGAAATGAGCCAGAACTGAATTTTTCTATATCCCCAAACATTATGATTTTCTGAAATTTTATCAATTGACAGATTTACAGGTTTGTCAAAATGGTGAATTTAGGGCAAAATAGGGTTGGACATTAAGGGATGGGCTGACAGGCTTTAGCATTGGTTCCTATGGGGGAAAACAATATGTAAAGTTCCATTTCACAAGTTTTAGAAGCAATCTGCCAACAAAATTGCTTTGGTTAGTTTTGTATTATGCAACTCTCTTCAGGAAATAAACCTAGAGGCAATTTTGCAAATAGTTTAATGTGTAAACTTGGATGGGCTTATTCATTGGCACTTAGACAACTGGTTCTTAGCTGCATCCATACTTGGAGCCACAAGGATACCTTGTGACTTTGAATACCTTTCTATTCATTAACATTTCTATATCATCCCAAATTAGGAGGGACTCATCATTTTGCACAACGAAATCGTACCTCGAGATTGTAGGTATAGGGAATTCCGACCAGGCTGTTGGTAACAATTTGGAGATGCTAGACCTTCACAAACTGATATTTTGTGTCAATCTTCACCCAGTTATAAGTGGAGAAGGATTTAACAAACTATACAACTAGATAAAAGTTACATCTTTTTGCATGCATGGGCCATACTGACACAGGTACAAATACAAACACATACATATATATATATATATATACATGTATTATATATAAATAAATATATAATGTCAATATATAATGTGTGTTTTTGTGTGTCTATGTGTCTTTCTGTCTTTCTGTCTGTGTCTGTGTTTTGAGGATGAATGTGCTGTGTGCCCACACATATACGTAAGCGTCTGTGTCTCTACAACGGTTCCTTTGCATCTCTATGTTCCTGTGTCTGTGTCTGTATCTGTGCACACTTACCCTCCTATATTAAAGCCCAGACTCAGACTGCTAGAGACCCCTCTAGTTCCCACCCCAGACCCATCTCATTCCCAGAGATAAATAAGGTTGATCCCAGCCTGCCCTGAGGGTGGCTGGGGTGAGCTGCTCCTCAGGAGCTGCTCTTGAGCTCATCAACTCCAGTGGGAGCAGCTCATCAGCCTGGGGAGTGGGTATGTGCTACAACCTGTATCCCACCAACGCCTCCTTCCAGTGTACATTACCCTGCCTGATTGTACACTAATTGGTATGGTAAGGAGATTGGTGAGGGCTGAGGTTAGATGCGCAGTAAAAGTAGCCATGATGATGTACTTGAGGGTAGATGTTTATATTTGAAGCTTTGAGAAGTACCACAAAATTGCAATTTAAACTTTTTTAAAGTCATAAATGCAGTTTTTTTCAGATGGGGATGAGATTAGGTATGCAGTTCAGGTAGGTATGATGATGTAATTTAGAGTAGATTTTTATAATTGAAACATATAAGATGCACACGCAATTGCAATTTTAACTTATTTGAGGACACAGGTGCTAATGTTTTTGAGATCGTACAATAATTGGTGCGGGGAGAAGATTGGTGAGGGCTGAGGTTAGATGCACAGTTAAAGTAGCTATGTAGATACACTTGAGGGCAGACATTTACATTGGAAGTTATAAGAAGTATCAGCATTTGCAATTCAAAACTATTTTTGAAGACTCAAATTCAGATTTTCGGATATTGGATGTAGGCCTACACTAACTTGTTGATGCAGGGAGGGGCATAGAAAGAAGTGAGGTTTTTTTTCCTTTCTTTTTATTAATCAAGAACCACTTCACATTGTAGTGTGATCTTCCAGCAGTTACAACAGGCGACAATGTTGGTGTAATAACAAGTTGGAAACAGCAATGGTCACGATGAGATATATACAATGATGAGTTCATCTGTTATATACAGTTTCCTTAATCAACATAGTATCATATAGCCATAATTTTTTCTGATACATCTTATGCAGAATGACTAAAGAAGACGATTTTGTCCTCTTTCTTTTGCTCGTTATATATGCGGTTAGTGTATAAAGATATGCTAGAGGATATTTAGCTTTGTATGCATGTTATAATCAAGAAAGCATTTGGATTTCGGGATATTGTTATTGAGGAAAACTTTTGGAAAAGCATAATGTTACTATTGACATGTCCGATTATGTACATCAATTAATTGGACTTAGAAGGAACACGATATAAATATGTGAAAGTGATGAGTTTCTCATACATATCCTAAAGTTTGTCACTAAATATAGAATCAATTAGTCAGTTAACAAGACGCCTACACGGCACAAAGTGCTGAGACGCCAACTTGTTAAGTGTTAATTAACTCATTGTACTGCTGTATCATTTTACTGTTATAGTAAAGTGGGGCAGCACACGTTACATTGAAGTTCACTTGGTGATTTGTGTTATGTATTAAATTTGATAATGGTGTTGACACGTTGCTAATTAAGCAATGTGACCTTGGTACATTTTAGATTCTTCTCCTAGAGTGGCATGATTTCAGAATAAACTGAAAAATACAGACCTTAGAATAGAAATAAAAATTCAGATTGAGAATAGATTGTTCATATATATGGCTAATAAAGGGAAATCTAAATTGCGCAAAAGAATAATCTGTACAAAACTTCAACATCAATATAGACCACATCTGTGCTATATAGTTCAGAATACATACAAAACTTAAAATAATAATCCAATTTACTTTCAATAATAATTTCTACTCTGCATTATTTTTACATAATAATGCCCCTAAATGGTATGTCATATCCTTATTTTATACTAATTTTATAATAAATTAATTGTACTATAGCAACAGGGAGACTCACAAAGAATTAATTTACAGCACCAACCACCATTCAAACTCAGCCCACGGAACTAGCCCAGTTTCCCTGCACTTTTTATTTTTATCATTCACAGTATGGCTCAGTTTGACTCCAGTAAGCAGACAAGATCTGCCTGACTCTATACTGAAGCTGTAAACTCATATATGGGTGAATCCTGGGGGACCTCCCATACATGGACAGCGTTCTGATGATTGGCATAGGTTTTTAACTGGGTCCGCTCCCTTTAGTCTGACTCAATATTGTCTGTCTCTGGTGCGGATCTAATTGCATGGCTGGCAGTCCATTTCTTTTTAGTTATGTGTTTTAATGATAAGCTTTGTTATTGTTTTGTTTTTATATGTTGTCTCATATCCGGTTTCACTTTAAATACCTTAACCCTATATTCCACATGCCAATGTTTCATGCTGATTTTTGAAATGACAGTGGGAATCTTAAATACATCCACAGAAAACTTTTACAAGTTCCTTTCTAATGGTACATAGGGTATAACAAATACAAAATCACAAGGCTTAGAATTACCTAGTTTAATACAGACTTTAGTCAATTTATGTTGGTATGGTATTGGCATTATTGTCAGAATGTGGCTCCTTCCCCCCTTCCCAGCCATTTTCTCCAAATAATGCTGTCCAAGTTAATGAAATAATTTGTCAACAAAGTTTAATTTTCCCATTCAAGACGAAGAATGTATGCAGAAGATAGTTGCATTCTAGTCCACCAGTTGCCCCGTGACATTAATTCTTTTCAAGGACTTCCTTAAAAACATTGTACTGCGACTTTGCTATGGAGAGTTTTTGTCTATCTATAAATCATATTTCACACATCTACACACTCCATTCCTATAGCTTGTCCCTAGTTTTATACTTTTGTCCCTATAATTTTACCCCATATAGCACCATACGTTCTCTCCATCACCCTAAAGCTTATTGGCACAATATGAAGTCCTGATAGTAGTGGAAAATAGTGGCTTTCACGTCCGGCGGTTGTCCCCCCAGACTATAAGTAACATTTCTTAAGGCCCCCACCAGCTGTAGGCAGTCTCCAGCATTGACCCTGTTAGACCCAAACCATCCCTCCAGGTGCTTTAAGAGAACCAGTTAGTGACCCTAACACGTACGTTGTGGCTTCCTTTCTCTCCCTGGAGTCGCCATAGGCTTCGATAGTTGTCCCCCTTTTTCCCACGTCGCCTTGCAGGTTATTGTAAATCTGATTATCCCTGAATAACTCTGTCCCTTTACAGTGTTAGTATGGGGTGGCAAATGTTAACCAACTGAATTGAATTGATGAATTTGTTGATGTCATTTGAGTTAAGAAATGGTGATCTTGTTCTGAATCGCCCGGGACACCATTTACATTGAACCTCAAATAAATTATGTAATACATATTAGTTACTTTTTTCAGAATATCGAAAGGTATATGAATGTTTAGTCAGTATTTATGTGCCACAGTCTGTTCATATGAAAGTATGCAGAGACATTAACAGCAGCTAATCTGGTTATGTTTCATAAGCTAACAGAGCAATTTTTCCTCAACGTCAACAACAAAAGTTTGGTTCATTAACCCTTTCATGAGGCATCATTTTTAGGGGAAATAATTATCATGTACCCCATATAATAATAGGTCCCCTCAGACTAAGGATAATAACTTCAAGGTTAATATAGCAAAGGTTTAGGAACCCCTGATGGAAGATTTCTTTATCATATACCTTCGTTAGCCTATTTCAACAGCTGCCCGAGAGAAAACCCAGGCCTAACTCAGGGCTTTCCTATTTCGGTTCTATTGTTTTTTTAGAGCCTGACCTGACTCGGGAAGTGCCCAAATGGAGCCAGACAGAACGGAAAAAAGATGGATGCAATGACTTTCATCTCTCATCCCTAAAGCCCCATACCCCTAAAGCCCCATACCTGACTTTTACACATGCAGTCGGCCGACAGATTGGCGCTGAAGTTGGCCAATTCTGACTATCGCCTGTTAGTAGAGTATATTGAAATGTACATGTTTGATCTGAATCGGCGCTGAAATCAGCCGATTCTAGGTGTAGAATCTGCCGATTTCAGCGCTGATCTGCCGGCCGACTGTGTAAAAGTTGCATAGTGAGTATGGGGCTTTTGGGTCTGAACCTAATGGATTAATCCATGACATCGCTATATTGACTAATTCAGATGTCACACATTGCGCCTCATACCCCAGTAGAATCCGCCCGCGGGTAGTGCCTCCCTCAGTCTCACCACACCACGTTCCTCCTGGGTGCCCAACGCCACCTCAAGGGATTCCTGGGTTTAATCAGCCATTGAAGGCTTTCTTTTAGTTTGTCTCTGATCATGGCCCATTTCCCTTTCCCTGTTCCTGTTTGTGTCTATACTATTTCTGTTTGGTCTGATGTGGGAAGCATAAACCTCAATGTGCTAAATTAATTGAAGGTTTCTTTTGTGTTTTCTCTAATCAGGAGCCATTTTCCTTTCTATGTTTCTTTTTGTGTCTATAATGCTTCTGTACAGTCTGATATGGAAAGCATAAACCACAAAGTGTTAGATTAGTTGAGGGCTTTCTTTTAGTTTTTCTCTTATCCGTCACTATTTTCTTTCCTTTTGCCCTGCCTGCGTCTGTTCTGTACTATGACTTTGCAGTCTTATATTGGGACCATAATCCTTAATATGTTGGATTAATAAAGGCTTTCATTTAGTCTTTTTCTTATTGGGCGCCATTCCCTTTCCTTTATCGTGTCTGTTCTCTCCTATTTCTGCGCAGTATTATATGGAAAGCATAAACCACAATGTGTTAGATTAATTAAAGACTTTCTTTTATATAATTAGTGTAACTTATTTTCCTTCACTTCTTCTTGTTTGTATCTCTACTTCCGTCTGCAATCTGATCTGGGAAGCATATGCATAACCCTTAAGGTCTATTCCACATACCGAAAGTGCGCTGCCGATTTCTTGCCGAAATAACTTCGGCAGTTCCGATATACTTTCAGCAGCCTTGTCGATAAAATTTACGAACATGTTGGTAAATTTTTCCTGCCAATTTTGAACCTTATGCCAATTTCACAATTTCGGCCGCCAATTTCAGAGTTTCGGCAACATCATTTTTATATCCTTTCCTGTATACTAGTTAATTTGCTTCATAAGTGCGAACTGCAATGGGATATTTTTTAAATGTTCAGATATTATATTTGGCCTCATTACCTTAATGATACTTTAAAGTATACCTGTTAGAGGAAACGATATTGTTAGTCTTGAAAACGTAAAAAACTTTGTTCCCCCGTTCGTGAGCTAACCATAATCTTCAAAGACAACACACACACAAACAAAAAAGTGCAAATCTGTAAGACGTAATGTTGATTCGGTTGTAGGAATAAAAACATTCTTCTACTAGAAAGGCGAATGCACACTGGGAGACGGGAGTTTTTGTTCCAAGTGAAACTTCGTGTGAAATGATAAATCTTGCTTTTTGATGCATTAGATTTGGCTGATGTTTAGTCTTAAATGTGTGATATGTTCCTACACACACTGAAAAAGTTAATAGATTAAACATATCAAGCCTTGTGCAACAGATATTGACTTTTTAAAGGGCATAATTTCACCTACCTTATAATTTACTGAACCAATGTGAGAAGTAAACTTAATTTAGATGAGCAAATTTTTTTTTTTTGTGGTTTTTCTTTCACTGTTTACTAACTGGAATAGTTAATTAATTTAACGGCAGTTTGATTGGTTTGCCACTACAGCGAACATCAGGTCCCTGCACCAAACCAGAGATGCAACACTCCTGCAAGTCTTCCGCAAATTAAAAGCTAATTGAGACAGAACATTTGTGCCAGACTATAAAAAGGGTTCCTCTTAAGGACCTGGCAAAAACATTTTGTGGTTAAAAAAAGAACGTTTAACAAGAAAGAAATAATTACGTTTATTAGCCAGGCTGCACTATCTAAAAGGACCGGAGGGACTTAAAAAACAGGGGTCTGGATTCAATAGGTAGTTGTCATTGATTATGTTTGGAGTGATAGTATAAAGAGTTAATTACCCATACGACACCAAATACAAGTCACTGTTGAACGTATCTTCTGGCAATTTAGCATAGTAACTTTAGCAAGTTAAGAAGTTTGTTAAGCGGGAAAGAGATAAACTTGTGTGTGTTTCTCAGTTACAACTTAAGACAGATCTTACATTAATGAGATCATTTCATTACTTCTTGTCAAGGGAATCCCCTCTTTAAATTCCTCTATTATCCTACATTATTTTCAAATCAATAGACTTGTCAAAAGAACAATAAAAGTCGAATTCCCATTTGCTGGTATGAATTGTAAAAATATAGAACGTCGGTGAGTGTTTGGGACTCGCTACTCTTCAGAATGATTTGTAATGGCCACTATAGATACGATATTCAAGTTCAAAATGTTCGAGGGAAAATTTTATTTCTATGATAAAGATATAAGATATAATGGTGTTAAGTATGGTTTGTATTGAGCATACGTACAGTAACTCCCGCATATTTCTATAAAGCCATTAAATAACTCAACTTGTAATCAAGATATGTGCCAAGTAACTGACAAATCACAGGAAAGTGAATACTTGCAATTCAATCATATCATGCTTCTTCAGTCATGTGACATTTCAATGAGTTGAAAAATGAGAGATAAAACATTACATTTTTTGTCTCAGGCTTTTGATTGAACTTGTCCCTCGATTCCTTATAAAAACACGAAAGTTTGCTCCGTTTATAACCAAGCATCTGAAATTTCTTTTTGAATGAGGAGTAATTGAAGTGAGCAGCTCAGATGACAAATTACTGCTCATCAGCCACTCATAACGACTCCTCCTACAACTACAACCTGCCACATTAGTCGGAGAAATTCTGAAAAACTGACACCCAATAGCAGGCCTGGAAAACTTCCCCACGCCATCCGATTCCATTCGAGTGGTAACTTGAAAATGCCACAAAGGAAATGTAAATAATTGTCCAAGGCGTAGGAGATGGCATTTCTGTCGTTGACAAACTGGAGGTGGGTGGTCTATTTTTTTCTGTGGATTAAAACGAGGATGGGGGAGTGCTGCGGCCCTTTTCTCGTTTGCAGGGCTCTCTAACGATGCGGATGGATACAAACGAGACCCTCCGCGAGAATTGGTCATCATTGGGAGGTGGTCCACTTGTGCCACACGCTTTCCAAATTAACAGGAAATCCATAGTAATAAGCGATGAGTATAATGCCTAGTTCACACCATGCAATATTTCACACCTCAGACTCCCCTTTTTTCTTTCTTTATTTTAAATTGTATTAAAAAAACAAAAGAAAGGGGGAGTCTTATGTCCCAATGCAATATACGGAAATGAATATCAAGTTCGAATCTAGATCAAGGATGAAATATGGGGTAGGGGTCTGTATGCATATATAGAATAATGTCTATTAAACAAAGCAGTGTTAGCATGAATTCATTTGGCATTTTCCCCTCTTCTTGTAGTTGAGTTCTTCGCAAAAATAGGTGCATTGGCGGATCCAAAAGGGTTGCGGTCAAGGAATCATTAAGGGGAAAGAGTCGTGCATCCGTTATTGTTGAGGACCCCCTGCCCGCCCCCGCCCCCTCCCCACGCTGCTTCCTCCTCTGGATCCGCCCCTGGTTTATGGAAAGTAGGGTCTAAACAAGAGAAAGGTCTTCTTAGGGGGCCGTCCATAAATGATGTCACACACGGGGGGGGGGGGTGAAAAGTGTGACACTGCCTGAAAACAGGCCTTATTTTCATGTTTAAGTCTGAAAAGTTAGCATGACAAGGGGGTGGGGGGTTCGAAAAATACCCTGAAAAAGTGTGACATCATTTATGGACAGCCCCTTACGTACATCGTTTACCAACAACCCCAAATGTGAACTCGGCTTACTCACGGGCCCGGGCGCGGCACCCAGTCTTTAAGCCTACAAATGCCAACACCCAGTTCTAATGGCTAATTGTGCCCTAACTAGGCCGATTCGGGCGGTGGGCGCCACGTTTTGTGCCGGTGATTTTCATGGAAAGTTGCGCTTTGTGTGGCACTTTTGGCTCATCAGTCCAGCTCCCTCTCCCCCCCCCCCCCTCCCTCACCACGAACCCGGAAACAGTCACCTGGCCTTCATCTGTCGAACTACGCGTAAAAAAGCAAAATGGCTACCCGCAACAGGAAGCGGAAACGTTCTTTTTGCACTCAAAGCATTAAGCCCCATACCCACTAGGCAGTTATTACACAGTCTGCAAATTCATTGGCACTAAAATCGGCCGATTCTTAAGGTCGCCTGTTAGTATGGTATATTGGAATGTGCAGGTTTGATCTGAATCACCGCCTAAATCAGCCAATTTTACCACTAGAATCGGCCAATATTAGCGCCGATCTGTCGGCCAACTCAGGTATAATCGCTTTGTGGGTATGGCCCTTTAGTGATGATCGCGGCCCAAGAATCATTATAGTGGGAGGAAGAAGGGGGCACGACAGAGAATGAGCATAGTCGGCGTTTTCATATATAGTGTGTCGTGAGCATGCGCGATTGGCTTGTTTGCAACGCACTTCCGGTATGTTGCACTTCCGGTAGGTTGTGGCGTCGTCATGGGAACGGGGACGGAATCATTAAGGAGACGTCATCGTGTTCAATAATTAGACCACCAATGGGGGGGGGGGGCGCAAGGGGTTTCAATTCGTTTTTAATGCTATACTGAGTGTAATTGGGGTAGACCCTTAAAATCAACACGACAACATGGCCGTTTCTGAGCTTAGTGACATGTGACATGTGATATGTGACAGGGCCATTTGTTAAAATCGACAAGTGACATGAACAGAAGATTTTAGAATATAATGACAGGCGGCATGGCAATTTCTTAGATTCGACATGTGACATTGCCCCCCCCCCCCCCCCCCCCCCCCCCAGACCCTAAGTATACTCAGTAGAAAAACCAATTAGAATTCTCCACCCCCTTGTTTGTTTCTCCAAAATCCTACCCTTGCTCCGCGTTGAAACTTTCAAGAGGGCAAGTGGACGAATACAGTACTTCTATAAAAGGAACATGATATCTCCAAACCCCATTCTCGAGCTCCTAAGTTTTGATCATCACCGAACAGTCTTGGATCCTTATCCGGTGCTATCACCCTTTGTCACCATGAATTGAGGGAGGATAAAGTATAGCAAAGGTCAGAGAAAGAGATTTCATTGCAGAGTAACTAGCCAATGATGGCTATATTAATATAAAAAGTGGTATTCCCTCCACAGTAAAACTCACGGATACGAGAATTAAAGTGGCTATTAATCGACGAGGAAAAAATGATAAAAAACTTAAAATCCAATCAAATTTAAGCAATAGCTCTTCATTAGAAAGAAGAAGACCAAAACATGCTGTAAATTAAATCAGATGAGCCTTCTTTATCCAGAAATAAATCAATTATTTGATCAGCAGATAAGAAAAAGTGGCCAGCCTTACTAAAACGTGTTCCTGTAATTGGATAGTTCTGATCTGGACGGTCTCTTACTGAATGTGTGGGCTTCAAACAAGTGAAGACTCAGAAGGACTTGTTGCCTAAATAATGAGGGGAGGGACCAAGAGGAGGGGTCCAAAGGTCCTGACCGCAAGAAGTCTATCTGTGGTTAACTAAGAAACTAAATAAAAAGATAAATGGGGAAAAAATGTGTGTGTGTTTCACAGTTTATTTCAAACCATGAAGGACAATTGCCATTCAATATTTTTTTTTATCATTCATTTCTCTTGGAATAATCTTGATATTTGGGAGGGTTGGGGAGTTTAGCCCTAATTATACTACGCGTCGGGTAGACGGACGTGTGGGTCGCGTTGCCCAATGCGTCTGGTTCACTTTGGGGATGTATAAAGAGCATATCACACTTCGCGTTGGGTCGCGTTGGGTCCCAACGCGACCAAACGCGAAGTATATTATACTACGCGTTTGGCACGCATTGGGGGTCGCGTTGGTTCATGAATGCAAACTGAGTACACTATGCGTTGGGTGTTCTTGTGCGCATTTTGCAGTCACGTTGGTGCAAAATAGCCCATACGCGAGGCAGCTGACACATAGTGTAATATGGCCTTTACTATTGCGAACTTTCAGAGGGAACCACCTAAAGAAAGATTTTCGGTACTGGTGTTACTGTATTTTCCCTTGTTTTCTTTAACATGAACTAAAATGCTTCCTCTGACTCTCCCTGTCTTACCTGTATACATTCTCTGGGAGACTGCAGGCAATCAGTACCTAGAACAGGTGGATTATGATTCTCTCTCAAAAAAGTCATTATTCCACTAGGTGATATCGACTAGCAACCACTTGGTCATTTTCAAAAGCAATAGCATAAGAACCCATGCACGTTAGATATCATTTGATAGAGAATTTAAAAACCTTTCTAACGATATGAAACATTCCTATTTAAATCGGCCTCTATTCTCATTGGCGATTTTGCAAATATTGAGCAAAAAATCGGACAGTGGAATACAACCTTATGGTAGGGGTCTAGGTCAGAGTTAGGTGAGAGGAGTTCAATTCTGGGTGGGTCAGGCCAGTCAGAGGTGTAGGCTGGAGCGGTCACTTCAAAGGCCTGGAGGTAAAGGGGAATGGGAATGGACGAGGGAAGGGTTCTGTATGGCACACCTTGGTACCAGAGAAATCTCGTGAATCTTCGTCTTGAGTCATGGAAGTTTGGAGGTGAGAATTATGGGGCGGTTCCAGGATTCTGAGAATGGCTGGGGGCAGGGGTACTAAAGGCCATATTCCACTATACGGTATTTGCTTGTGGCACCATGAAAAGACACAAGCATCCTGTCACAAATCTACTTGTGTTAGGGTACCGTAAGGTGGAATATAGGTGACTGTGGCACCTGCTTGTGGCACCTGTTATCTTATATTTACCTGTTTTCTATGGATTGCTTGCAGTCACAGATACCAACATGTTGGTATCAAAACTGCAAATTGCTTGTGGCACCTACAAATAGCAACTGCAAATGCCAACTTCCGCAAAGTGGAATATGACCTTAAGCATTGGAATGTTGCCTACATTCACCAATTTGTATCCCATGAGAAATGTGAGGGAAATCAGGACAACTTGCACCCCCCTGGGTCCGCTCCTGAGAATAAAGATTTGAAAATGTGCGTACATTTGTGTACAAATCATATGCGTACTTTAGCCCAATTAGGAGGAGAACGACTTTTCTGGGCCACTGGGTATCAACCAAAGCTTATTGGTGTACACACCGGGCAACAGCTACAATGAAAGTTCCCGGCGTGTTAAACTGATAACCTACTGCTATGCTGGGCTCCCTCCTCTCTCGGCTAGGAGGACTCGGCCTGAGAGACTGCAGGTTCACCCCATTGTGTCGATGGATCTGATTGGTCGAGAAGTGGTCACGTGACCCCGAGTTCGTCAAAATCTGACGCATTTGGGCTTAGGGTGAACCCGCGTCTATTCGTGACGTACAGCGATAGCGTGAGTTCGAGGTGCGGGGACCAGCGTAACCTACTGCTGGCTGGTACCCAGCGGCCCAGAAAAGTAGTTCTCCTATAATAAAATAACCTTCATCAATAATTATGATAGTTAATAGATAGTTTTGAGCACCCATTCTTACAGCGAAGGCTGCATTCAATGGACAATCGGGAGCAGATCGGGAGCAGATAAGAAATAATATCCGGGCTTAACCATAATAAACATGATGCAGATGTCATCGTTACAGATACAAGAACTGAACGTGGGAACTGGGATATGTCTATAGAATGAAAACGGAACGTATTTTCAATCTATTCTTAGCAGCATACTATTTGGTTGTCTGGTTATGGAAAAATACTTAAACGAGGTCATGGAATTTAAACATGTTTTGACTTAAAACAGGTCATTTAGATGGGAAACAGGTCATTTAGATGGGAAATAGAGGTGTTTTGGTGGGTTTATATAAATGTGAATGGTAAAAAAACGTGTTTTGTGCCATCCCAGGTTCTTTATGTAGAATTGATTGATGGTCCCTAAGTCCCAGTAAGCCTATGCTATTAGCCCTTCCCGGCCCCACCTCTATCACTATGCGTCTGACTTAGGCCTGAAAGAATAGTGAGAAAAAAGGCATTGGGCCTAAAAATAATGGAAAAAAGTCACAGGATAGTGATTCATTGTGAGCGAGAAATGGGAAACTGACATGGGGACTATTGGGGATACTGGAATTGGGTTGGTTCTAATGAGGGTATAAGGATTGGCCTAACTGTGGTTTAAATAAAGGACAACATATTCATAGTTTAAGGGTGTGTTTCAGGCCTATCTGTGTCTGTTGTTGAGTAGAAGTTAATGGGCATATTCCACTGTGAGTTGGGGACCACTTGCGTTGGCCAACGCAAATTTCAGATGCAAACATTTTGGTATTTGAAATGCAAAGCATAGAAGTGTGCCTGTATTCCCACTTGCATTCTTTGAAATTTCTTGTTTCTGTGTCAATGTAAGTTAGTAAATTGTCCAATGCAATTGAAATAAGCACTGTGGAACACAGAGTTTAAGCGGCATAACCACAAGGCATTAAGCCCATCCCAGTTTACACCAAAGTTAAAGTTTATCGTGAGATATTTTCAAAATTGCCTCCATGCTTTAACCATGAAGACAGTTGCATAATATGAAATGAACCAAGATGATTTGGTTGAGAAATCTTTTCCTCCAACTGTAAAATGCAGCTTTATATACTGGCTTTTTTCCCATAGGAACCAATGTTAAAGCCTATCAGCCCAACCTTCAATGTCCGACCCTATTTTACCCTGAAATACAGCATTTTGATTGACTGGCAAACCTACAAATCTATCAATTGGTAAAATTTTAGAAATCATAATGTTTTATCAAAACTTGGGTATATAGGAAAACATAATTCTTGCTTATTTCAGTAACCCTGTCTCTAGGAGACAAAGCTGCTTTATACAGGAATTTTGTTCGACCCTTGTCCAACCCTGGAAATCCCCTATGTGGGATAGGCTTATTTTCATCAAGTCAGCCAGTTGATTTGCGCTACAACCATCAAGCTTGCGATGAGAATACCAATTAGAAATATTCAAGTAGGTTTGACATTTAAAAGCTGATTCTACCAGCACTGGCTGGGAATTCATCGGTTAAGATCACTAAGGCCTGTATTCAATATGTCGATTTTGCTGCCGATTTTCAAAATCAGCAGTGGGAATAAAGCCCAAATAGTCCGGGAGCCAAACCTGAAAATCCTGATTTACCCTCCGCGGTGAGCCCCCTGGATTTTCTTGATTTTTTTCATCTTATAGCATCCTAGGGACCATAAATCAAGACGGTTCCGAAGAATTTAGGTATGCGAACACTGTCTAATTACGCGATTTGTGCTTAATTAGCAAAAAATGAAAAACGCGTTATTTCTAAATTTCTCTGGAACTATGTAAGATATGGTAACATGCTATATGTCATCTGAAAGGTAATTATTTTTCTGATTTTTTGGTATATTGTTTGTTATTGTCATTAATTATGGCTATGAGTAATATAAGAAAAACTGTTGTTTCAGTCATAATCATTAGAACTTAAGAATTCAAGATCAAATTTTGGATTGATAAACCAACTGCTAGGTATACTTAAAGGGGATCTTTAGGCAGTTTTTAAAGAAGGTTGCATCTGATTTCATTGGTAATATAATGTAGAAATCATTTTTTGCTGATTAAATTCTAACCGACTATAGGCTCATTTTTCACTTATATTTCAAAAGGAGAGATGATATCATGAAAATAACACAATATATCCTAAAGAGATGTGAAATTATAATCGCTATCTCCCTAGGCTGGTATTTCAGTGCTTTCACAGCCATTTGGGCACATGCATATAATATGGTAGCTGTTTGGAGAGCATTTTGGATCACAGTGAAAGATGTGTCATAATAAAACTATGGTTTGAGTAAGATTTCTTTCCTCAGCATAATACCATGATATTGTTTCAGTTTTATTACAAACCATCTTATTAGGGCCCTTGCATTAAGTTTATTTGCATCAAGGGGGGGAGGGAGGTATGAAATCTTTGAAAATGTGTGTACTTTCTAGTACAAATCCAATGCATATTTATGACCAAAGGGGGGTGGGGATCTGAGATTTTTGAAAATGTGTGTACTTATTAAATGGAAGGCCCCTTATAGTTCCCTCTACTTCTTGTTTACATAAAGAAAAGAATAGCTTGTAGTAGACTCACCCATTACCTGATCCCAATCCAGATTTCTGAGGGTATACTATTTTAAAGAAGAGATGAATCCCAAAAAGTATGCTGTCATATATCAAAGGTTCTGAATTTAGAAAAGAGTCTTTTTATCAATATGTCAACTGCAAAAAGACCAAGTGTGCTATTTGTTAAACTTGTAAACTTGATAGGTGTGCTATCTCTGCCAAATTGTTGGTTTTAATAAATTACTAGATTGCACTCTTGGATTCTAGACCCATGTGCTTATATACATGAGTAACTTAGCTTGACCATACACAAAATGGATATCTTATATTTTATTCTATATATGGGTTATTGGTATTAGTAATTTGATATTAAATTATGATCATGGTTACAGTTCATTTCTAAGAGCCAAACTTCTAATCCTCCCAAATTTCCAATACAAGTTATGACCAGCCTTTGGTCATGCTTCACTGAGATTCATCCTATCAACTAACAGGATTTTGCCATATATCCAATTTTATTAGGAAGTGTACGAGAGAAACTGAGACCTCTGTGTGTGTATGTACATATCAATATCATTGGCAAGACCTAAAACAAATATCAAAACCTGAAACATTACAGAAGTTCCTGATATATCTTTCTATTTCAAAATTACAAATTTTTGGTATAGCCATTACTGGTTTCCCAATAGTATCTAGTAGTTTAATCATATTGAGCAGCATGTGCACAGCACCCTTGCTGTGGGACCATAACCAAGGCAGTACAGTATTAGGAGAATGTACAAGAGCAACAAATTGCTGTGATTCTGGTTGTAACCTCAAACTTTCTATTATATAAACCTCAGAAACAATATTATTCCCTTATCAAAATATAACTGACCATTTTCATTTCTCAACTGCTATGAAAAAGGATCCAATTTCCCTAACCAACAGCAAGAGACAGCTTATAGTTAGATACTAAGGGAAAGGTCAATATGGTAAATACTCAGAGACCCACAACTAAGTGAGTCATTATTCAAATATATGAATAATCCTCCAGTCTATGATCAGTTCTTGTAATACAACACTGAATACTTAGTCTATAATACAAAAGGGTATAAAGCTAAGTGACCAATGAACCCATACAGCCTGGAACTGTAAACCCTCTAGTAGCAAAAGGGTAACAAAGTTTAATTTGGCAGATTGGTGGTAGGATGTTAACAAAAGTACAGCAGGTGGTCAGCAATCCCACAGTTTATGGCACACTATATATAGGCCTACAGTGTGTTGCACCATGGGAGGCTGCCCTTATACCCCAGTTCAGGGGTCACTTAGGGGAAAGGCTAGACCTCTCCAACACTGATAAGGTTCTGAAGATCCACTACCTTCATTTTACTGCCGGAAGGCAACATTGTCTAAACAGTTAACCTTATCATTTTATCTAAACAGCTGCAGTGATGAGCCCCATGCTCCTTGTGGAATTATGTGATAAAATTGAATAATTAGACAGTCATAAGTAGCCAAAATTTAAGCCTGCCCCTCTCTCTGAGGGAACCTTTATTAGGTTGTAAGTACAGTGTCTTACCAATGGGTTAACTCACACAACAGGGAGATAAGAACCCTAGTCTGCCATCTTTATCATTCTTCTGTCTATCCAGGCCTCAGGCCTGTTGCAGGGTGAGTTAAACATTAGATATTGAGGCCAGCAATGGGGGGATATAAAAGAGTATTACAGCCTACAACTCCCACTCTCCCTATAGGAACATGCTTTTTAAAGATCAGTCATTACAGGGGTATATAAATAGAAGTTTGCTGCATATTGTCTGCTGCATATTGTCAATGTGTGAATCTTTAGCAATATAAGGAGCCATCCAAACCATTTTGAGTAAATAAATCAATGACTATACTAGTTTGATCAGGAAACAAAGATGAGCTTGTCTGCAAATTACATGGACACATATTTCTTGCTAATGTTTACTTATTTTACAGCTCCAATGTTGTATACAATGGACTAAATAGCTCAGAAAGCAATGAAATACCAGCTTAGGGAGACAGTGATAATCATTTTCCAATCTCTTTAGGATATATTGTGTTATTTTCATGATATCATATCTCCTTTTGAAATATAAGTGCAAAATGAGCCTGTAGTCGGTTAGAATTTAATCAGCAAAAAATTATTTCTACATTATATTTCCAATGAAATAAGATGCAACCTTCTTTAAAAACTGCCTAAAGATCCCCTTTAAGTATACCTAGGACTTGGTTTATCAATTCCAGAGTTTAACCTTGGATCTTTAAGTTCTAATGATTTTGACTGAAACAACAGTTTTTCTTTAATTACTCATTGCCATGATTAATCACAATAGCAAACAATATATCAAAAAATCAGGAAAAAAATTACCTTTCAGATGACATATAGCATGTTATCATATCTTACATAGTTCCAGAGAAATTTAGAAATAACGCGTTTTTCATTTTTTAAGCACAAATCGTGTAATTAGACAGTGTTCGCATACCTAAATTCTTCGGAACCGTCTTGATTCATGGTCCCTAGGATGCTATAAGATGAAAAAAATCAAGAAAATCCAGGGGGCTCACCGCGGAGGGTAAATCCTTATTTTGACTGATTTCAGGATTTGGCTCCCGGACTAAAATATGAAATTGTTATATGTACATCATTAGAAAGGTCTAATGATTCTCTCTCAAATGATGTATAGGATGTATGATTTCATGCCATATTCTCAGAGAACTCAACCAAATGCAAAATCGGCAGCATCAAAATCGGTATGTTGAATACGGCCTTCAGTTACAAAATCGTCCTGTTGTTATGTGTAATTCAGGCACAATCGCCTATAAAATCGCCCGATAAATCGCTAGCCAAGTGTCAGCACACTGGTTCCCAAGATATAGATTGCCCTGGGTATGCCTCTTCACAATCAAACTGTCAAATCCTTTGGCAGGCCGTTGGCAGGCTCTGTCAGCTAGGTCAAAGTGAAGTATCGATTTGGAGTTTTGTAATTTCTTTTTCTGACATTACGACTTGGCATTGCCATTTGGGGGACGGCTTGGGCTTTCGGGGTTATAAATCTGAGTATGGCAGAAACAGTCTTCTCTTGTCAAAAAAGGCTGAGGGTTGCCCCAAAGATTGTGATTATCCTCAATATCAAAGAGTTATATTTTTGTTTTGTTCTTTAGTGGAGAACAGGCTTAGGGGATTATCAAGATGGAGCTGAACCAACTGAACCAGCCATAATCTAAAAAGTGGTATGCATGTAACACATTAAAAAGTGCCTTTTTGTAAACTTTTCGGGGGACATGTTTGTAATTTTTAAACAAAGATGTTGTCAATTGTTTAGTATGATTAATAATAATAAGATATCTTCCTTCATAATATATATCACAATGAAAACAATGTTTTACATAGGCTTAGCCTACATTCGTTTTCAATTTCACGCGGGATACATTGACAAACAGTATATTCCCATTGCAAAACAATGGTTGTAACAGACACCTTCTGTTTTAACTGAAAAGCAAGTGCCTTTGTCATTTCGTCAAGATCCTTTGTCAATAGGGCTTCACTAAGCCCGAAAAGCGATTCTAATAGACATTGTTCGTCATTACAATAGAAGTCAATTACCCCAAGTACAGGGGCGCATGGGGGTGTGGTGGTTAGTGCAGTTGCCTCACTTGCGGGTGGCTGGGGTTCAACTCTTGGCTGAGGTGGGGGTGCCACGCCACTCATATCTCCCCCTGTGCCAACGACAGGGTTTTCAAAGGTCCCTAGAGGACCACCGGCTGTTGTGTGTCTGGCCAGGACTGTCTATGGAACAATACACTTTAAAGAACACCTGTCCTACTAAATGTTCAGGGGTATGGTCTCTATCTTCTCATCGATTTGATCATTTCATATTATTTGATCATCAAAGACAGAATTGGCCAAATACCTGAAGCCTTGTTCACGCCATGATATGAACATAGATGTTGCTATGGCATTAAACCACGATAACCAAACAACCAACGCCCAATTACATATGCGGCATCTTGAATGAATTAAACAGTAGGCATTCCTCCTAAATCACTACAGAGTAGTACGTAGAGTAATATTCTCACTTGTTCACAATGGAAAACAATGTTTTACTTAGGATTAGCCCATACTCGTTTTCAATTTCACGCGGGATATCTTGACAAACAGTATTTTCCTATTGCAAAACAATGTTTGTAATAGAAACCTCCTGTTTTAACTGAAAAGCAAGTACCTTTGTCATTTTGTCAAGATTCTTTGTCAATAGGACTTCGCTTATTTTCTGTTCGGTTGTTGCTCTTACAGTTTTTGGATTCTTGCTGAACAACGTCATTTTTGTTCTCTTCTATGGCTTTAATCTGGTATGAATGTAACTGATTACCTGCTTCCATCACTAAGGGCTGTATTTTTTATTTGTTTGATTTTCTTTGAAATATGACTTGCGACCTTACATCTTATATACCATTCAAAAGAGAATTGAAGGCAATTTCTATTGACGTATAACATATTTATATTCAACATTTATTTCAACTGCCAATTTTCAAAATCGGCAGCAAAATCGGTATATGGAATGCGGGCTTAACACTGCTAATATTGGACCTTTACTGACCTTCAGGTTTTGTTAATGGACCCAATAAGTCTCTTTAAAGGTATAAAATATTGAAGGTATTGAAAAGGTCACTTTTACAAGACCTTTATCACGTGACTTTCCTAGAAGGGTCTTCTACAGGTGACATTTTTATCGCCTTTAAGGTATTCAGTTTTCTGCACAAAGACCCAAGGTCAATAATGGTCATGTGGCCATAATTGACCAATCAGAATCTTAGTTCCTCCATGGATGACATAATAGAATGCCAGTGACTGCTTAAAATAAAGCAGTATTGCTATAGCTACTTGATGAGACGCTCAATGATCAGCTGTTTTATGTAGGAAGACCCAAGGTCAAGATTAGTCAAATACAGCTATAATTGAGTAAGTTGCTCCAGGGTGGCATATATATAAAAGCCAGTGACTTCTTGAAATGAAGCAGTGTTGCACAATGTGATGTCAACTTACTCGACGAGCCCCATACTTTAAAAAGGACCAAGAGAGGTGGCGAAAGGGCCCTTTGACTTTCTGCCTGAGAACTGGCGGTGCCCCTGGTGGTAGGATTTTTTAAATTTATCTATTTTCTTTATCTGTTTCAGAGCCACATCTTACAAAGTAAGTTTTTCATTTAGTTGTTTTTAGAGAAAAAAGAAAATGTGAAAGGGTGAAGGACAACACGACAGCTACACCTCCCAACGGTTCATGGACCTTGCTGACATATTTCTATATTTTTCATCAAGTTTTATCAAAGTACATCACATTGAATGCAATGGGACCTTGTGCCTAGGGTCCATATGGCTCTCAAAGACCATATTACTTTTTTCACACAGAAAAGCATATCATAGAAAGTATTGAGTGAGGGGAACGTTTGGAACGTTAGAGAATTAAAAAAGGACATTTGAGGTATGAAATGGTACACAGAACAATATCTCATGGGAAATTGTTTCAAATTAACAAAGTAACCTGCTGTCATGTTATCATCACTTAATTTTGACACATTGAAATAGATTCACAGGTTAAGGAATATGTTTAAATACGCATTTCGTGTTTGCATTACTATTCCTAACCAAACCTTCCCTAGTACCCTTACATAAGATACATCTTATTCAAATGGTATATCCATATATGGATTTCCAGATACATACATTGGTAAAGAAATAAGAGAGGCACCATTACATCGCTACTGAAAATCCACTGAAGTAGGACGCTAATTAGTGCTACAGATCTTCTCTTCATTCTCACATGGATTAGTTTCTTCATCTCCCCTCTTCTATATTAATTAGGATAAGTATTTTTTGATCTAGATGTAGACTACAGGAGCACACATCTTGCAGTGTTCAGAATGAGGGAATAGACCTTGTGCAAATGTAGTAATGATTGGGGGCCTTCCATTAAGTACGTACGCATCCAGGGGGGAGGGGGGTCTGAAATTTTTGAAAATTTGCGTACGTTCTTGTACAAATCTAATGTGTATTTTTGCCCCGGGGGGGGGGGGGGGGGGTGGGGGGTCTCAGATTTTTGAAAATTTGCGTACGTACTATATGGAAGGGCCCTTGATGAAATGCAATGTCATTTCCAATCTAGAAATGCTACATTATGCTAACTATGTTGATTATCACTCTGTGACTTATTTGAGGTAAATTGTGTATAAAAATGTGCCTTAAATGGCTCAGAATTGGCAATAATAAGAATTATTACTCTTGTTATTACCAATTCAATATGACAGCCAGTCCATTTTGGGAGACATCGTTATTTGCATAACGTCTATTGGTTCACTTCGGTCAATATTTTCTAGAATGGCTTTGGTGTTCTAAGAACATGATTATTCTCCTTACATAAGTCATTGTAATTAGACATTTTCATTTCCATGTTTTTAAACTAATTATCTGTACTTTTTTCTCCTTTATCTTTAAACGATGTTATCAGGTATACAGAGGTCCTTTGGCACTGTATGTATAATGAATATGTTTTTTTCACTCAGAATCCAACAAGTAATAAGCTCATTAGTATGGATAATGAACTAAGCCACTAAATGTGGAGCAGACAAAAAGTAGCTAATAGTCTTAGATCAGCAATGATGGACTTGTTTTTGTGTCTGGTGCCAGACTACACTGCCTTATATGCTGATGGTAAGACGATATTTCGCGTCACTAAAGCCCAGGCCACATTGAACGATTCAACTCAACTGTTGTATCAACTCAACTGTTGTATCAAGGCCTCTTGATATATAAAGGGGCAGGGGGTGTATACAAAGGACGTAATAGCCACTGACCCAGAGGGAGGTCAGAATCTCAGTCAGTTCAAAGGTCTTTGGGAAATATGGTCAATAGTGCATATATCTATGGAATTAATAGTTTAAAATTACATGAAAATTACTAGCTGAAGTCCTCTGTGACTTTCTCTAGTTTCAATACCAGCGAAAACCCCAGTCCAGCCGAGAGGTCGACCCTGTTACATAATCTGCCATAAGGAGTCATATACTGAAACATAGAACTCTCAGCAGGGTGCAATTTGTTAGGTACCTAACGAATTCTGCCCCTTTAAAGCTCCGACGGTGTAGTTCAGTTGAGATGCCCAATGTCCTGCTATTCTGGCCTATTGATGGAGCACCTTCTTAGTGGGAATATGGATCACACCAGCTGAATAGTATCTTTTTCTTAATCCCTGCAAAGAACAAAAGCAACCAGGGTTATCCTAGCAAATGTAGTCTTCATGCAACTGTTCTTTTCTTTTCCGTTCAGAAATTATCTTTATGTTTTGTGTATAGCATTGTTACTTATCAAAAGTTCAATTCAACGTTAAGTACCACTTTTAGATATGGATTACACCAGCTGAATACTATGTTGGATATTTTTAATCCCTGCAAAGAACAAAAGCAACCAGTTTTATCTTAGCAAATATAGTCTTCATGCAACTGTTCTTTTCTTTTCCGATCAGAATTTATCTTTATGTTTTCTGTATAGCATTGTGAGTTATTAAAAGTTCAATTTAACATTAAGTACCACTTTTATATGAATTTTTAATTTGACCATCCCACTTTCATTTGACACACATCACACATACTAATAGAGAAGCTTATTTAATCAAAGTGGATTGAATATTATGGGAATCGTATATTGAAAAAGTATATAAATACTTACCTTTACATGAGGGGTTAGTAAATCTAGCTGTATGCTCCCCAATGATGAGCCTGTAGGCACCTCTAACATTGACTAAATACATTTACCACCTCCTCCCCACATGAGCTGCTCAGGTCTAAGCTGATTGTGGCCATTGAGCAGATATTTTGTTTTTGGAGGGCAGTTTTTATTTCAATCAAAGTAGGGTGCATAGTCTGAGAGCTATACATTGAAGTATAGAAATACTTACCTCTCCATGCAGGGTTAGTAAATGTCACTATATGCACCCCTTACAATGAGCCAATACGCACCTCTAACGTTGACTAAATGCATTTACCACCTCCTCCCCACATGAGCTGCTCAGCTCTAAGCTTATTGTGGCCATTGAGCAGATGAGTCACCCCTGGGGTCATCAGCCCAGCCTGGGCCCAGCAGGAGATAACAACACAATCAGACTAATGTACTGGAGGAGTGGGGGGGGGGGTGTTCTGGGGCAACCACAACCCAGGAGGTACTGAGTGGTGGAGGGCAGGTACCCAAGGCAATGCTACAACCTCCAGGCTATGTGATTTGACAGGGGTTTGTCACTCATGCTCTGATATGGGTAAAGGAGGCTTTGTTTTGGGGTTGAAAAGGGCAGCTCCTTGATTTACTGTATCTACATTAATTTGGTCCCAAAATGAAACTGTAAATTAAAACTGTATAACTTTGATAAAAGATAACATTCAGGTACCTCCACAACTCACAAATCATATAAATCAAGGTCAGTTTATTTTCTTTCATTATTAAGTGTTGATAAAACCTTATGATCTCATAAATATGATCAACTGAAGGACAAAGTTTTGCCAGAGTCTCTAAGTGCAAAGACGGGTAGGATATTGTAAAGTATCTGACAGGCTTCAGTATTGGATCTTTTGGAAATAAAAGATGGATATTTCGTGTGATGTTGGTTTGCAAACATTAACAGTTATCCCATTCCAACATTAAATAGATTATTAGGATTAGTTAAAGAAAGTTATGTTATGAACAAACTGAGAAACTACTTTGGAAATATCTCATGGTAGACTTAATTTTAACGTCAGGTAAAATTCGCTCATCAGCACTCAAATCCAGGGGAAGTACCCCCATCCCCCCGCCCATCCAAAAGTCCCTCCAGGTGATAAATGTAACACCTGATGGCTGGTGTCGACCCCCAACCCAGCCAATTATCCCAGGCATCAACAAGGCGATTAGTGGTCGGATTTTGGCCACTTAGTTGGCCAACAAATGGGCCAGACTGTTTTACTTGTGGCTGGTTTTACTTTCTGATGAACAGCTTTAATTATTGGCCAATCGTGGATGAAGTATTTCTTAGACATACTTAAATTGACTATTAAATTTATGAGTTTAAATTGATGTTCCTTTTCGCTCTCTTTTTTGGGGTAAAAACACAAATTTGATTTGCGTTTCGTAGATAGACTCGCAATTTTAAGAATGTGTTGGTGTCACTGTCCTTTGCTGCCATTTGCATTAACACCCTTTTTCTTATACAAATATAGGAACAAAGAGACGAATTATCAACTAAGTTTTAATTAATAATTATAAGTTATTAATTGCTTCTTTTCATCGCGAATTGTCAGTAAATTTCTAAACAATATTCAAAGTGTAGCAATTTCTTTCAGGATACGCATTAGACCTGCATGTGACTCATAGAATTATATAGAAAAGATAAGTAAAAGGTATTTGTTTCTACTCAATAAGTCTGGATCCATTCCACGACTACGTCAGTGACACACATTGCATTAGGAAGTGTAAACAGCACCACCAGCTGTAATTGCAAATTTATCGCTTTACCTACTTATTCCCATATCTAACAGGAATATGTTTTCACTGACAAAGGCCACCGACACTTATGTTGGCAAGATAAGTGTCTCTCAACAAGGTGCAAAGATAACCCAGTTGTCAGGGAAGGGCGATAGCACACACAATTAGGACTAGCTGTGTACATGTATAGATACCAAGCCATACAGGGGTATACTTTTACGTGGGGAGAGTGTGATATATATAATGGAAATCGTCATGAGATCACCAAGGAAATGTATTAACCATTGGAATATTAAGACTAGTTGGAGGTTAACTTGAATACTCTAAGATGGTTATCTGGTCATCCAGGGACGTTGCAAGGTAGGTGTGAACTTTCATAAATAGATTATGCAGGTGTGCTTACTATACTTTCATTTTAGGGGCCTTCTATTTAGTACGTACGCAAATTTTCAAAAATTTCAGACCCCCCTCCCCCCCCCCCTTGATGCGTACGTAATTAATGGAAGGCCCCTTACATTATGCTCCAATTTATGATAAGCCATCATAATTTATCCAACTTGAGAAGTTGATTTTGTCTAATTATACTTATTCATTTCGTATTTCATCTAGGATTCATATTATCACTTTTTTAGACTCCATAATATGAATGTGTCCTCTTCGGCGTATCCAAAACGACATTGGAGCGCAAGAACGTACAGCCAATTCTCAATTCTGTTGTAAAAAGCGGTTTGAAACATAAGTGCGCATACTTTTCAACTAAAGATTCTAAATGTAAAATTGATTGATTTAGATTATACATTGTGTGTACCAACCCTTATTGTGGACATTACAAATATACAATGAACCCATTTTATCAAAGTAAAACATTGATTAGTCGACATTGTTATCTCATATAGACTACGTCTTGGCATACGTGCTTACACAACTTCCTCTGTTCTATATTGAGGGGCGTGTAGCGGAGTCCAAAAGGTATTGTTTAAATTTAGTTATGTTCCACTTAAGTGCGCCAAAGGTGAGGGATCAAGAATAGCACTTTAGACCTTAAAGGATTGATCAAACAGCACGCGTTGAAAACACACAGCCGGATACTTGATACTCTTATTTAGGGCACTAGGTAAGCTGCGTAATATAACTTACACATCTTAAATTTTTTGATGACTTGTTATAAGATGATTGTGATGTATTTTGGAGATCCACCTTTATTTAAGGAATGACTATGTAATTGATATTGACTTTGATTTGTACAAATTACAAATTTATATATTTTTCTTCTATCCAATCTGGTAGACCAGTGTGTAAACTCTGAAAATTGCTTTAATATAAAAATGTATACAGGGTTGAAGGTTCTGAAAATGTATGTTTGTTCTTGTACAAATGCAGAGTATATTTCAGCTACATTGAGCGAAGGCATATCGTGGGAAGGGGGGGGGGGTCTGAAAGTGAAAGGCCTCTTACCTGTGAGAGATTAAGTTAACTGCACAGTACTTTTAGAGAGTGAGTGAGTAATAGATGCCTTACGCCGTTTCGACAACTAAGGTCATATTCACGGCAAAAACAGGTTTGGACAAATTCTAGCTTTGGTGATTGTATCTATGAGATGAAGGTGACAGGGCGGGAAAACAGCAGGGGATCAAAACCTGAAAATAGTTTTTGCTGTACCTCATCCCTTAGTAAACCAAGCACCAACCAGGAATTCAACCCAAAGAACCAGAGTACTTCTAGATACTATGTGTCATTGCTGTATAGTATCTCCTTGCTTGGTTAATTGGAATGCATCTGTTCTGTGAATGTAATGCACACCTGCTGTAAAGTACCTGTTGGCAATATTAGCAATTATTATAATTATGAGACCTTTATACTGATATGTGATCAAAAGGCTTTAAAATTGATTGACACCCTTAATTGCTTCCTGACATGAGAACAGGATTCAAGGCCTTTCTCACCCTAAAGATATGAGGGGTTTCAACAAACTATAAGGGGTTTCCGGATACATCTGAAGTATCTGACTTTCAAGTAAATCTGAGAGGGTTCCAAATGACACAACTGATGCTTTGGCCAAATTTTCTTTTTTTTTTATTCATGCAACCAAAGCCTTCCGAAATCAGATTGGGTTCCAGACACCATTGGAATTCCACCTCGGTAGTGTACGACATTAGGATTCTAGGATCAATACACCGATACAAAAACAATATTCCCCAAAACATGTGATAAGCAAAACATTATTATCTCACTGCCTTGTGGGACACAAAATATTATCATAAGCTCCACAGTCTCCGTCTCCACAGACTCTAACTCTATATACGGATATGGAGGTTGCAGCGTAGTCTAGCATGGACACACGTGCAATTTCTTCCCACGCCCTGAATAGGACGTCCATGTTTTCCTACCAAACACTCGGAGGAGGCAATGTTATCACTACAGGCTCTCCTTATACCTTATTACTACTGGGTACACAAAGGTCTGTATATCAATCTGACATGGTAGTCTGGTGTGATATTGAGGGGAGGGGTAGTTCTAACACTATTTATCTTATTTACCTTACCTTAAACCCATTATTTTTATCATCAATTTTTATTCAATTTTATATGTAACTTTATTATCTTTATTTATATATTAAATTGTATTAGCCAAGCCTGCTTTCCCTTCTTATTATTTACATACACCTCGGCGCGCCGTAATGATAACTGCTCGTGGTATGATTAGAAATATTATAACCTTTAATAATGACATTGCCAACTGTATATTATTTCCCAATGTGTGTAATATATAATAATCAGACAAAAAAAAGAATAGTTGCGTTCAGGTTTCATACCTCAAATAAAATAGGGTCGGTAGGTCGCTTTTTTCTCTTTTCCTTTTTTCTAACTGCAAATGCTACCAAATGGTAGACTTGGTGCTCATTTTAACCATATTTTGATTTATTATGTTTTCTCTAAAAATACCTTTAGGGTCGGGGCAAAATAATAGGGTCGATCGCGAAACCTGAACACAACATTTTCTGTTTTTTTTGTTTGTTTGTTTGTTTCTTGTTTTTTTTTGGGGGGCCCCCCTCATAATATAGAGAACGTGAAGTCGAATCCGTTGAATGCACTGATATAATATTATATCATTTGCTAACAACATGTGCATCAATCAAAGGAACAATAAATTTTGCCAGTTTTACCAACCTTTGCACCAATCCGTCATATTATAGCCAGCTATCATGTTAACATTTCAACAACAAAAATAAAAGAACCTTTGCCTCCTTCTTTATTAAAAGAAAGTGACCTTAATCTAGTTCTGCCATTACTGCGTCGCAGTTTAACTTTCTGCCCCAACTGATGGCAACTTTAAAATTGGAAAAGGAATTGGAAGGACTTGAAGAATGAACCCGATGAACTGAGGCGGTGTATTCAGACTGGTCTAACCAACTATAAAGGTGACAGGCCAACTGAGCCAGTCCTTGGGGGATGGGGGTATTTCTGAGGTAAAGGTTGCAGTCCACTAGCCGATTTTTTAATCACCACTTTTGGTGATTTAAAAATCACCAGTTATCACGAGTATATATTATAAATTATCTTCTTGAAAATCAAACTTTTTTTATGTAAAGCATGATACGTAGAGCCTATATGAATAGAATTGCACAAAGTGATACAGAGGTTATTATTCAACTGTTTCTTTTGTGATTATATTGTGGAAAGAACCATTCATATCGATTACCAGTGATTAATCAGTGATTAAGCCAACGGATGCTGAGTGTCTAAAGGGACAATCATTATTATCAAAAAAGTATGAGGAAAAAGAATACAATTATCTTGAAAAATAGATTGTTTTCTCTCCATTATGTTAAAGTACGATTGTATAAGTATGCCAATTACTATAATTGGTGATTACTGGTGATTTTAAAATCACAAACAACAAATCACCTAGTGCAATATAACCTTTAAAGGCGGGAGTTTAATAGGGGTCTGGACTGGATATAGTCTCTGGGAATGGATCCGCCCCAGCTGTAAGGAAAGCCTTTCCTCCAGGGGAATAGAAAGATCCAGCCAGTCTATACCTCCCTATCTGGTACACTATACCCTGCTCCTGTAAGTATTGATCCAGGGTCTGTACTGGAGGAACGCCGCACTAAACCCCACCTTTGACGGGCTAATGTCACGACCAGGGAAGCTTAAGCCGTGTTTCCACCGGCCGATTTTACTACCGGTTTGACGGTAATTTGTTACTTTCAACTGGTAATATGGTAAAGGATTATATATCTGACATACCATTTGAAAGAGAATTAAAGACCTGTTCTAATGGTATATAATTTGTTCGTGATTAACCAATATTTCCACTGTGGATTTTTGAAATTGGTCGTAAAATCGGCTGGTGCAAACAGGGCTTAATGTCACAACCCGGGAGCCGGGGCCCCCTTTTGATGTGAATGCAGTGTCCATTGACGAGGGGTAGCAATGCTTATCTCCTAGATTATGTTGGGGGAAGAAGGGGAAATGTATGCTGGGGCTTTTATTTATGGTACTGATGGCCAAGGCTGTCTTGCCAACCAACTATAGAGGGCCTTAACAGTGAGTGGTCTGCACATAAAGTACTGACACACTTAACTGTTCTATATACTGCCCCGTCCCAAATACCCATGAAATTACTTGCTTTTCTAGAGATTTACAAAAAGCAATTCACTAGATCCAGGTGATGAAGGTTATCAAGCCCTGATAAAGAAAAGTGTATCATAGAGATATAGACATTATTTGATGTTTAGAATAACAGTTCTTTCATGTCCATCTAAAAAAAAGAAACAGTTGCTCCACTTACGGGACATAACACATATATTTATAACCAGAATTGGGCATCACTTCTTCTCTTATTTTATTGAATATTCCTAAGTATTAAGAAATCAATACTTGTCTTCTCTCAAATTCTAACAATTATAATTTGGAACCCTCACTTGGGATATAAAGATGTAATCGAGCTATGAATGGAAAGCAACCACGTACATAGGCCGTTGCCCTTAACGCTAAAACACTATACTCGATCTAGGACGCTCCCCTTACAGCTATCGTCTAAAAGATCTAGGTGGTATTTGAGAGCTGTTTTATATCAGTAAATGGATACTGTAGCTTTTTATGGTATAGACAGTCACTATCTCCCACTCTGTAGTATCTTCCCCAGACCCCAGCCTTATGCCCTGTTTCCATCAACCGATTTAACCGCCGATTATTTGGTAATTTATTACTTTTATCTAGTATTACAACAAAATATCATATATCTTACATACCATTTGAAAGAGAGTTAAAAATGCTTTCTAATGGTATGTAACATGTTCGTGATTAACTAGTATTCTGACTGCCGATTTTTTAAATCGGTAGTAAAATCGGCTGGTGGAAAAAGGGCCTCGGACAGCCTCTCCACTTACTACGCACCATCTCTTCACTTTCTCTATTGATCTTACGCATTTGTCCTTTGGTCAAAGGAGGGCAGACCTTACAGGGTAAGGGTACGCTGTGATCATAACATGTGATTGGGGATGAGACTAACGTGATTGCTTACTTTATTTCGTGGAAAAGGGGGTGCAACTAAAGGCAGCATTTGCCCGGGTTAACTCCTAACCAGAATATTGCAGAAAAATAAGTAGAGCTTCAAGGCCTCTTTATAAGTTGCTAGAAAATGACTTATGATAGACTCACAATACCAGTTCCAAATGCTTGTAATTTAATTATATTTTTAGTCAACATGTGAAATAATGTGTTGCTCTTAATGTTTTGAGTGACAATTCTTTCATGTCCATCCTGAAAGTAAACAGTTTTCTCCACTACACTTTGCTCTTGATTATAAGTCTTGATTATTACCATGAATACTTAATATACTACGGCGCAGGGACGGATCGGGGGGGGGGGGGGGGGCAAGGGGATCCTGACCCCCATCCCCCTTTGTGTGGGGACTTAAATTTGCCAAAGAGAAACATATTTTTGTGCATGCATACATGCTGTTTTAGTACTTAGCCTATATCTGGACCTCCCCTTTCCGAAATCGTGTATCCGTCCTTGCAGGGTATCTCTACTCTCCATTGCTCTATTGATCTTATATGTTTGTCCTCTACTCGAAGGAGGACAAACCTATCCGGCCAGGAAACTGGGTTACTGTGATCATAAAAGACCGACTGTGATTAGGAATAAGGCTAACGTGATTGCTTTTTAAGAAAGGAACATCCAGAGGCAGCATTTGGGTGAACTGGTCACCAAAATACTCAAAAGGAGGAAGGAGGGGCTTCAAGTTTCATATACATTGATTGGGATTGATTCAAGAATAATTGACTTGACGTGGACGTTTCACTTGACCAAGGCTAATACGGATTTATAGGTTCAGTATGTTATATAATTTGGTTACAATAAGCCCATCCCATATTGAATATATGCTAGGGTTGGGCAAGGGTTGGACAAAATTACTGTATATGCCATCCTTGTTTCCAAGAGTTGGGTTTACTGAAATAAGCGGGAATATGTGTTTCTATATCTTCAGGGACTGCTTTAACCTTATGATTTCTTAAATTTAATCAGTTCACAGATTTTAGGTTTGCTAGCCAATCAAAATGCTGTATTTCAGGGCAAAATAGGGTTGGACATAATAGGCTGGATTGACAGGCTTTAACTTTAGTTCCTACAGGAAAAAGGCCAAAATAATTATAAAGCTGCATTTTACAATTTTTTGGAGCAATTTGTCAACCAAATTGCTTTGGTTGATTTAAATTACACAACTGTCTTCGGGGAATGACCAGCAGGCAATATGATGGTTAATTTTGTATTATACAAATGCCTTCATGAAATAAGCATGAAGGCAATTTTCAAAATATTTCATAATAAACCTTAGTCTTAGTGTAAACTGGGATGGGCTTATTATTAAAAGTCTGTATAAAACATTCACTGATTTTACAATATTTTCTTACAGTCAGGTGGCAGTAAACAGGAAAAGGAGGTATCGGGCCTTCGCTACACTATGGCCCTCTACCTCGAACTACCAGGGGAATAACTATTATATTCTTGATCTGATTAAACGAAAATATTTTCGTATTGCCATTTCTATGTTATCGCTGAGCCAAATAGAAATATTGATTACATTTTCTTCCCAGTGGGTGACATATAGATGCTTCATTCAGACAGGAAATGTATATCATTTCATGATTCGCCATATCTTGATTAACAAGACGATTTTCTGTGTAAATCTTTCACATGACCAATAGTAATGCAAGAAGCTTGGTTCAAGTCGTCTTAAGAAATATGAGATTTTGATGAAGGAAAGGGGGAATTTGATCAAATCTAGTAACAACAAACAACTCAGTTTCTCCAACCAACTTCCAACATATAAGAGACCTTAGACATATATACTTCATCTGAATCTTCCTAGAAATCGGAGAATCTTAGAACCAAAAGTGGCTACATGGAACATTTGACACGCGAAGTGGCCATTTATCATCTGTCATGCAGCAATGCCTTACTAAATTATCTTCGTTTACTGAAATTTCAAACTTTCCTCCTGTTGATGCGTATGATTCTCTGCTATCAGATTCATCCTTCTCTGACTCATTTCCTACTGAAAAAATGTTATGATATTTTCCGTATCTATGTCTTGAGAATAGTTAGAATTTTGATCAGATGTATTACCAATTTACATAGAATATGAATTACATAAGCAGAAGGCCCACCGTCTATAGGTTTTCCAATAAATGGAAACAGTGTTTTATAAGGATAACTTCCGCAAATGCCTTTCAAAACGTTTTAAGGAGCTCCAGATACATTGGTAAAGCAAGCCTTAAGGCAAGACAAAACATCGAGAAAAAACACCAAAACTTCAAAAATGCAAATACGAAATCTGCACAAGGGAAGCCAAAGTATCCTTAAGAAGTGCCAAAACTGCATAATGCAAGCCAAAACCTCCTTAAACTATCCGCCAGGTTATTGAAGTACATTGCAATTTGTGAAATCTCCGGTAACTTATTTATCAATTTTCCGTGAATCCTTATTAAACCTGGCACTAGTAAAGAGGAGGGCTTCACCTGTCATTTTTAATGCCACATACCATGTACCTCAGACATTTAGCCGACTAAATGTGACTTGATAGTAGCAGCTGCTCCTTTTAAAAGGAAGCAGAGTCACTGTAGCAGCCAGATTTACCTGCTTGAATCTTTGGAAAGTCTGTCTAATGGAATGCCAAAGTATGGCAGACTATATCATAGCAAAGTCTAGCTAGACTTGTAAAGGCATGTCTGGTGATGTCTGATGAGAACAGGGAGAATATCAAGCTGAAAATGAAGTGACATTTTACGGAACACAATGCTTATCAAAAGAGTGATACGTTTTCTATGTTACTTTCAGTGCCCTGTTCTCCAGTTTGTATACTGTACATGTCTGTTGAAGACTCTGAAAATGCACTAAGTCTTTTTGGAGGCTCTCCATGCCACATGTTTAACATTGAATTTTTGAAGTTATGCAAGTTGTAAGGATTATTTAAGGAAGTGACATTTTTTCTGTCAATTACCTCAAAGTATCTTCTGTCACTCTAAGAAACGCCTCTATCAAACTTAAGAAATAGCAAATGTCATGTTATTTGATATTCCTTTTTTAAGCATTCTAGAGTCAATAAGTGTAAATATATAATTATATCGACTGAAGGTCACAATCTATTCAAAGGCGTAGTGCAGATTGAATTTCCAAGAAATTACTGGTACCTAGCAAAGTGTAGTCAAATGATCACACTGGATAGGGATTTATGATTAATATTTCGTCATATTGTAACACGTACCACATGTATGTTTATCAACTAAAACTGGTCATATAAGATGTTTTGTGCAATCTCTATAGCATAGCCTCAAACTTGTACACTCTTTGCCAGTGTTACCCTATTTCCAGCCTACAGGCAATTTCAGATGGGCAAACTCCTATAATCTAATATAGCTTATAGCCCTAAGGCTACCTGTATAATATTGACGGATACGTTACACAAAAGGAAAGTCTTCCCACAGGAACAAATCAGAAGCCAGGTCAACTGCTACCCCTGCCCAGCAGCGAAACAGTATCCCATTTAAGTTTGCCAAGGGAGGCTCAGTTGACAATGGTTCTATTTAACACTGGAGCTGCTCATGGGAGCTGCTCTACAGTGAGCAGGTTGCCCTAAGGGAAGATGATATTCACATTGGGATGGGATGGGGATCGCATTGAGTTCTTGTGGCATCTACACTTACAAATGCTGCATGAAAAAGACCTTTAATGATATTTGAGTTTTTGAATGGGGGCATTGGTGTATAATAGAGGTCATGGAAAGATCTTGTAAAGTAGACCTTTCCAGAATTTTAAAGGTCCATGAAAGAGCTTCTTAAAGGTCCTGTAAAAGTCTTATAAAGGTGACATTTTCATTACATTAAGTGTACCTTAATGGCCTTATTTACAAGATGTGGATACATTTAAGGTCAAATTCCATGCAGTGCAAACGATAGTAGACATTCAAATTGGTATACATCCACAAAAACACGAGACAATAACTATGATGTATGCTTACAAATCCAACATATACACATGTATATAAATTTGCATAATGGTTACTAAACCAGCAGGCAATATGATGGATAAATACAAAAAAGGTATGTACTTATAGAAAATGGCATTATACTGACAAAATAGCATGATGCATGATGTATGTTTACAACCATGCATGTACATGATCATACATGCCTCATCCCATTGCATATACGTCAGCATAATATATATTCGCAAAGTGTAAGCCTATAATATCCCAGTGTAAATTGCCGGTTTCCACCCTGGAGTTGTGCCCCTAACAGGCTGCTCCCCACACCCTGCTGGTTAGGGTACATTGATCTGACACCCAGGAGGCAGCCTCCAGGGCTGGTCAAGGACAAAAACGTCAGACCAGAATCCCTGAGGTTGTAGAAGTGGAGGTATCGATGGGTTCACCTATGGGGACCGAGAGGAACAGGCAGGAGGGGCAAGGGGAACTGGGGAGGTGTACTATTTGTATCAGTTTGATAGTGGCAGAATGGAAAGAAATCATGATTGGTTGACATATGAGAAAGTAAGTGGGTTATTTGTTTCTAAAGACTGCATTCCACTAGAACATATTCTGACTACAAGGAATTTCTTTGTTGTAATCTGATAGGAACCCATGCATGCTGTATACCATTTGAAAGATAATGTAGATTTATTTTTCTGATGGAATATAAAATATTCATAGTTATTCCTAATTCCTTGTGGTGTTATATATGATTTTAGCTTTAATCTATTTGTAGGCTATAATCTAAAGGCAGTATTCCACATACCGAAAGTGCTCCGCCGATTTTCAGCTGCTACAATTTCGGCGTTGCCAATATATTATCAGCGGCATTGCGGATAAGATTTGCCAACATCTTGGTAAATATTTCCTGTCAATTTTGTATGGGTGGCCGATATTGCACTTTCGGCGGCAGATATCACACTTTTGGTGGCAGATATCGTATTTATGGTGGCCGATATCGTGCCGAAAGTACGGGCTGCCGGTATGGAACGTTGCCATGGAGAGGCTCAGTATCGGTGGCCCGCAATTTCGGTATGTGGAATGCGGCCCTAAATCATACAATTTATAGTTGCATCTCAAATGTATCTTTCCTCAGTCTCACAAGACCAGTTCAATTATTATTATGTAGAGTGGTGGTGTTTTCTGTGCTTTGATAAGTATGTACATAATTATTGTGCATTTATGAACCAAAAGAAATGTGAATCAGTGATTTTTGCGACAAGCCCTCTCAACAATCCTCCTGCATGTATATAACTTCTCAGGTACAAACTGCTGCACCCTTTGTATTTTCAAACTAAGTACCTCCCCTGTCTGCCACAGAGTGTGTCTGTAGAGGGGGCAGTTAGGGTGTCATAGAAATCACTACTACCCATCCACCCGCAAGCGGAAAACTTCCAGAATATAGATCGGAGTGCCTCGATGCCCCCCCTCCCCCTCCCCCCGAAAAAAAAGAAAGGAAAAAAAGAAAGAAAAAAAAAGAGAGATTTAAAGAAATAAATTTTAAAAAAGTAAGTAAAAAGCAAAAAAAAATATAAGAAAAAGGAAGTCACAGTAAGGGGAATCCCCACCAGAGGGCGTGACAAGAGACGCAGCGTGACGTCAGATCACGTGACTACGGGGCGGGGGTTAACCCAATCATATGGCCCAGTGAGCCCCGCCCTAGCGTCCCCCTTATTGGGTTATTGGGAGGGTCAGAGCCGTCAAGAAACGCTACGAAGTGGATGATCTGATCCTCCAGGAAGTGGGGTCCTGTGGCCACCTCCAGGGTGGGCCTGGAGTGACTATCGCCCGGATAGGGGGTGGGGTGGGGGGGGGGTGTTTCCAGGAAATACAGATAGGGATAGTTCTAAGTTTCTATGTCAATAAACAGGGACTGATAGAAAGGGGCACCCACTCGCCTTGTGTCGCTGGTTCACTGAGTTTGTGAATTGTTATATTTCCATATAGAATATCTCCATCTTATATCAACTTTTGTGTTTATATATATATATATATATATATATATATATATATATACTAGATAAAAAACAACACTGAAAATAATTCTATATTTTCATCACTATCACTCATGTAAACTATAAAAAAATAATATTGAAAAAAGATTTGTAAAACAAGTAATATCATTTTGTAGCGTCTGGAAGATCAGACCATGTTTGAAGACGTCAATAAAAATATTATCCAAAAAAAAACAAAAAAAACTCCCCTTCTGGTGGTGACGTTATATTCACACAAAAAAAGAACGAATGACCGCTCTCATATTATACATGAATCACTCATACGGCCGGTGAGCAATGCGTATTATGTTTAGGGCGTATTGACTGGCCATAAGCACCGCAGCATATTGTCAGTATTTCCCCAAGACTTTGAGAATTGTTTGGGTGATGGAATAAAGAAGCACCTTAGGGGTCGTCCTCGGGTGGCTGTATGACCCATGGGGATCATACGAACCTCGGGCTTCACCTTCGGTACATGAGTATCCCCTATAGGTCGTACGGCCATCCTTGGACGCCCCCCATGGTGCTTCTTATTATAATAATGTACCGTGGACATTATTATCAGACTTAGTCTTTATGGAGACATTCCTGGACATACAGGATGTGCTTTTAAAATAGGCCTAGTTGTCGGTAATTACAGATCCGGGATAAGTTAAGGGGATGGGCCATATCATTTTATTTTAAGTAGTCTATCAAAGAGGTCAATGCAAACGGGGAAAATTGGAGATGCGAAGATAAATCTTGAAAAGGGACTTTTTCTTGACATCTGAAGTATTATGTGTCACTTTGGATTCCTCCATAGCGTTTGTGTATGACCATCTATTTCCAATTGTTTGGGGATAAGCAAGGCGAGGATCACCAGGAAAGTTCGCCTTTATTGAGATGTGAGAGTGCTTCAGTCACTACTAAGCCTACACTAGTAATATATTATGTACTAAGCTGGGGGGAATTCTAGGGTGGCCGTGCAAATACCTTTAGTGAAGCTTCAGAAAATGAGAATAACTAAAGGTCATGCCAGAAATGTCCAAGACAAATGGTTTGAGATCTCCTTCATTTTTAGTTGAAAGATGAGTTGAACTGTGCCCTCGAGGGTCATAAGATATGTCCATGCATGCCAATTGTTCTTTCTTTGATTTCATTTGGTGTTTAAATATGACGTAAATTGTATCCCCTAGGCTCAGAAAATAGGTATCCTAGGGTGGCTGTACAACACCTTTAGTGAAGCTTCAGAAAGTAAGAATAAATCAAGGTAGTGCCACAAATATGTCCTTGATTTCATTTCACGTGGAAAAAATGAGCGAAACTGTGTCCCCCCGGATCATATTATGGCGGTGACAAATACCTTTTTCTTTCATCTGATTCTGAGTTAAAAGAGGAGTTGAACTGTGTCCCCTAGGGCCAAAAGGTAGGAAAAAAAGTAATCACTTTCCTTCTGTTCAGTAATGGGTTGTCACTCACTAAGCATGGTGTCAGAGACACGATGACAGTTAGGATCTTTCGGAGGATCGCAGAGATCTGAGGCGTCTGATTTGGATCAAAAGAAAGGAGGACACAGATTGACCCCATCAGCTTGGCTAAAGGGACTATAATGTGCTGCTCCCTATTTGATTAAGTGTTTGAAAGTATTCAAACATTATTGTTATGAAATAATCAAAATGAGTAAACCGAATATACCAATTGTGTTTTATGGTATTAATAATGTGTGCATTGTAATTGCAATCATTCTTTTAAATTATCATTAATAAAAAAGAAATAACTTTCAGGAATTCCTCTGATTGCTCAACGAAATTGTGTTTGTGAATTATATTATGTGATTGCAAAGGCAGATGACAACCTGTTATAGTATTGAGAGTACAGTTCATGAGGAATGATGAAGCCTGAATTAAAACCTGCAAGGATTCATAGACAAGAGCTATATAGGTAGGCGACAGACTGCAGTACATAGTTGATAGTTTCTTCCAATAAAGCACCGGAAAAGTACTATTCAATATCATATTAATTAAAAAAAACATAATTTGTATTTGCCTGCTAACACAATTAAGACAACCCTACAGCTGTCCTATGTTTACAAAGATAGTATTCAACAGAAAGAAACGCAACACCTACAGACCACATGTTTACCGATTAGCAAAATTAAATAAATCCAAATACCTTCAAGAATCTTAGATACATGCATATTCATGTATGAGCTACAATGCCATTGGTTACCTTCAGATAACGTTCACGGTGTCCTAGAAATGACCTTTTCCAATAAAATGATGAAGATTAAGGAGTGCAGAAAAGTAGATTGTGGCTTAAGGCCTGACATAAGATCAAAGCTGTGCCGACCCCCTGCCACATATCTCAGCCTTTAATATTATCCTCTTTGTCCGCCTCCAAGAAAAGAGGGTAATGACATAAGGTAAATGGACACCCAGTGTCAAAAAGGTGCCTCTTTGAGAGGGTAGTATATTTGGGTTAACTCATTCTGCCAAAATAGGTTGACTGTATAGCTGAAGCCCTTTATCTTTGTGAGTGATAGTATTTTCTGTTATCTTTTATTATTTCACCTGGAACCCATATTACCGTATTTCCACGGTTGCTCCCATTTCTTATGAATGCAAATCGGAATCTTTTTTTGTGTGTGTGCATTTGGAATAGAATCATTTACACTTACGGTCTTGAGGAATTGTTGTGCCACAACATACTCTATATCGTAAGTGTGGAGGATTCATGAATAAAGGCATGAAACATACTCTGACCCTGTACGTATCATGTGGTTCTCTGAACGAAGAAAACATATAGTTTTAAGAATAAAATTATACGTTGTCCTTAATATATAATATGTAATACACGACCCCAACCCCTACTCCATTCCTTCAATCCCAAGCCAAGTATCTATATCTTTTTCAAATGAAAATGAAAATGAAAAGAAAGCGACGAGGTTGCACTATTCAACATCGTTGTATCACTCTATCCAGGGGTCGTGGATCTCACCTATTTAACCTGGAAATGAAATAAGATGGCATAAAATGGGCATAAAATGGGCGTTATCTCTTAGCTCCTTTTCCTCACCTGCTAAAACACTTCTTATCAAAGGCTCTAAGTGCTTTACTCTGAGTACATTTCCTATCCCTCCCTCTGAGAAATAAATGAATGAATAAAACAAAAGAAAGAAAAGAAAGATGCACCCTCCCCTCAATCCAAATACGCTGGCCGGATATGGTAGCAGGGGCTGGACATAGGAAATGAGCAGCTCTGAGCAGTTCCGAGCAGTTCCGAGCAGAACAGAAATCAGGCTTTCCGGGCACGTCCCTCGCTGCCTGTCGCGAACTGCTCACCATACAATCACCGTCCTACCCCAGAACTGGTCACTCCATTACGGGGGGCTACTGCCAATCACCGCCCATCTGTACGGCTACTAGATAAGGACTGGCTACTAGCACACTGCCCGATGACTGGCTACTAGCAAACTAGCCAATGACTGGCTACTGGATAACGACTAGCTACTAGCACACTACCAGATGACTGACTACTAACTAGACACAGACTGGCTACTATATAGTGCACTGCCTGATGACTGGCTACTTGCAAACTAGGCGATGACTGGCTACTAGATAAGGACCGGCTACTAGCACACTATCCAATGACTGGCTATTACATAAGGCTGACCACAAGCACACTACCCACTGACTGGCTACTAGATAAACTGGCTACTAGTACATTACCCGATGACTGGCTACTAAATAGGCAAGGGCAAGCAACTAGCACACTACCCAATGACTGGTTACAAGATAAGGGATGGCTACTAGCAAGCTACACAATGACTGGCTACTATGAAACGGACTTATCTTGTCCTATCCTAAATCCATTCACCATTATGGATGGATCGCACGTAGGGTAGGAGTGGGTGATATTCAATGAATGTCAGAAACGAGGCTGGTCCGGAGCCAAAACGAGGCTTTCCTCTGACCTGGGCGTAGAGGTCAAGTGCCCGGATGGAACGATGGGGCTGTTGATGGGGGGTCCCTATGTTGCATGTCGAACTTACAAATGTGCAATGTTGCTTAATATGTCACATGTTGCCCTTTAGACATCACCAGAAACGTTCACAAATTGCTGTATTTCCCCAGGATTTTCCCAATTTTTTAAAGAGATTTCCCATTAATCAATGCAGGTGATCTATTTCTGGATTCTGCAAAACGTTACCAAATTATAATGGAGATAAATGGTATTTAGTAAGGGATGGGAAATCTGTTTAGCTTTCATGTGATATATTGGACGTATTTGTATTGTTAGTCCTCTTGGAATTGTTCTATTTCATAAAAACATCAGAACACATCAGAATTACGGGCAGCTGTGGCCGGATTGGAGGAACTAGCCACGGGTGTCTACAGCCGGATTTATATTGGGGTCTAAAGGGTTAAGAGGCTGTCATGTCACATGTCAGATTTAAGAAGTATGGCATGTCATGTTGTTGTTTTTTTCATTACTATTACTAAGCCTCATGTCACATGTCGATTTTGAGAAATGGTAATGTCGCTATGTTAAGTTTAAGGGTCTAGGGCCCTAAAGATGAATGGGGATGGCGGCACGTGCATGACGCACACACGGATGACACTGGGTCGGGTTTGGTCAATATCTTCTGGGATCCTGTAAATAAATCGTCGTTTTGGGAGGTCACTAGTAGTACTCCGTTCACCGAACATTTTCCTTTCTTTTTGAAGGAGTACTAGGCCATTAGAACCATATTGTAGGAAAGTTAAAGTGCTGACGTGTTTCCTTTAATTATCTCCTTATTTCCAATCGAAGGTTGGGATACGCAGCGTTTTCTCTTTATTTTCCTGTTTTGTTTTGCGTTCATTAAATTGTTATGTAAACATAATTATGCCAAAACTGTCAACGACCAAAGTTATTTCAAATACATCATCTTTAAATATGATATTTTATAAGACGTTTTGATAAAGTGTGTATCTAGACACATTGCACCCTACAATGATAGCAATTGCTATAACTATGGACAATGCATGATATGAAAATAGGGTATTCAATGCTTACTATTTGATCTCACTAATATCGCAAATTCATAAACAATAAAACGCATAGACATTATCAGAGAGATATCAAATTGATATAAAAATTTGCCATTGAGATCTCTGTTTTTTTGGTCCAACTTTAAACGTTCTCCCATATTAATCTATTAGATGTAGGTGGCATTCACTTCATCCCTTTACAATTACCGCGTAACAGCCTCAGGGACAGACTACAAAAAGAACCCCCTTCAAACAAAGTGACGATCCAAACTCTATTATTAATCTACAAAGGCTTCCACTCGCCGCCCTTAATAACATCTCCTGGCTAATAATTCGAGGTTTTCGCCACAAGCTAATTACATTTTTCGCCCAATTAGCCAACTTGTCGCCCAATAACTCAGCGTCGTTCTTAATCACTGAATTAAGTCTGTTTTAATGATTTCACCCGACCTTTTCAATCGATCAAAAGGCGGTGGCACAAATTAATCATTGAGCGGATGAGACAGGCCTGACCAAACACCAGACTCACAGATCAACTGATTTTATACTCCTATTACCTTATTATCAACTGTTTTCCCACTCCTATTTTCAGGCTGTAAACTATAAAGTTAAGAGGACCCACTCGTAATGGCAACTTAAATGGATTTTGCATTTTTTTAAAAAAAGATTTGGAGATTACACTCATGACTTTCTGCTTCTAGTGTATATATTTCCTGGAATAAAGTTATGCAAAAGTTTACTAAAGGGAATAATTATATTCTCTAATTCTCTTCACATTTCGCATTAATGTCCTTATGGCATTTCTGAGATGTTATTTTACAAAGTAACTGACAGTAGTAGAAACGTTAGTCATAAGGAATACTGCAAAAGAACCGCATGGGGACTTCAAGAGGTATATGTGCGCATTAAAATAATGAGATCCACAACATTTGAAAAAAAGTATAATGCACTTCCACTGGAAATGCACTGCGTACTTCAGCTTTATAATGAAGACAATACATGAATATTATAAGTTATTGTAAATAGATAAAATATTAAAATATTTATTTGAAATAGAATAAATAGATAAACTATTGTAAATAGATAAATGGGAATGGGAGTTCTGACAATTTTGAAAATGCGCGTACTAAATGGTAGACCCTATTCATTTACAAATTTCAAAATTAATTTATTTAAGTGTTATGTCGCTATGCCTGTGGGGGAAAAAACAATACATAGAAAACAATTCTCGAAGATCTTACGCCAGATCTAGTACAATAACAATGTATTAAAGAAGTCATCCACGGCTTAGACAGATAATATACAGCCCCGTGAGTTCGATTAATCCATCCATCCATCTCAATCAGCCATCCTTGCAGCAGACTGTTCGATTCACTTTTTCTTCCTAATAGACACATTGAAGTGTAAAACATCAGAAAACTCACAGTTTATGATCCAGGATCACTAGAGGTTGACATAAAGCATTGGGTGGGAATTAGAGTAGGACGTAAGGAATGGTTTTAGGGGCATTCCCCAGTCAAACAAGGCAATAGATAAGGCAGCATTGCTGTCGTCTTCTTTTATTGGCTAATCCAAGGCTGTTTGCTGAGCTTTTAAAACAAGTATGATTATGTCTCAGTAAGAATGATGGATACGTTTTTCCTATTGGGATCCTCTAATACTTTATGGTTCCGAAGTTTGATTCTAGATGTCCCCTTTGTGATCATTTAGACGTAGTTTGCTGTCTCCAACTGTAGATTTAGATGTAGAGAAGTAGTTTTCACCACTGTATTTGGGCAAAATGGATAGGCTATGCTTAATCAGGTGAATAGCACATAAATAAATATGTGCGGATAGGACCAATGGCTTCATTTGGTTTTAAAATCTGCTTTGATATAGGATATGATTATGTTACCTACTTGATTAAGCTGAACATAAGCGATGCGATGACAATATTTACCAAAACAAGACTATATTGATGCACAAATAATTCTAGTCCGTCAAACATCATACCGAAAACTAGTGAACTCAAAATGTCACGTACAGTATCTATGAAATGAACTGCTGGGAGGTATTAAAACCAAGAGGAGGGATATTCTAATGATAAATATCAGATGTTTCATGTAAGGAGAGCTATAATTATTTGTAATCATCATTGTGCTTCAAAGCTACTATGGCATTTCAAGAGTACACACATCCCAGTATATCTATCATATCATTTATAAGGCCGGTAAAATATCATACACACAGAACTAGTCCAATCTCAAATATATTGAGAGATTGACACTCAAAAATGTCGAACATTTTATAGGCTGAGTCCGAGGGCGATGGTAGCATAGTCTGGTATTAGGTGTTATAGACTGGGAATTGGCCCCTCAGGTCCAGGCTTGTCGTACGTCAAGCTGGACTGATCAGACTGGCGTGATGCAGTAAGGCTGCCCTGGAGGAGCCTTAAGGCCCGTTCACACCTTAAGACTGTTTATATCTTAAAGATAAGACGTTTAGACCTTTAAGATTTGTCTCCACCAGGGCCCATATCTTCGTAACTAATTAGGCTAATCAGGGATATATTGATTAGGGTCTCAAGATCAGCAATTTTGATTTTTACCAAAATTAATGGTGTTTTTGTTAAATAGCAGGAATTATTAGCTGTGAGATTCAGTCATAATAGACAGAATTTCTAATCATGAGATGCTTATCACAATTTCCCTGATTAGCCAAACTAGTTATGAAGATAATGGCCCGGGCGGTAAACTCTCGGTGATAATTAATATTTCCAGGTGATATATTTACCCTTCCAAATCATATAGCACTAAAGTAGTGATCGTTTAAAATGGGTCTGCATTTTTGCTGATTCTTAATCTAGACAGCCAATTATACTGTTTGTATTCATTTATACCTACATGGAAGAACACTGGAAGTTTATACTGTAAGTGAATGTGGGTTAATAATAATAATAATAATAAAATGTTTGCCCTCGGGCGACATCTTTTTGTCGCCTTGTAGATATTTGGCGTTAGTCGCTATTCATCTTTTATAATTGGGTGATTATGTTCCATTAAATTTAATGTAAATATGGCTTTGTCAACATCTTTTCAAAATGTTTTCTGGTTACCTTCGCTACACTGGAAAAGCATCAGGTAGAAAGGTGGTATGGCATATCAACAGTCAATGTACTTTATGCGCCATTGAAAAAAATCAAGTCCTTAAAAGTTCTAATTTTTGCAGTGTAGGTCTCATTCTCAAGACTGTCAGGGATAGAGATAGAGTCTATACCTTCCCGAAATGCCATGTCATAAGTTGCATCGTTGTAACCATAGTTACTCATCCCTACCTTTCTATCACATCTCGGCACCCTAAGCTTCTAATATCATCTTAAGGGTGCTGGTAATGCATACGACTTCTGAGAAACAAATCAGAAGGTAACAGTTGTAAGGTATGGACAGGCCTTTACCCTGAACCCACAGAGGTGTACATTTCAAAGGGCTGGGCGGGCTGCAGTGCGGGCGAGATCTACCAGAAATAGGGAGGCAGCCTTTGATTGGATCTCGTGACCCATCGCGTATGATGTTATAAGACGAGTGATATGAGTGGTCAAATTTCAGCCAATCAGAGGAGTTGGAAGTTGAGGGGGTAGCCAAGCTATGCATATCATTTAAAGTACCAGTATTGATGATACTGCAAAGGTGAGAGCTCCAGAACTGTCTGTATAGTGGCTTGATATTGTAGATAAAAGTAATTGTTATCTATTTTTACAACAAGACATATTAGCATCCTTGTACTTGCTGTAGTAAGCATACTTAGTCTAGAATCTATATAAATCTTTTTTTTTTGACATTTGAATATACATTTCAAGTCATATATATTGTCAAATATATTTGAGGCTTATATGTTAGATATAGTAATGTAACATGGTATATTTTGACACATTTTACAAAAATAGGTTTATACCTATAATTCCGAAATCGTATACATTTAGGACAAATTATTGGGGAATTTAATGGTATAACCTTTACCCAACGTTAACTTACTATTTATCGAAACCCAACCACTGTAACCAAAAACAATTGAAGGGTGTCACTGCAGATTAAAGTATCAATACAGATTCTTCAGGGTCATTTGAGGCCCCCTCCCTACTCTACCTTAAAACTGTATTACACTTGTCTATTTCACTTTCTACTTCATAAAGCCCTCAACAGTGGAAATGGGGAGATACATGTATACCACATGAACGATCTGATTCTCCTTCAAAGGGTATGCAATATGCATGATCGTTTACCATATTATTGAAAAAAATGTTAAATTGTCAATTTGCTCGCAGTCAGATTCACCGAGTGCAATAGCGACTTTTACCTAGTGCCAAAGCTGCCACCCTGGAGCAGGAGGCAGACTGAATGTGATAATACGTACCACCGACTCTGGAGTCAATCCACCAGCTGAGGCCGAGTGGATTAAGCTGGATTACCTTTTTTTCTCAGCCCTGGAGGTTCAGAGAGAGTGGGTTTATTTTCCGATAGGGGTGCAGGGTTTCCATAAAGGTATTGGGGTTACTTCTGGGTCAGCATTCTGCAACGAGATCACTCTCCACCAGAGAAAAGGGTCTGTGAGAACCTAGTCTGCTATACAGTTATGTACCTCTTTAACTATTATACTGGCATTGTACGTTTACAATAAGCTACAGGAGCACAGGGGTGGTGAAGTGGTTAGTGCGATCATCTCGCATGCGCGTGGGCCAGGTTCGACAATGCAGGGGGCTGGCTGCTCCGCCTCTCTGTGTTTCCCCTATGCCAACGACAGGGTTATCAAAGGTCTCTAGTAGACCACTAGCTGTTGTGTGTAGAGCTCTGCCTATGGGACTCTGCACATTAAAGAACACCTGCCTCGGTAAAAGTATAGGGGTAAGGTCTCTAACTCCTCATAGATAAGATCATTTCGTAGGTACAATCATCAAAAAGACAGAATTGTCAAAAACCTTGTTCTCGCGGTGATATAACAATAGATGTTGATACAGCGTTAAACACCAATAACCAACCAACCAATAAGCTGCAGCCAAAAAAATGATTTTCACTCGGCAGTGCAAATATCATTTTCATGGCGAGGAGGTAGAGTAATTTTCCTTTAGTAATAGGTAACTAGTATAGTTCACATGGGGTTTATAATTAGTGGTTGTCTTTCTAGTATTGTCTCAATTAATCAGTAAACTAATTAGGTGTAACTAATGGAACCAATAATTTAGTACATTGGTGAAGTTGAAAAATTGAATAAATACTACAATAACATATATTATAACATAATTATATGTATTGTTTCATAAGAGTTCTTACGTATATGAATAAATATACAATAATCACCTAGGGGGCGGGATGGAGTAGTGGACAGAGTTCTCGCCCCTCACTTGGCTGGACCGAGTTCGAGTCTTGGCCTTGCCTGCTACACCACCTTGCCTTGCCGTCGTTTTAACCCCCATAGATTCGGTCAGCCAACTGGTATACATACACAAACGTGAGTGGTCCTGATATAGCTAAGCAGACATCAACCTCCAACAATTCATCATCAATAATTACCTATTCTTGACACAACAATGATCATCGTTCAATATTTGACCGACAAAATAATAGCTGTATCTTTTTGCTGAACCAGTAAACCCATGCCCCATACCCCATGCCCCATGCCCCATGCCCCATTCCCATCCCCCATGCCCCATCCCCATCCCCCATCCCCAATCCCCAATCCCCCCATCCCCATCCGCCACTGGCCCATCCCTCCCTCCCTCCCTCTCTCCCTTCCTCCAGGTGTGGACGCCGTATACACCCTGGCAGTCACCACCTCCTCCGGGTTGGCCTTTGTTCCACAGTAGTAAACAACTTCAGGAGGCGAGAGCCCAGCAAATGCACCGCCTCCCCAATAGCTATCCAACGTCGCCTCCACTGCGTATCTACGAGGGGTGTGTGTGTGGGGGGGGGGGCACTCAGTCTTTGATTGTAGGTACCAACTACAAAACTGGAGCCTTCCCCTCCTATATTGGGATTTGACAACTCCCAGAAAACTACTAAACAATGGCAGCCCCCTCTCTTTTTTCAGGATAGTTCATTGACAAACACTGTAAATTATCATGAACTGATCAATTTCTTGTTTCCATTTGTATTTCAGAATGATTGTGATGATTGGTTTTAGAGGCATTATACATAAATTTAATGCAATTGAATTGCTTACTTTTACCTTTTAATCTAGTATCAAAGACAATTATTATTAACAGCTCTCCTAAAAGGCAGTTTGATTATTTGACAGCCCCTCTTTTAAAGCCAAATTGGCAATTGTCAGCTACAGCTTCTCGGAGGTCCGACAGCACTTGGTACCCATTTTAGGACCAAGTACCCCCCCCCCATCCCTCTTCCTGGTACCTATCTCCCTGTCCTTATCGTTACGCCGTTGGTGTGCTGAGGTGTAAGAACAAGTATTGGGTAACTCAGAGATACCCCTTCCCCATGGCAACGCCTGCCGTGGAAATGTGTAGAAGTGAGATGCAATCGACCTTTTTTCTTCTATTCCACTAGCGTTGGGTATGAATTCGGGCGATGCAATCGCATTACAGTGTTGTGAATGTGATACTATCGTAGTATGGTCGTTGCAGGAGTGGGTTTGTTATACTTCCTCACCCTAGCCATGATATTATCTATAATCTACCCACAACCGACCCAAAATCTACCAGCAGTACTCTTAAGGCTGTATTCCACTTTGCGATATCTGCCACAATATTCATGAAAATTCTGTCGATCTATGTCAAAAGATCCAAACATCACCAGTCACGATTTTTATGGTGCTCCCGAACATCCTGAGATGGAATATACCCTAAAATCCTTGTGATCGTTGGTATGCCCAAAATCATGAGTCAGAGATCATGAGCCTTCCTACTGATAGTTACCAACATGTTTGTAACTATCAGGAGCACTTACTCACGATCTGAAATTGACACACTCACGATCTTTATCCCTAAAACCTCACGATCTAAGGCAGTTTCGTCTGTTTCCTAGTGGAATACGGGCTTTACCACAACCTACCCAACCTTATAGGGGCCAAAGGCAATGTTATTTGACAAAATTTTGCAAACTCAAATTACACTCCAAATCAAACCCCAACCTACCCCCAGACCAATAGAGCTTTCCCATGTAGATTGAGCCAGTATGTAACTTGTAACGAACATGACGTGTGTAAAGCTAACTGAAACCAATAAAATTAATGGTTTATATTCGTCAAGATCAAATAACTATGTAAATACATTAATTAAATTCGACTCAAGCCTAGAAAAACATCATAGAAGTTTACGAACAAGTGGAAATATTATAATCTCTTTTGATATTCTACCATATCACAATTAAATATTTCTATAGTCATCTAAATTTCTACAATGCTGTCAATTATAATTGATGTTGGATCCCTTTAAGTTTAAAGCGATAACACAAACTTGAGTCTCATTTTCATAAGTATACAACCCGGGCTGGGGGTTCCTCCTGGAACTACCTGTGCCGCTATCAGGGTCATTAAAGGATGGGTGTGTAGTGCCCTTTCTATTGGGCACTGCACATAAAAGACCCCTTGCCACTCTTTGAAAAGAGTAGGGTATCGTACCTGGTGTCAGGTTTCTCCAAAATCATATCATAGAATCTGATATGATCCCCCAAAGCTGAAGGGCATTACCTCGTGCAGTTTGGAAGAAACCCTGAAGGGTTGACTGGACGTTAAACTAAGCCAACAAACAAACAATTACAAGTATATAATAATATGTCCTCAGTATTCAGCATCAGAAAAAAATGGTCTCTTCATCATTAGAAAAGATCCATCAATGCTTCAGCAGCAGCATCTAAAAGGATTACATGGATTATCAGCTTACAGTTACAGTTGTAAATCCACTGTCGTAAAGAGAATTAGACACTCTTTCGAATCACATACAGCTCCCTTCCATTTGCCCCAGTAGTTTAAAGTCAACGTGCCAAATCCAGGCTTTAAGGATCAGGTAGTTACCTGTCAATCTTGACAGCCGTTACATTGGTAGCTGCCTGACAATGCTGACAACTGACACATTAAGTGGCCATGTCGTGTTCACTGTGCTGAGTAAACAGAAAATAATAAGCAACGTCAGGGTGGGGCAAAACACATTGCTTATATCACAAAAGGGAGGGATAACAGTTTTGTGTTTCGAATATAGAAAGGGAGTTTCTCATTTATAGGTTAATTATCACGATGAAATTGTTCTCTTTTTTGGTTGTTACATGTATTTCATTATTTTATCTGTCTGTTACGGAACCCAGGCGTGCTGCTCTATTCCCATGTATTTTTTACACTCACTGGCTAACAATTTACAAGAAATTTACAAAAATTTACGAGAAAGGGATTTGGACAATTAGCACAATGGCTGTGCACGAGCAACATATATTGTATATATAGTCGCAGGATATTTGCCTGAAACAATGTGCGAAAATATGTTCATTTATGTTCATTTTGTTCCTTTCGTTTCAACACCTTTGTTCTCATCCTTCAATAGAGAGTTGGCACATTGTTTTATGATCCGACTTCAAAAAACATTAACACACCAGAACATTTATTTTTACTCCTGTCCTACTATTAAAGGAGTAAAGAGAGAAAGAAAGAAAGACCTAATTTCCGATAGAACTATCTAGATTATAATTATGATTTCCAGTCTAGCAAAGTATTGTTTTTTCAGGAGATAAAATGCTTCATGGACTCATACACTAGTTAATGGAAATCTATTTATACATAGTTATACATCAGAGTCTTTACATTTTCTGAAAGACGTAGATAATCTAGATAGTCCTATGGCATTGTGAATACAAAACTGAATTAAGTATGAGAGTGATAAGCTTGTGTTTGTGACAATGGAACTTATGTTGCATTGCGTTTCTGATAAATGAGGCTTCTAAAATTACTTCATCGTCCATCTGTAATTCAGAGGACGCATGCTACTGCAGTAAATTGTACATAGCATCTCTCCTCTTCAAAGTGATTTAATTGGATTCGGTAATGTGGCTGGAACTGAAAGGCCATTATGGTTGTATTTATTATTTAATATACATAGCGTATTCAGGTATAGCTGAGGTCGATTCGACATTTGATATCCCTGCTTCTGTCATGCAAATTAACTCTATTTCAAGAAAATGCTGACAAAAGTCATCTTTATAAATATATATATGCAGAACATTGCGTAGGTGCTCTACAGCTGTTTCATCATTTATGTGAAAGCTACATCCTAACAGTCCTTCAAAATATCAAATGGACTTATCTAAAATTTGATTTGCTGTCCTCAATAATTCGTTGCATTTTAAAGTTGTTTACATTTGCTCAACTGACTGCCTCTGGGCATGGACATTTCCGGTCGTTCAACCTTCCTATTTTATGTTATTATGAATGATTGTATCAACAATCATAGGATAGGATTATTCCTTACGCATTCACCATCAACATTGACGGAGATTACGAAACATATTGTTATAATGAACCATACTTTCATAATTTATCATAACAAACCCATCTGTATTATAAATCATCTTTCATCTAAACCTATGTCTGTTGGAAGAGCACTTTTGTGAAACGGATTGATTCAAATTAAAAAAAAACCACTATACTATTTGTTTTCTGAATCATCGCCATCTTCCATAGGAAGTATGGACATTTGAATTGATTATTGTATCATTTCTGGTTTAATATAATGGAGATCAGCATAGATTTTTTTCTTTCTTTGTATAGTTGTTATATTCAGTGTATCCCAAAAACTTTCTGCAACATCAGACAAATTGTCCGAGATTTAGAGGGATTACATCGGACATTTCCCTGCCATACCGGACATGATTGTAATAACCAAATAAATATAATATAGTAGAATTCAGCAAAATAAAATGTCATTTCATAGTCATAAAGTATGGAACTTTTGCTGGACAAAATGTCCAATGTTCAAGCGCCAAACATCGGACATGGATGGAAAAATCTCGGACATGTCCGGCTGTCCGGTGGTATTTGGGATACACTCTTATGCTTATCATTTTGTGGGTTGGTTTGAGAATTCATTCATTACACATAGATATGTAGCTAATACTTATACCCAGACAAGCAGCGACGTAACAAGCATAGTTCAATAGAATTGGTTCGAATTAACCTGCAGGTGCCAAGAATATTGTCAATCACCTATATGTGGTAGGGACAATAAGCCCATCCCAGTTTATATCAACAACAAAGTTTAACATGAAATATTATCAAAATTGCTTCCCTGTTTATTCCCAAATGGGAGTTGCACAATACAAAATTAACCAGAGCAATTTAGTTGACAGATTGCTTCTAAAATTTCTAAAATGTGACTTACATTTTGGACTTTTCCCCATAGGAACCAATGGTAAAGCCTGTCAGTCCAACCTAGAATGTCCAAAACTATTTTTCCCTGAAATACTTCAAGGTTGGACAAAAAAGACATACCTCTGATACAAAGTTATCCAAAGTCTTGGAGACAAGGATGGCATATATGTCTATTTTGTCCAACCATTGTCCAACCCCAGGATATACTCAAAGAGGGATGGGCTTATTAATGGAATAAATGGAGGGAGAATCTTTTTTCGCTTGGAGAGTGATTTTGTTGCAGAGTGCAACCAATCAATCAACAAAGCTGGCACACTGAGGGTTTATAGACCATGCTAGGTCCAATGAGGTAGAGACCCCTTGGGACCCCTTCCTTTAAGTCCCTGACGCCTGGTATAGAGAAGGCATTCTCCCCTGTTCACGGTGGGTGCACTTATTAAACCACATTTATTATGGTACCAAGTGCCTGAAAAGGAAGACAAATTAATATCATATGGTTATTATTTCGTAAACAAAGTTAACGTTAGACTTAAAGTATGTTTCTAGTCAAATATTGTTAAAAGGAAATTTCTCTTGAAAGGCAACGCTGATTCTGTTTTCATAAAAATGAATCAACATAAATTTACACTTCTTATAGACCCTTTACATTAGAAAGGCAAGGTTTTAGCAGGTTAAGGCCGTATTACACTATGCGTCCGGTGTATGTTCGCGTCGGCTAATATTGCCCAACTCGAATGGTATGCCCTCAGGCTATATTACACTACACGTCGAACCCAACGTGAAGTATATTACATTATGTGTTTTGGGTCGCGTTGGGTCGCGTTTGGCAATTAGTTCGCTTTTTTCATATATTACACTTTGCGTTGGGCAATAAGATTCGCATTTGCTATTCGCGTCAGCGTAGTGTAATATGGCCTTTAGGCCTGAACCAAGGAGGTTGGATCAAGGCCTCTACAGAGGGTTTACTGCACAGACTAGTGAAAACGTATATAGGTTTAAAACACTTCAAAGTGTTCCGGCTCTACTTCTATCCTGATGTGCAAAGTGGACGTAGTTTCGATTACAAACAAAAACATGCAAAGAGGCAGAGATAGCAGAACTCAAGTTGCTGTCTGGCAGTTCTCAGCGCGCTGTTAGTCACTAGTAAAAATAAATTCCATCATAAGTGTCTCAACATCAACGGCTGTTAACTTCTAGTTGAGACACTTGTATAAATTGAGAGCTGTCTACGAGTAGGCTATGTACATATGTTTTAGTGGATAGCACTCTAGTTTTTTTCAATGTTGGAATATAAAAAATAATAGTTAAATACGACCGTGTCAAATAAAAAGGAATATCGATTAACTGCTTGTTTGTGTCCGAAGCTGAACATATTCTTCATCATTAAGTGTTTCTGAATGGGGCCAAATGCTCAACTTTCAGACTAAGGACAAAAGGGGCTTTGCTATTCCAAACCAAGTGCTACAAAATACTATCTGTATCCCTGCAGGTATCAGCAATATCATTGGCTGAAATTATGCTGTTTAGAAAACTGGCCAGGTTAAAAGGAAATTAAAACATCACATTTCAAACGATTTCTCTTTAAAAAAAAATAGCTCACAAATTATTTTGTTTTTAGTAATATGGTGCCCTGCTAGCGTTAAGAACTTAAACTAATGAGGTGGAATCTTTTGAAACCTATTGGAAATGGGAATGTCCAATGTGCAGATTCGTGAAAAATGGTGCATTGTAGTGACATATAGTGCACCTTAAAGGGAGCCAAAGGCAATGTTGTGTCAAAATATGACCATATTTTGCAAACTCAAGCATCTATGAAAATACATTCTAAGCGTCTAACTTTAGCCATTGGTACAGTATAAATCAAGATAACTATCTATAACTTCCCTCAAATTCCATAATACTCACCTCAGGTATGCCTGAAAATACCAATGTTTGTAGACAAACCAATTTTGGTGGGTCACCAAAATTGACTTGGGATGAGTTTTAATGTATTTTGACATAGTTTAAGTCCGTATTCACACTCTATATTTTGCCACAGGTCTAGAACATATTTCAATAGTTAACAGAATTTGGAAAATTTTGACCCTAAATAATTGCTTTTGGCTCCCTTTAAAGCATATATACAGCACACAGCTCAGCCAATTGCTTTCTGCTCTCACTCTCCCCACCCCTAAGTCATGCACGGACCGTTGTGTGGGGAATAGCAAACAGGGTCCTCCGAATATCTAAACGTAATAGCCGACCCCAGAAGTGCAATATATCAGAATTAATCGCCATACACAGACAGTGTGGGGACATTCAATCATGATCTAGGCCTAGCATCATCACTTAAATTTGGGAATATTTCCAGAAATTGGCCTCGTATGTGTGGCCAGAATGAACAAGGGTGTGCCTTGGAATTGATATGGCTTATTTATGTGTTGGGTGGGATATTTAAGCTCCATACCAACTAAGCTGAATCAGCGAATATATCTACTGATTAGTAGTAGAATTTTTAAGTGGGCCAATTATCGCAGTGAGTCAGATCAAATATGTAGGTTTTTCGATACAACACACTTATGGGTGATCACTCTATAACACGATCGCCATGCCGTTGTTAGCCCTGAGGAGCTTAAGTGTTTGTTCTATAATGGAAGTATTTTAAACCGAATACCTTCCAGACACTGATAAAACAACATTTAATCATTTCCAAATAATCTGAACCATTTTTAATTTTGTTAGAGTGTGATCCTTCCAAGACGGCTATTGGTAGGAATGAAAAAGTAGCGTTTGATATTATGTCTTAAAACGTTTTCCTAAACCTAAACATATTAAAGATTGTAGGCCAATATTTCAGCACAATCAACTTACCTGAAGATTAGCTATTGATGAGACAATTATTTACTTTCATCAAAACTTAAAATATAGTTGGGTCAGAAAATGTCAATTGGAACCACAAAATTCACTTGAACCCCTCCTATAATGAATCCTTTCACACTTACTTAGAACTGTCTCAGTTTGATTCAATATTATAGATTTTCTATATATTTACGGCTATACGGTTCGTCTGTGACGTCTTGCCCTATGCCTAAGGGGTGTCACTAAGCTTCCAACATTTGGTGGACATGATATATTTATTCAAGCATTAAAAGATGTGTTAAATCGACATGTTTCGGCTGGTTTAAGCCTTCATCAGGATCAGGAATAAATTAACTTGTATTCATCGTGAATAGATGATCAACCACCTGGTCCAGAGAAAGTGTGGGAATGGGGTGCCCTATCGTACAGACTTTCGGGGCACAATCATTTCTTGACCAATATTAGACGAGCACCCCTTAAAAATCAGTTGTGCTTCAAACTAACCCATGCAGAAATCAGCACAATGTACGCCAACCATGTATGAGAAAAAAACAGCAGAAAAAATTCCAATTACACCAACAATGTGAAAAACAGCTCGATTTACCCATCCATCTGACAAACAGCACAATTTACACCAACTATGTAAAAAAGGACGGCAAAATTTACACCAACTATGTAAACAAACAGCACAATCAATATAGACCAACCTTGTAAAAGACAGCAAAATTTACACCAACCATGTAAACAAACAGCACAATCAATATAGACCAACCTTATAAAAGAACAGCACAGTTTACGCCAACCATGTGAAAAACAGCACAATTTACAGAAACCATGTGGAAAACAGCACGATTTACACCAACCATGGAAAACAGCACGATTTACGTCAACCATGTGAAATAAATCCCGTGGCGAAGCTATCTCCCCACCCCCACCCTCAGCAAGGCTATCACACAAATCCCCATCATCGGATCTGTCCGTCGCCCTGATGGCTTTCAAATGACACGGGGGATTGGTAGCGTTCTCACCATTTGCAATGTGAACAAGATGATTCAATAAACAATTCCCGGGCCCGGCGGACGGGGACAGCTTTAGGCGTCCCTCCCTTCGCCTCGCCCTGCCCGACGATTGATGTTATGTCAGGAGCAGCTCAGCCGTCGATTCACATTCAGTTAGTTTCGTATAGCGAGCTGCTCGCCTCACATGCCGTTAGTTTCGTACTTTCGATGTTTTCACGGTAGTGGTTCCTTGTACTCTGCCGTGTTTTGTTTTTGTTATTTCGAAGTTTTGTAATTGAGGGTATGTTTGGGGAGAGTGCACTTTTAAACAACAAAGGAAGTAAATATTAGAAATATTTATTGAATCCCCTTATAACAATAAGTTAAAATTAAAAATTTTACTATGGGTGCAGGTCGGTGGTGTGGGAGCAACTGAAAATAATGGTTACGATGCGACTTTATATAGTGACGTGACAACAAATCTACATAACCAACGTTACACCACTTCACAGAAATAACAACTTTAAGGTTTCGCGCCCCAAAATATTACGTTATTAGTGGTCAAGGGTTATAATATTATGAGACAATAACCACACACACGCAAAAGGTCGGTATTAATAGCAAATCTCAAATGTCACATAAAGTTAAAGCAGTATAATTATAGCCCTGTTGTATTGCAGTTTTTCCATTGTTTATTACAAAAATACACCTGCCTGTCCCTAGCTATCGGCCCTATCCTAATAACTGTACGTTTACATTGCCTATTAATAGCCTATTGCATGGGTAGCTTAATAATAATTACATTATATAGATTAGAAAAAGATAGTTTTCATGCTTTTTGTTAGGGTTATTTCCCATGTATATCTGCCTGTTCCAATATATGTTTCGAGTATTTTATAATAACTATAACCAATAAGATTAATGAAACCGAATGAGGAGCCTCATGGTTATAGTAAAACCACCTAGGAAAGTTATAAATAAATCAACCCTCATTCTTTAGCCCTCCAAAAGCCTACACTTTGTTCTATATACCTTCACCTAGCTTACCTCTACCTCACCCTGACCTTGGGTGGCCCCCTATGTGCTTGGAAACCCGCCGACATTCCCGATGAGATTTTGATTGAGGTCAGCGGCCCCAACGTTCAGTCCGCCATTCCTCTTAGACGCGCCACACGTTTACTTCCGGGTCAAGGTCACCGACTTGACCTCACATTGACCCTGGCATATTTCTGTGGAGAGGTGGCAGGAATAGAGTATTTGTCACAATGTGAAAAGCCTCTTTCTATTATATACCAGGTCCATTCCATTTGTGTATGCCTAACGGTTTTTTACAGTTTGATATACTTAGGTCCTATGCATACCTTGAACTTTAAAGTTAAAATCCACAGGAAAAAAATAAGTATGCCTTACTTAGGTTTCAGTTGTAACTTAAAATGACTATTAGTCTGATTAAACTGATTTCTCTCTGCGTGGCATGGAGCTCCATGAATAGAACTATATTTCTCTATGATTATCACACGCTCATATACACACATACACACTTACAAACACACATATTAAAATAGATATATAAAACGAACAGATTTGGGGAAGGCCTCAGCCTCTAACTTTTCCAACTTTAGATAGTTTAAGTAAAATATAACTGCCCCCGAAATAATTGCCGCCGAACGGGGTGCATCCAATTTGTTCATTAGGGCGCCCCTCCCTCTCCCTTTTGAAATCTCTGGATTGTCCCTGGGGCCCTCTCCTACAATTCAACTATAGTTGGTGGCTAGCACGTGGTGGGTTCGGTTCAGGGTTGGAATGAATACCTGCAAAGAGGGTTCGATTTCTGATGGAATTATGATACTCCGGCCATTACAGATAGAGGTTCCAGGCCTGACCCTAGGATAAGGGTATGCCCCATATTGTAGGGTAAGGTGATGTGCTAAATTGCTGCACTTTGTTGGAAAAGTTTCAGGGATAGTTATTGATGCTTCCCAATCTATAGGTTGGTTCGCAGGGGACAATTACAAGAACAAATTAGAGTGTTGTTATGACACATGTTTTAGCTAGAATTAGTTGAGAAAGTCACACCAGATTGGATCTGTTATATGCGGTTTTTATCAAAAGAAAGGTATAAGTAATATACAATTAATTATAAATCTGAAGAGAAACATGTTTCTATAGCGAGGCATTGGCTAGTATTTATTTACATTTTAGAAAAAAACACTGATGTTTTTGTCACTTTGTTTTCTATGGCAAGGTTTGTTTTTCAAGTTTCCTACGTATACTTTCTAATATTCTCCTTCCATAGCTCAATATGGGTTATTTGAGTTTACAAAGTATGCATGGAGTAGCCGCAGAGTGCTCTCAGTCATAATTAACATTCCCCGTTTGACAGAAGTCAAGAACACTTTAAACAAGTGAGTGATTTCATTTGTGAAGTCTATTCAGCATTATGGGGGGAACCCATTGAGTGATGGGAGTAAGATTCTGGTCAAATTAGGGATTACTTACAATCAACATCTAACATTGTTAGATATTCTAAAGAGATCTCAGTGGATATGCACCTCTTTACCTTTCTATTCCTGGTTGCAATTGCTTCCAATTATCTATGACTGTTTTCGACTAGTCCTGATCACCTCCATCAAAATCCTACCACAATTTCAGTTGCATCACTTAAAGGATTCCTCCTTTATGCTACCAAAGGAACATTGCTTTACCCAATTTAGCTATATTTTGATAACAATTTATGTACTATGGAAATCAAAATATTTACCAATTCATCCTGTATTAACTTGAGTCGGCCGACTGGGTCACCTATTGGATATTTGGCTTAATAGACATGAAAATAAAAACAATGCTAATTGCAGCAAGATTATTTATATCATTGCATGTTCGAATGCAATAAGGAGCTCCTTGGACTTTCCTTATTTGCTGACCCAGCATGATTTTTAATTGTGCAACACTGCTATTATTTTCTCGTATTGCTCGTTCCTGTCTGTAAGATTACAACCAATAGTCCATAATCGGTGGCTAGAAAGTTCCTTGGTAATAGGATGATGTTTGTTCAAATATATCATAAAGGCTGTATTCCGCATACTGAAAGTACACTGCCGACTTGATGGCGATACATTTTTGCAACTGCCAATATGTTATTGGTGGGACTGCCGATAAAATTTACCAACGTTTTGGTAAATTTTTCCTGCTGATTTTGCACTGGCTGTAGATATTGCATTTTTAGGACTGAAAGTGCTTCAAAAGTGCATAGAAAGTTTGTGCTGCAATTAAAATACGTTACCATGGGGAGGGTCATTATCGGCAGTGCGCACTTTTGGTATGTGGAATACGGCCTCAATAAACTATACTTCGGTGACAAATCCGTACTCAATGCAAGAAAACATTTATATTTACTTGCATGAGGGAGAACTATTTTATGCGACTGCAAAGCATTGGTTAATCTTTTGTGAGACAAATAAAATGGACTATGTGAGAAAAACATTAACAAATAAAAGCCTTGTTTATCGTCAGAACTGTCGTATTCACATGAAAGTGTTCAGAAATAGCATGAATTGTACTACATGTCAATGGCCCCTGTGTCCACACATGCAATGTAGGTCTACAAATACTATGATGAAAGGGTATAGAATATAAATAACTGGGATGTAAGCTGGCTATAGGGAGGGCATTGAAGGTACATCATGACAGCAGAGCCAAAGAGATGATGGTAAATATAACTGCTGCAATGGTACGCGAACTTGACATGACATTGGAACATTTCCATGGATACTATGTATAGTCATGCATAGTGTGACTTGTTTATGGATGGCACGAACAATTTCTCGCATTGCTGTTTTGGTATGGGTGAAGAGTTCCTATAACATCAATTCTACAAAATGTCGTCGTTCAGTTGGATGTATCAACTACGTGCGCCTTAAATATATCTAATATAAACTGGTCTTATTTTAGGTGAATTGGTTCGAAAATCTTAATGTTATTGCTTTTCAACCAGTAGACCTACAAGAACAGTGAAACAGGCCCTATTCTTTATCCATAATCATCAATGATATAGTTTTTGAAAACAACAATACTTACCTTGTTAATTCTCTTTTGTGGCTAAAAGGCATACATTTGTTTGTTCTATTGTGATTATTTGACGGACCAAAAACGTTATCAACATCATTGATGTTGGCTTTGATTTCTTGAACTTCATTGAGACATTTAATCTCCGAGAGATTTTAACAGCGATCGATAGTGAATAAATATATCATGGCAAGGCAAAGCACTGAAGGCGGTTGCATAACGTTCTGATATATTAAACAGATGCATAAAGGGTAAATTACACATACAAACATCTGAGTTATGGAAACTTTTGTGTTGGACAATCTGGTAAATAATGTTCTCAAGAGGGGAACTTTAGTGGATTTTATAAAAGGGAAATCTGTTACAACTTTAGAACAGAGAAAACACTGTTAAATATAATTGCTTCTTGTGAGAAATAGATAAGGAAAATATTGTGTCAAACAGTTCATTATGACATCTCATGGAGCAGTTATAGAGGTTATGCCTCTCTCTTCTTCCCCAAAGATAAATCTCTGGAGGAAGGCGGTCAGCAGTAAAGCGGTCAATACAATTGACACAGATGTACCCTGAGCCTCATACTTCAAATGGGGGAACATGAGATAAGCTGAGCACTGCTCCCCCAAGGGTGGGTCAATTGACCCAAGGGTTTCACTTGACCCTTAGTGTATTACAAATTCAGATGGGGCTTAAGGAACAAGATAGCCCACTGCTTGACCACTGTTGTCATGGGGATAAATGTACTTACTTCAAACACAAGGGATTGCATTGCAGGTAGCCCTTTGGGGTTCAGATGGAAGAGGGAGGAAATTTGAGTCTTGATAAGCCTGTTTCTTGGTGCTGAATAAATTAATTGTGTATTACACATACCAAAAGTGCATTAAAGCCGTATTCCACATACCGAAAGTGCACGCCGCCGATATTGACCCTCCCCATGGTAATGTTCTATACCGGAAGACTGTACTTTTGTAAACCCATTGGTAAATTTGGTAAATTTTAGCGGCAGGGCTGCCGATTCTATATCGGCAGTGGCGAAAGTATAGTGGCCCTAAATCAGCATCGCACTGTAATGATTTGCTGCCAATACACTTATTTTAGTGATAATTTACAATTGCCAGTTTGGCCGCTAAAAGGTACCAACATGTTGCTAACATATCCTGCTGATTATTTATTTAGTGTAAATCAGAGGCCCACATTTTCCGAAAATGCACCAAAGGTGTACCGAAAATGAGTCCTGCCAATCTGAGGTATTTCATCATGCTCGCCATGGAAATGTAACCTGCTACACAGAACATCATTATGTCACATGTATAATAGCTGGGATTGGATTAAGCTTTGTGAAACTCATAGGTTGCAGCAGTCGCAGTTTTATTCATCACTGAATATAAGAAAGGAAATTCCACCATTTTTTAAATATATTTTATCTTCATACAGCCTCAAGCTATTAGCCTGCTCTTCCTCATGTTTCAGCAGTAGGAACATTTTAGTTGACTCATAATATGTATAACAACATGCTACCATAATAAATGACAAAATGAAGGGATGATAATGTGATGACAATATTCCAGTACTACATTGCTTGTTTTGCATAATATCAAAAAGTTTAGATATCCAGCGGGGTGAGCTCCAACAATGACAAATATGAATCATTAGGCAAGGTTCGCATTTATCAAAACTCCCTGTGTGATACCTTAAAAGCTCTATTACACTACCAATTATTGGCTTCGGATTGTGACGAACGTTTTTTACCCAAAGATTGGGTAGCAAAGCACAAAGGCAATACATAATGTATGAAAAAAGTATTCGCATTGAGGTTCACTTTGGGAGTGTATCAAAAGGCAAAGAAAAAAGAGAAATTTTAGTTTGGTTTTTAAAAGACATAGATAATGCAAAGTGTCATATGGGCTTACGCTTTCATACATCAAAAGGCTTACTAACTAGTAGCAAAATAATTGATGGGAAAGCCATTAAATAGCGTTTAATGTGTTTACTTTGTAAAGTGCCATAAATTATTGTGGTACACTTTTCATTTCAATTTTCATGTAAATGAGGATGATGATTGTTGGAGTTGAACATCCGTTTAGCAGTATTTCAGCTATTTCAGGGCCAGCTCATTTTTTTGACTCATACATTGTACTATGGTCGAATCTATGGGGGTGAGAACGACTGCAAGGAAAGGGGTCCAACAAATAACCCAGGAAATCAAACCCATGCAGGCCTGTGTGCAGAAGTCATACATCCGAGTGGACCACCCCTCCCCTCTACTCTAATGCGCATGAACTATCTTTCTGAAAATGCATGAAAATTCAACAGTTCTCCCAATGTACACAATTCTATTTGTAACATTTATGAAAAAGGGTCACAGATGTGATGCTATCATTTTTTGGAAATATAATGTGCCTATGCAATGGACAGTTTTAAGGGAGGGGGTAGACGTCAGATCCCCTCCCACACAGAGTTTGTCTGGAGGTTTCCTGTTTCCATTAAGTTCTCCCCCTCTCTTTTCTTTGTCTCCAGGAAGGATTGGATGCCGACCAATGAACTCTTGAAAGGCCCAATAGGACTAATAAGAGCAACCTTTTAGGCCTATGTTGTATTTTTCCCTCAATGCCCTCACTCCCTTTAACTATAGGCCTATTGTCATGTTTTTACATGACTTCGTGAGTCATTTATCTCCCTTTAAAGCTAGTGGTGTTATGTGCTGCAGGAATTTCTTTGTGGTGGCTCACTAAGAGTGAACAATCTTACCTATAAGCCTTATTCAGATAGGGTAACGCATACTTTTAAGCAGGTACATATCCTTGGCACTGCCATCTCTTTCTGAAGGGTTTAGAGGGTAGGAGGGTGCAAATATAGGCATTTTCTCCTGTGTGTAGTTTAAGTCATTACATAAGGGAATCAGAGGGTAAGCTTCCCCCCTCCACCCCTTGTATTTGCCCCTGCTAAAGATAATAAGTGTTCTTCTTGAAAGAAAGATGAAGATTTCCAATGGTGCAGATTCATCCTTACACAATATGGATGTAGCACAAGGACTGAACATGGAACCAAAAGTGCAAATCTCCTCTGTGGAAATTGTGTTCTAACTAGTGCTGTCAGAAGCAGCTGAGGTGCTGTCAATGGCCCTGATTATTGGTGTTATGATGGAATATGCACATTCAGAGCGAGTGGCAATGTCGAATATGCACATTCACTGCGAATGGCTGTGTCATTCGCGAGCACTGTGTGAATTGCGTATGGCCTTCTGTCACCTTTTCATGTCAGCCACAAGGCCTTATATGACTTCCAATTGACCATGTAGTATGAATAACCTGCTGCAAGGACATTCCCTATTGTGACAGAATTGTGATTGACCTTGTGGTAAACAGGACTGTTCTATTGCAAGGGCATTGCCAATTTGGACAGTTTTGTGGAATCAGTGTGTAGCCAACTATGGTTTCTTGTGGTAGCACGCCCATGAGTGGAAAAAGCTTTGCTTCCATTGCTTATTGCATTCCTTTGCAGTATTATAGGTCCAACATATAGAATATATTGGGATAGGCTGCCTCAAAAAGCACGGAGATCGACAATGTAGGTAAAATGTAACAGTGAGACAGTTGTAATTGCCTAAATAAGAGTGAGGTACAAGGCAACCCTTTATTATTAAAAATATACCAACCCTCGTCAAAATATTTGCGCTTTTGAATATGACGTATAATTCAAATATGGCAATAAAACCACTGTACAAGAATCATAGAACGACCTTTCATGCATGGAAATAGCAATCAAAATTCGATATATCTAAGAAATCAAAAACAATTACATATCCAGGCAGTGAGTGTGAAAACAAAATTGCAAATTCCAAGCAGAATACCAAATGTTGCTATTCGTATTACTCTTCTCATAATCCAAAGCAAATCTTGCGTCCTCTTAAAGTAAAAGTACTAAAGAGGCAAAACATTGTCCCCAAATAAACGCGTATTTGTTGCTCCTCAAGGAACATGTGTATTCTTTTGTAAAAATCCCAGTGCCTGTCTTTCTTTGGATGGGCATTCGTTATTCCTCAAGAAACAATGCTATATAGAAAGAAAGGCTCTATCTATACAGCCATAGAAGTATGCACTCCCTCTCCATTCCTCTGTCTTTATCTCGTGGTTCTGATCAAACCTTGAGCCCATCACTTGTAAGGCCTCCAACTTCAAAGGTTTAATTTGGCAGTCCTTGGAAACCATGGGCGTTACCTTGGTAATGATTTAGCCCCAGATCTATGTAATCTTCACACTTCCACCCCTGCTACCTCTAGCAGACAGCAATTCACACTCCTACATCGCCATAAGGCCGTATTACACTACAAGTTGGGGGTATGGTCACATTCGGTGGTTTTGCCCAACACGAACAGTACGCGTTAGAGCCGTATTAAGAGCATATTACACTATGCATTGGTACCAACGTGACCCAACGCAAATTACATTATACTACGAGTTTTGGTCGCATTGAGGGTTGCTTTGGGTTGTGTTGGCATGCATTGGGTTGCGTTGGGGACCCAGTTTGCGTCTGAAATTTACAAACATGTCTGTAAAATAACGCGAATCAGATGCGTTGGCCAACACGATCCAATGTGAACATGACCTGACGCGTAGTGTGATATGGCCTTTACAGACCTTTATGTACTTTCCAGACTAGGTTCTAGATTACACATTGGCTCACAGTCATACAATTCTCATTCTGTGGCAAGTGTGTAAGGAGTACTAGAGAGTGGAGGGTTCAGTGGTAGTATTTGAATTGTTCATTAAGCACCAACATTAGTATCACTCCAGACTATAACAGAAAATGCACATCAAAGCCCTACAGTTCCCTCCATGAGTTATATAGATATGAAAAGAACCGAATTTTGGAAGTTAAGGCCATATTACAGTATGCGTCGGGGGACCGTTCGTGCTGGGGCGCGTTGGCCAACGCGAGGTATTCGCGTTATTTTACAGACATGTTTGTAAAAAAATGCGACCCAAAATGAGCTAACTTGACCTAACGCGAGCCAACGGGTCCCCAACGCGACCCAAAACGCATAGTGTAATATACTTCGCGTTGGGTCATGTTGATACCCAACCTGACCGAGCACGTAGGGTACATGATATACTCTTAATACAGATCCAACGTGAACCAGACGCGTTGGGTCGCAGGACCCAATGCGTCCCTTAGACCCAACACGAAGTATAATCAGGGCTTAAGGCTTGCACCATTAACAGACTAGTCCCAAAATAAGTATTACATATATATTTTGAACTGTTATTATAACCAACTTTTGGTCTAGTCTGTAATGGGAATTATTTAAGAATACAGGAAGTTAGGGTACAAATAGACATTTAAGTTAAGCTACAACCACAACCCGTTGGGATACAAATAAATATAGGCGCTTGAGGAAGAGCAAGATATGGCTTTTTGCTAATCTGTTGTCTCATTTTTTATTCGTATAATTATATAGGCCTAAATGCTTCTAATTTATAAAAAGGAATATAAAAAGAAAGTGCCCCCCACACACACACACAAACGAGTCCCTCATCCGGGGACTCTGAACGCGTCCAATATGGCGTAGTGCCCGGATGTTGACAGGCGTGTCACGTGATTTACTGTTGGGAGAGGCAGACGACATTTGTCGGGCTCTAACCTCTGGTGGCTGGAAAAGGGCAAAAAGGGCGGGAAGGGGTGGGGATTCAGCTATAGATAGCTCTCCATATATAACTACAGATTGCACTATGACTATGCTAAACAGTCCACAGATGAATGATTGTAAATTACCCAAACTCTGATTTTTTTTCCATTAAGTATGTCATTTCACACCACATACTAGGCCATATGCATGTCATGTAGATTCTAGTGAAAGCAATGCAATATTCCAATCCCTCAGCAGAACATTTTATCCTGATAAAGACATTGACTTTTTAATGTTTTCAACTAATTATTACCCAAACTCTGATTTTCCAATAATTATGTCATTTCATATCACATAGTAGGTCATGTCAAGTAGATTCTAATGCAAGTAATGCAATATTCAACTCACTCAACAGAACATTTCATCCTAATAAACACATTGATAATGATGCTACTTATAATGTTTTCAACTATGAATTATGAATCAACTATGATGAACATAAAATGACGACACTTAAGGTTGGATATAAAAACAACCTTTTAAATCTTTTGTAAAATCGCTGGTACTAATGGAAGCCTTTGACAAAAGGGAATACTCTGATGTCAGTTAAAAGATGGCAAAATCATTAGTAATTGTTGGGAGAACGATTTGATCTCTGGAGGATCTCAATATTATCTGATAGCCTGAGAAGGATTTGCCATTTTCGCTAAAATTCAATCTGACTAATGTTGATGGGAAATGTTGCTGGGAAATGTGAACACCCTCTTGCTTCAAGGTTTTACCTTATGTCTTGAGGTGAACCGAAAGTGATGCAGTGTTCCAATATGTTTGGTTGTATCAGGAAATGGGTTAGTGCTCCACAAGACATATTGGAATTGTATAAAGGAGTGAGCTGCTTATTTGAATGGAATTATTTTGCATACTATTATGATGGTATAGAAGAACGCTAGTAAAATCATGAATAATTGACTTCCATGGACAGAACTAAAGCATAATAGTTTTACCTTGATTGCCTACCAAAATAAAGTAGAATTAGTGAAGTTCACTAAGAGCGGGTAACATCAATATTCTCATCAATAACTTCTTAACTAGATTTAGTGAGATGTTCAATCATGTGGCATTCTCTACTCTAGTACACAACTTTATCCAAAACTCCCGCTCCTTTTCCAAAATCTTGTATCCAACCATTAAATGTATTCATCGTGAGCGAAAATATGCCTACTATACAAATATTCCTGAGGAAAAATATATTTGTTTTATATGTGTTTACAAACAATTTGCGTGCGAATATATGCCTCAATTCATTGGAAAGTAATCATCCCTATTGTTGACTCCAAACACTTCACACCATCAAACAGTTGATCCCTGATGTCACAATAGTGTTTGATCCATGTAAACCCACTCTATATCATCGTGAAAAGCTGTTATCTCCAGAGAAATCTAAAAGCCTGATAAACTGTCATAGGTTGATGCCGTGTTGTGTTGCTCTAGGCAACTGGAGGTATTACAAGCTTGTTTTGTGGATAACAGTAGTATGGGGAGAAGTTTATGAATAGACTCAATCAATTATACAGTGTGGTTTCTCCTCTCATAGAAGCTTATATTAAGGGCTATTCATATTGTGTATGGTAGCCAAAACCTATTTTGAAAGGTTTGATAAAAAGAAACCCTCACAGAGAGGAAGATATTAAGCAATGAGACTGAATTCCAGTCAAATTAGCGATGACTAGTGACCAATATTTAACATCGTAAGCTATTTTTCAAGCATTTGATCTGTTTTGATCATTGTGATTTCTTAACGAATCAATAGGAAAACGTTTCAGGTGTATTGGATTGGGCAGTGTGCTTTAATGTATGTAGGCCTAGGCCACCACACCCTTCATGTGGTATATCAAAATTATCAATATCAAATAATCATTGAAATAATCTTTAAAAGAAATGTTATTCAGGTGTCGAAGGGTAGACGGTTTGATGTCCCAAATACATATATTTTTCATGGTCTAGACCCAACTCACGAGTAGTAGAAGAAAGTCTAATAATAAACTTTCGATTTCTAGACCATTTCAGTCCAGTAAAAATTGGGCTTAAGTCAGAATAGAATATATCCTTTACAATGCTCCCCAGACTTCCCAGACTTGGCGGCTATACCTATTCCGGTCAGGGCAAGTTCCACTTAACCCAGTTGACTCTCCAATACCAAACTCCTATATTGACCCCTCAACTCATGACTTTTGTCTCTGTTTGCCTCCTCCAGGGCTGATGTCATGGCCGACGTCGCGGGACGCTCTCCTCCAGGCGGTGACGTCATCATCGGGGGGCCGACGACGTCCACCGACGCCACCCAGGGCAACCTGACCTGCCCCCTGGCCCTGGAAACGGTAGCCCTCACCAGCCTGGAGTTTATCCTCCCCACGGTCACTCTGGGCCTACTCAACATAGTGGTCATCGTGGGAAATGCACTGGTCATCGGGGCCGTTTTTACGTCGGCTAAGTTGAGGACAACCACCAATGGGTTTGTGTGCTCCTTGGCCGTTGCTGATTTGCTCGTTGGCCTCATGGTGTTGCCATTCTCCAACGCCAATGAGGTGCTGAGGTACTGGGTGTTTGGGCCGATTTGGTGCAGTGTATGGCTGGCCGTGGATGTGTGGTTATGCACAGCGTCTATTCTTAACTTAGTGGCTATTAGTTTTGACCGATACATAGCCATAAGTAGACCGTTTAAATACCACAGCCTGCTGAGTCCCAAGAAGGGGAAGTTCCTGGTTGGATTTGTGTGGATTTTATCCTTTGTTATCTGTTTCCCGCCTCTGATTGGTTGGAATGAACAAGGGAAGGGACTGGGAAACCGCTTTGTTGGCGCCGACGGCGACGGCGCGGGGAGCGGAAGCGGAAATGGACTGTTCCCGGGATATAACGGAAGTGGTCTATTCGGGAACTTAACCTCGAACGGATCTGGAAGTAGTAGCGGGGACTTCCTGTGGGGCAGCAGCGGAAGTGGCGACGATGTGGGGGTAGGAAGCAGCGGGGGAGGAGGGGGTCCTCCGCTAGGGTTTGAGGCCAGCGCGGAGAATTTGTACGTTGTGAAATTGAAGCATTTTGCGCTGGAGAATTACACGTACATGCACGATGCGGGGATACGCCATAACTCCAGTGTTATTAATAACCACAATCTCCACCAGAACTCCAGTGTCCTCCAGGGTGCTTCCAGGCCCGCCCTGGAGTCCTGCGACCTTCGTTTCCCGGAGTGTGGTCTAACATCAGACCCTGGATACATAGTCTATTCAGCCCTTGGATCCTTCTGGATCCCTATGATGATCATGTGTGCGTTCTACTGGAAGATCTACCGCACGGCCGTCAAATCGACGGCTGCCCTAAAACACGGAATGCTGACCACTAAGGCCGGAACGGAGCTGTCCTCCAGCGGGAACTGCGAGTCTGTGACCCTCCGGGTACACCGTGGAGGAGGGGGAGGGGTGGGAAGGACGTCCGATTATAACGGTAGCGGTGGGGGTGGGGGTGGTGGACACCATGGAGGAAAACGGCGGTCAGCTCCTGCAGGGTCCTACCCAAAGTGTCACTACAGGAGCTCCTTTAACCCGCGGGATTCCTCCATTTCCGACACAGACACTGTGTTTATTAACACCCACAACACAAACTGCAACCGCAGCAAAAAATACCGCGACCCCAAAACGACCTCAGGGAGTCGCAACGGCAAGCATAAGGATATTCGGCTGGGCAACCCTGGACCCCAGCCGGATTTCCCACTGCTTGGGAAGCACCCTGACGACGGGCCGGACTACTTTAAGTTAAAAGTCAAACAAAAAAAGCGCTCCAAATTCCACTTGCGCCGTTCGGAGAAGGACCGTTCTCTAGTTGAGTCGCTCACTGATGAGGAGCAGGATTTGAACGGCTCGGCGAATTGTAATACAAATAACAGTCATAATGAGCAACATCCGCAGCATCATGAGTACAAAACCATGGCCTTCCTGCGCAAATCGCGCCGCAAGAACTTCAAACTCGAACTGCAGAAATTAAACAAGGAGAAAAAGGCCGCCAAAACTGTAGGAATCATCGTGGGTTGCTTTATTCTGTGCTGGTTGCCCTTCTTTACTGTGTATCTTTTAGGGGCTTTTTGTCCCGATTGCACTCCCCCGTTGCTATTTTCCATCTTTTTCTGGCTTGGTTATTGTAATTCAGCCATTAACCCTTGTGTCTATGCATTGTTCTCGCGCGACTTTCGTTGCGCCTTTAAGAAACTGTTACGGTGTAACTGTAGGATAGAGCCGCGTCACAAACATCAACTGGGTTTTGTGTCCAAACTGCACAGTTTCAGAATGCAGGCCTCGTCCCGTAGTAATGAGAGCAACTCGGAATAGCATGAGCTGCTCTGACCGGACATGACGTCATGACATGACGTCACCTGAAATGGCTTCGATTCTGAGCTTTGATTCTTAATATCATAACCTGATCAGCCGAGTGATAACGTCACGTTGGGTCACACCAGACCTTGTCCTGCAGTAAAGAGATTTTGTAGCTCGGAAAATCATGAGCTGTTCTGAGAGGAAACGACGTCATACATGTCACACAAAGTGGCTTCTGTTCCGGGATTTGATTCTTAATGAGACATCCCACCTGGCCTAGTCCTGTAAGAACAAGACTGTGTAGCTTGAGCTGCTCTGACCAGAAATGATGCCATGCCATAACATCATTCAGAATGGCTTCAGTTCTTAATAATTATGATGTCACCCTATTTGATGCTCATAGAGTGGAACTTGGACAAACATGAGCAGATCTAAGAGGGAGGAAATTACTTTTAAACATGATGTCACCCGAAATGTTTGCAGTTATCAATATGATGTCACTCTATTTCTATCACTTAATTCTCCCCATCATAAGCTTGGTCCTGCAGAAGAGAGAGTACTTCTGAAAATCAGGAGTTGCTTTGATTCAAAATTGCAACATGACAGGAATGATGTCATCTAAAATGGCTTCAATTCTTTATGTGACGTCATTTGAGCCAAGTCTTTAACTAGGCTTTGTCCCTCAACAAGAGACTAATTTGGAATGTGAACCTTCCTCCTGGCTTAAAAGACAGTTAACTTGCATATGGCGTCAACTGAAATGGCTCAGTTTTGTGATGTCTCATGGCATCACTAAACATGGCTTTAGTTCTTCGGTTACCATGATATCACTCATGTTGACGTCCCATATCATGACACATACTGAATAAATGTTATTCCTTGTGACATCATGCATCGTGAATTTCAAATTCGTGTGACATCACCCAGTTAAATAACACTAAGTAATTATGATTTCACTCACTATGACACACCTCATAATAATGATGTTGTTATTCTCATACAATGCCATTTTGTATAATAAGATGATGTCTTCGTTTTCACAGTGATGTGAACATCGCAGCTCTTAAACATGTCAATGTTGATTTTGGGCAGAACACGCAAAATACATATGGTATCAGACTGTGCTTTATATTTTCTTATTCTTATTTCCAGAAGACACTGAATCATGGTCTAAATTTGAATGTTTTAGATCTGTTTGTGCACTTGATCTTGGTTCAAAAGTCTTAATGTGTTTATGCCTGTGCAAATGTACAAGTGAAACCAAAGTTGAATAAGTACAATATCATGGTTCTTGTTTCAGAAAGTCTTGCAGGATATATTGAAGTGTTGGAGGGTGTTTACTATTCATAAATGATCAATGTACAAATAATTGAAGCCATATGGACATATTCATTAATCTTGACGTCGTAATCGTACAAATGCCTTTCCATTCATATTTATTTCTATAGGTGAGGCGACACTTAAAAATAAGTCTGTTTCCCGTGGACCAGCCGCGTGAGTATTTTACCATCGGGCGGGTTGTTTTTTTTTGCATTTCTCAAAAAAGACAATTTTCCTTCTGAAATTTTATGTTATACCCTAACCAACAAAAAGAAAATTAAAAAAAAAAATCGCGGCCGCCCAGGTCATCGTTTTGAACCCCACCCGCTGGACAGGAAACAGACTATTTTTTAAGTACGGCCTGAGATTTCATATCAGATGTGGATGCACCCTCCTTGACTGCCCCTCGTCGCAGAGATGTTGAACGTCTCGATGTTGTCGTGAACATTGATGTTGGAATAATGTGTTATTGATACAATGCTGAGAGGCAATAAACGTAAGCGTGTTGCTGGTTTATACAAATTGATGCTGTGTTATCATTGTGTTCCTTAATCTTTAGACAAGATCCAGCAAGGTATCCCCTATGTAAACCATTATTTCTGATTCTTACTGAAATGAAAAGTTTTCACTTTGGTAAAGCCTTAAAATGTCTAAAGAGAAGTATTGTAAGGCAATTCAAGTCGAAATATGTTTTGATTTCCTTCGTGTAGTTGTTCTTTAATTTTCTGAGGTTGCTTATGATTAGAATTTGTATGTTTAGTAGTTTATCTATATCATTCTTTTATATCACAGTCATGTAACACATCTTTAATTTGTTTTACAGTTATGCATTTTATGTGCGTTTACCTTAGACAACTAACAAGCTGATACAAACTTCCAAAAGAAACACAGGCATAAGATTAGTTGTCCCAAGGTAGTTTCCCAAGGTATAGTTTCCCCAGGTAGTTGTCGCTAATGCAGTTTTCCTATCAACTCCGCCTCGTGATCAGACAAACCTCAAATGCGTGCCACGAAACTTTCAAGGCTAGCAAATAGAAGAAAAGTGTTGATGCTGCATCCAGGTGCGGATCTACAGGTCCCACCTCCCCTTATGATGAGGACTTTCTTGTAAGGATTTTATTTAGTTTAAAAACATTATTCCTTTGTTTTCATTATGATTACACGAGATATCTGTAAACGTTACCTAACCTAGGCCTATTAATGAACCCCTCAGCTTTTGAAATCCTTTATCTGCCCCATGCACCATATTTGATACAGTTATACTTAAAAAACTTAATGCTAAAACTCGCATTCAGGCGCATGGTTCCGCCCCTGGACTTCATACATTTGCTTTTGGGCAAAATTGCTTCAAATACTGCAGGTGAGTAGCTATAGAGACACAAAAAAACATCTGTGAGAGTAGTGACTGTCGTTGCCAGCTCTTACTGGCTGACAGACGCCCCTTGTGTGCCCAGCTTTGCCGACCCAATCCACTCCGCTGGTCGGCTGAGAGGGTCAACATGAATCAAACACGTACCGCGGGCCCCAGCGGCGGCGGACGTGACGTAGTACACACAAAGCCGTGACGTAGACGGCCCACAGAGCACACAAAGCCGTGACGTGATCCGCACAGGGAGCGGCTAGTTAGCGCGCCCCACTGGGCCTGAAGAGGTAGGTTTACCATAGGGGTGGGCTTATATGAAGTCTGATGACGGGTCTAGAGCCCTAACACTATATTTTGAGGCGTTGGCTTTTTTTTTTCATTGATGAATGTTCCAGGATTTCAAAAATAATTAGCCTGTGGTGATGAGTCTGTATATGAGCCACCCAGCCAAGATTGCAAAGTTATTATATCGTTGTGCCAAAGCTTTGTATGATTTATTATGTTTTAGTTATTGTTAAGTTATTTTAATGGCTCTCAATAACATTGCTGTAACATACTGCTGTGCCGTTGCAATAGGCTATAACTTTATGAGCCTGTCAACCTCTATATCCAGTACCTTACTGTTGTTTGCCATTTTAGTTTGTAATAGACTGACCAAAACAGTATAGGCCTTATCATAGAACTGTACTGTTATGTCGCAACTTGGCTGGGTAAGTATTAATAGTGTTTATTTGGGATCTTGGAATGATGTGAGGATTTATACGGCCATTCAATCATTAGTGTTTTAGTCATTAAAATTCACTCTAGTTAAGGTTGAATACCACTTGCAATTCCCTTCCTACGTTTTTATATGTATTAGACGCCCCTATATCTCTGAACAGGCTCTTTGGTAGCAACTTGATTGTAAACTATCGCTGGACATTGTCTGAATACAAAATACCCTATCAGCTAATCAAGTATTCAAGTCTGCCCAATAAATCTACTGAATTGCCTACAATCTGATGATAACAATTCATGCCTTTGGTTTGTCCTATTGGTCTCTGGCCATTCAATCCTTTCACGAGGACGATGTAAACGAAAATGTGTATGGGATGATAAGCTTGGCACTTTTGTTTAGTGTTATATGGATAAAATATTTTGAAATTTTACTTCAGGCACTGTTCATTCAGTTTCTTTTCGCAGTGTTTGCTAATCTTATTTTGGAATGCTAATGGTATCAAAAAGTGTTTTTTATTCATGAATAGAGTAGTCATTCATGAACAGAATTGCTGTGAACCACAACTGGACCAATATTTCTAATAATAATTGACATCAATAACATTCGGATTAAAGCTGTAATAGAAAGAATATGCCAGCTCAGGCCGTTGACTATATCAATGGAAGTCATAGACTCCTAGTTGGGCATAGTTTAACACTGTATCTTTGTCATAGCAGATCTGATTTCACTGAGTTCCAAATCTCTTGGTTAGGGAGATATGACGGATTGCAAAATCATCAAATTTTGATAATATTATCCCCAGGTGCTACAGTATAGACAATTCTCCCTAGGGTAATTCAGGCTTATGTTGTAGACAAAAAAACAAAGAAAAGACTATGGAAAATATACAAATATTTGCTTCTGTCCATCTCTAATAAATTTCCAAACCAACATGAAATATTGAATGTATACAGATACAAACTTGACACATACTCCGTGCAAATTTGCATCAGTAAAAATACAAATAATGTCATGAATAATGGAACTTTCTGTGCTTAAAGGTACTCGGGTGCGTTCAGGGCGCCACCTGGGAGGTGCATTAAGAACTAAATAAATATTTTGTTTTTAAAACAATTCAAATGCTATTTTATGTATCAAGAGAGGACAATGCACACAATTTTTCTTTGAATAGGGTAAAATTTCTTAGAATGACCCAAGCAAATAGTGCTCAAATAGTCACATTTTCAAGTTTATTCACTATAACTAATCTCACAAATGGTAAATGTTCTTTATTTTCTCCTAACATTTGTGTAATTGTCTATATTTGTTACATGCTGAGTTGGGTGGGGATTGCACTGGTAGTTTTTTTGTAATTTTACAAAAACACATTTTTTCCCATAAAAACCAATGGTAAATGTAATTTTCTTATTTAGGCTGTAACGTCTGTCACAAACGGTAAAATATCAAAATTTCAGTCTCTATTTTCTTCTATAGACATAAGCTTTAATCAAAAAATTTATATAAGAAATTTGACTGGCCAATAAAAATCAGGCTGAACACGCCCAAGTACCTTTAACCCCTTCCACCCCATAAGGCCATAATTATTTGGCCACCATATGGCTGTTACCCATGAATTGGAACCTAATGTTATGGTTAATTTCTAATTGCAAAATGAGTATTTAACCTACAGTCAAAAGGTAAATATCAAAATATTCCTGATGCTCCAAGGAATCTTCAGCTTTTTATATTAACCTTCAAAGATAATTAGTTCTTTTAGAACACAAATTTAAGTTCAGGACATCCTGTCCAATTTAGGGCAAATTTGGCAAAACCTCGAAATCATTATTAAGGAATTATATGAAAAAAACGTATTTCTTATGTAATTTTTTGTGAAAACTTGACCTAAATGAAAATTTACAGAGAATTCAATGGCATTTACAGAAATAACCAAATTATCCTGAATGAGGCATTATGGGAAATTTACAATGGAATGTTTTTTCTGTAAAATTCTATGTTAAAGAAAGGTCGTTATGTTACCATGGTTACAAAAAAAAGAATATTAAGGGTCAATGGAACATTTGTCATGGATAATGTAGAAAATATCTTTGTTCATCTAATACTTCAAAAAGGTAGAGAAATAACCTTCTGAATCAAAAGTTATTGCATTTCTATCATTTTCTAGAATTAGATATGCCTTCTTTTCCCTACTAAATACGGTAAGGTTCAAGTTGCCGTAACAAGGAGAGTAATATTATAATCAGGACTGGGGTGTTTCTATTATACAAGAGGTAGGGCACTTCATACAACCATATCTTAGCTTCTAAAAGGAATATTTTAAAAAGGTTTGCAGCATTTGAATGCTTTCTTTCTCTTGTCTACAGATTTTTTCTACCTCATGTTCTTAGGAATAGAGGGTTGAAGGGGTTAAGCCTTGTGAGTTGTCTGCATATTTCCCAGCAGGCATCTTGATCTAGGCTAATCTGCAGCTAAATTTCAGGAAATAAGCTATTAGACCAAAATACACCTGCACTTAAAAGGCCTTAAAATGAAAAGTTACCAGCTTTTTCCACTACATTTGTTATGCTTTTCTTGTTGTATAGGGGTTACTCTTTCAAAAACTCCAATATTCTCTGAACTTCATCTGCAGATGGCTGTGAGTGGTGACACAGGAGGACCAGTGTAAGCTCCAATAAGAGTCTGGGGTGGGTTTGGTCTGAGGATTAGCAGCTGATTAACCAGTTAATTAACGCCAGGTCACCAACAGGACCACCCCTTAATCTGTCTCAGTCTACTATCAGCTGCACACTATGGGTCACTGAGTATACACTCTTTATTTTGAAGGTTAACAGAAGTTTGTAGATTGTTGTTTTGTGGATTAATTTTGTTTAAGATTTCAAGTGACTCTTGATGAGTGGGAATATGGTCGAGAATTACTTCATAATTCAAAATAATCTGGCCATTATTCTATAGAAATATGAAGAGATTCTCACAAGAAGTTTCTTTATATATTTTTAGTGTATGCAATTACTATGGAGTGTATTTGTGTACGCGGGTTGGATCCAGGAGTTTGGAAAAAGGAGGGGGGTTGCAATTATGACGCTTCTCGAATTGTCGACCTAATTATGTGAACATTGCTGTGGTTTGTTTCAAACCACAGCGAATAGTTTCTGATAACTTCACGTATATTTGTAAACTACATCTGTATTATACCAAATAAACTTTATATTGAATATTGGTGAATTAAATGATACCACTGAAATAGTAAATACGTGACTGTTAGATGTGACCCAGGGATTTGTTAAACAACACTTAATTTAAGACACAACTACATGTGTTTAAAATGGTAAAGAAATGTACACTTGGATCTTCATATTACACATCCTGTAGCCTCCCTCCGTTTTAGTGAGTTGTCCCTGTTTTATTCGGCCAAGTAAGGAGCAGTACTAGTAGAGGGAGGCCTTCTTTGATTTAAACATCTAATTATCACTGCACCATAAACCTAGGCCTACCTCTAAGTAATTGGAAATGATGCAACAAATTATGACAGAAAGAAGATTAACTTCAAAACTTTTTTTAGATTCTGAGCAATACTACTCCACTTCGAACGTGTAACCAACGAGTAGCTCTTATTATGTGGCCTATTATCTGCATTACCTAAGGCCTAATTTACCATACCATGAGCCTATCCTACCTTATCATAGGACCATGTCTACTAGGCCATTATGGCCTACAGCCACTGATTATTAGCCACTTAAATGTCTGACCTATTATAATAGTAAAAATAATCCTGCAGGCCATACTATATTGGGATAAAACTATCCACGCCCTGTTTGTCTGTTTTTATTTCCTATGTTCATTCATTAACTTTATTACTCATTTAATAACGGCACAGCTTTATTCGATTTATTTGACAGTAGCAGTTATATGAAGACTGTTAAAGGTCAACGGTTAATGGAAGATGCTATCCGTCAAAAACGACCTAATAAGTCTGCTTTGAACCAAAGGATTTATTGTGATATAAGTTTTGCTGTTTCTTTTCACTTGATTCATGAGATCTATGACGTTAATCTGTTTTAAAAGTACTTTATAAAACAAAATAATACAATGTTTGCCAATTGCAATCTCAACAGGGTGAAGCTAATAAGTTGCCAATGGACGGCAGCCAATAGAAAAACAAGCATGTGGACCAGTCAACATAAGCAAAACCATGGACATTATAATGTGTTATGATAACCAAAAAAATGACAACATAGGTAGAAGGGGATACATTTCAGCAGACAGTACACAGAATACAGACACTAATAAAACAACCCCAAAAAGACTTCTTTGGGCCAGACAGATTATGGAAAGATTGATATAATATTTGTTCTCCTTAAAGCGCAAAACGAGATAATGAAATCAATCACGTTTGTCCTTTTCAATTGGTGTGGGTGATTGTATGGCAACCTATAGGAATGATGTAATGCATTAACATGACACCATTCAACGACCCCCTTACCAGTTTTCATCAAAATTTAACCTCACCATGAAATGATATTTCAGTGGTTTCCAGGGTTAGCCCCACAAGCAGTCACCATAAAGGCAATGATTCAAAATGATTTTATTCAGGAATTGCAGCTCAATTTGCAGAACCATGAATGAATATAATTTCCTGTTTCCTGTTGCAAATAAAACATGTAAGCTTGGCCTATTGTCTCCTGACTCTTTAATGCAACAGTTTGAATGACTGACAAGATTCTAAACCACTAAAAAGGTGTTACAATAACATATAAATGGCAGGATTATATTAGAACCGGATACACGTTAATAAAGAGTCTCACAATCACATTATTGTATTACTTTTGTGAATATTCTACCTACGCATAAATCTACTACAATACACAGTTTACCATTCACAAATTACAGTTCATGACTAGTTTCAGTTTGAATATTGAAAGAAATCCATTATTTTGTAGATGCATCTCCAAAACCTCCGTTCCCCAAAAATGGATCTAGCTATAGTAAACGTTGATACATGATGTATGGTTATAAACGGTTTAAGCTTAAACAAAAAAGTAAAAATTATCAGTTTTCGCTGCATTTTGGAATATACATTCGCCACTAGGTTATATTATACCTGAATATTTGGTAACGTGACACTGACACTAGTACTTAAAGGGACGTTCTCGTCCGTGAGAGGAACCAAAATTGCTCCGTTGTAACCCCCGTACCGCGGCCCCAAATTCACGACGTGACCAATCACGTTGTGTAATTACGTTCTGAAAGGGCAAAACACGACGCCAGTGACGTCGTTGCTAAGCTTACGTCGGCGGATGTATCTCAATGAACTCACGGACGAGAACGTCCCTTTAAGTTAACTAAGTATCTATAACCATGGAGATACATAAGATATGTATGTCTATGCTATATAACTTCATGGTAATTGAATTAATTACAACAGTATTATACCTAGAAGGCAGAACATTATGAAATAGATCTAATGAAGAAAAGGTGGTTGAAGATCTTATTACAACCCTAATCAATTCTGCTAGGAGAACAGGGTAGTTTTGGTGGATGTATGATCAGGGAAGAGGTTAGTGTTGGTTTGTTGTGACTTCTAACGGCTTGTGAGCAGGTTCGTGCCACATCACAGTTGACCTCTGGGGGCCAGGTTAGTGGCAAAGGGTCAGCAGGGATCAAATGACCATTACAAACTTAACCCTTTATACTCTAATCTGGCCGTAGCCACCTGAGGATGTACTCCCCAATCCAGCCATAGCTGCCCGGGAAAATGGCCGTTTTCTCATAATTTTTTCCACATTTTTCCAACGACAATACTGAAATAAGTCTTCAGCATACAAAAACAGCAAATATTTTGTTTGAAAACTTATTTGATTCCCTACTCAGTGCTTCAAACCAGATTTCTATAATTCTTATTGCCATTGGTTGGTGAACCTTTGAAATCAATCAATTGTTGGAAATTTAAGGAATATCTGAGGGAAATCCACTGAAATCTTGGGAAAATACAATAATTATTCATAGTCACAATCTGTTGGGTCTAAAGGGTTAAGCTACTAGTGTATGTGTATTATCTAGCCTTTTACCCACCATTCAACAGTAATTTTTATAAGACACCCGAATTACATAAAATGACCCAAATGAAAGCCCATACAAGAGTTTCTTAGATCAATTCAGAATACTTGTAACTGAATGTAGGCCTAGGAAGCCCTTCAGTTTATAACAATATTGTCCCAAAATACAAGGCTGAATCTAAAGAGGCCAATCTTTCTTTTTGAATAATTTTCATAATACTTTTTCGGATGCCTCATCAGAGCTGTGCAGGCTCTATGTCTGTCTGCCAAAGAACGTCACTGTTCAGCCAGGCTTAAACGCCGATAACGAATGGAATTGGTTTTATAGTGGAGAATTCCTCTTGTTTTCTTCCATTGTAGGTGCGAAAAGGCTGAATAGCCTGCAAGAGCTTTCTGAAATTGTAGGAAAACCTTACAAGTGTTAAAGACCTTGGAAATATAGCCTGACCTTGAACAATATTATTATCCGTGATAACTGTGCCATCATAGAATATCCTCCAAAATTAACTGCTTCCAAAGATCCTATCAAAGGGATAGTTTCCATTAGCAAGATCAGTTATGCCAAAGGATTATTATATTCATATCGTGATTAGCTTATTTTAGAGAGAATGTGCATGGTTTCTGCTCCTGGATCTTTTTTCTAATTAATATTTGGTCATGATTAATTTCGTATCCTCAAATGTAAGAATCAGAGCAATTGCCCCTTTTGCCCCCCCCCCCCCCCCGCTTGTATTCGCCACTGGTAAATATATATGACATGGCTGTTAATCAAAAGAATCTAGTTGTTTGTCCCTAGATAATTTCTTTGAGGCAACACGAGGCAAACATAACTGTTTTGTCTAATGAGAATATATCTCTCCAATATCTCAATTCCCATGTGTAGCAGTGGGCGATAATTGAGGAAAGTGAACACGTGCCTTGCGTGGTGGGAACCTAGCAGTGCAGGAACTGATGGGGCTCTAGATGGGGGATCCTACGGTCCTGTTTTGAAATGTAATTGTCCCATAGAAATGTCTGTGTCCTGTTTCAAATTTAAGATATGGTAGGGGTAGGTTGGAGGTGGGGATGGCGTACAGGAGGTCCTGACCCCCTACCCCCTTTTGGAGGGGATTCAGATTTCAAGAAGCGAAAAAACGTTACTGACACAGGGGTACATCCAGAGCCAGTACCCTAGTGGGGGACAACCCCTGACCCCCCTTATGAAACTAAAAATTATTTATACCAGATTTACACAGGTCTTCAAATTTTAAGATGCCAAAAAATGTCCTCCTGGTTCGGGGGAGGGGGGGGGGGCAATTGCTCCTTTCCCTGAACCCAACCCTCTTGGATCTTCTACTGGGACCTGTCTAAATGTGCAATGTTCCAGTACTTTACCTACATGCAGAACCTCCCCCTTTCTGAAAATTAATGATGTATCTGCCTCTGAAAGGTTTCTTCCTATCTTTCTAAACCCTCTATCACCTGTTCCTAGGTCATATGTCTCATATTAAATTTAGGAAATTGCCTTTTTATCGTATTGATGTTAAGGGTACAGACCCATACTAGTGGGTAATCAGTTCAGACAATCACAATGTGCTGTTCTGCACCTTGTCACTGTAGATTCCTGCCTGCGGCCCCATTCGACCCCGGCCGCAAGCTGGCCATGTTCGGCCACCGGGCTAACCTCGGCCACACCGAGCCACACCGGGCCACACCGAGCCACACCGCCTCACTCCAGGGCTAATTCAGTTGGTGGCAGGTCACTGCAACACCTGGCCACCTGATTTAATGGTCAAACGGTCAGTAGGCATTAGCCCAGATGCCTAAATGGTCAGCGAGCAAATCAGCAGGGTCGGTTGGACATACACTGTAAACCGAAGGATTTATTTTCGTGCAGAAGAATCTTTCGCTGGATGAAAATTCCCAATGTTTAAGAGATAGATGCATGTCCATTTTCATGATGTTATGCTAGTTTAAGGTATATTGGCTATTGAGTTTTATAATTTGTTTGAATTTCACTTCTTGCAAATTAAGAAAATTAAAAGTACACAAAATCAAAGTTGATGAGCAGTATGGTAACTGTTAGAGGGGTTGATATGGCACAGGCTGGGAAGGCTGTGAATGGAGAAAGCTTTTTAGTATGCTGTGGGTTCAATTGCCCTGAAACCTAATAAAGAAGAGATTTATTGGTGGGTTGAATGAGGAAAAGGTCCTTTCAGTAACTGCCTGGGAATAAGGTGAAGTGAATCAATTATTTGTTTTTTTATTCAAAAGTGTTCATAATTGAGCGGTACATGCAGGTAATAAGAGGGTTATAACCCACCGATAAACCTCTTCTTTTCTCTTGCCAGATTCTGGCAATGTTGACTTCAAAAAAAGGTCATAAATGCATGATAGTAATTAAGAAGGGAAGCTTGGATTTTATCACAGAAACTGTCAGATTATCCAGACCAGGGGCACATACAGGATTTCAGAAAAGGGGGACTCCCCCAGGAGCTAATCAATAAAATATTGGACATCCATGCACACTGACACGACGGACGTTTTTCTTTTCCTCTATGTGAACAACGAAGATCTAACACATAATAACATTTCTGACATGAATTTTAATTCTTCACCACAAGGGCATGGGGGGTGGGTCATCTCCACAGGTCCAACTCTGAGAACTTTTTCTAAAGACATGCAAAATCAAAAGTGCAATTCTCTTTTCCATTTCAGATGACGCCCATAGGGAAAGGTAATGTGTAACCCTGTCGCATGGAGAGTAGGAGACAGAAAAATACCTGCAACAAATTAACTTTCAAAGGTCAGACAGGCCTTTAAGTTAAATCCTTTTTGTTTAAGATGCACTACATCAATTGAATTTGCTGTTTATTTTTCATATTTACACAGCAACGAATTCCTACTTGTCTGAGAGTTCAGACGAAATGTATTTTATAAGGACTGTTCGTTTTATAAGTGGCCACTTAATGTTGTCTGGAGTGGATACAGTGACACGGTGCAGAACTAGAACAGCACTGTTTTTATGATGCCTTGGCTAGACATCCCTTATTTCTGCAGTTATATTCCTTTCTGCTATCATTAGAAGTGTTTTAGGTAATAAGTGCAAGGGACGAATAATTTTAGTCTTGTTTGTGCTATCCATAAAAAGGAGAAAAATTTCATGAAATTTATAGGTGGATAATTTTCGAATTACTTATTACTTAGATGAGGTCCCACTGGAAGTAAATCTATACTGTACATTATATTTTATAGAGCTGATCCTCTTGGTTTGAAAAATATGGTCACTGAACGTTTAAGCTTTTTTGCCCTTTCTGCTTAGAAATAAAATAGAAGTCTATATCCAGCTTTGGGACCTACTGCCAGAAAAAAAAAGAAAGTTACCCCAAAGAAATCAGTTACACTCCTACGACAAAAAAAAATTGTTCTGCCCTCTTGACTGCCGAAATTTGGCATTCCACTGGACAGAAAACAAACTTTTTAAGGGTGTCCTAAGATCACTATTTTTTGTTATTTTATATAAAAGAAAGGCTACTATCAAGACAAACTCAAGTCTTGATTACCATTGATCTTTTCTTCTCAGCTGCTTTTTCCTGGGGCCACGCAATCTTCATTGTAATAGGCACTGTCTTTAATCGATGTAAACTAATTATCTTATCGGCTTTACAATTTACCTCGTTGTGCTCAGCCTGTAAGCTAACCTTTCGGATTTCAATTTCCATTTTTATTGGCAAAGAAGGACGAAGACAAAGCGATGGGTGAGGGCGCTCGAGGTAAGTGTACTCTCTTCAATAATGGGTCTAGACCTTTAAAATTGACATGCCGACATGACCATTTTTTTAAATCAACATGTCGAAAAGTGACATGAAAAATAAAAAAATAACGACATGACAGAGGGCATTTCCTGAATTCAACATGTGACATGAGGGATTTTAAAAATGGGCATGGATATCAAAACATAGGGACATGCGACGTAGCCATTTCTTAAATTCGATATGGGACTCGGAGACCCCGCCATCCACACCCCTTCAATAGAAGCCACATCTATCATTAAACACCCTAGGCCTACAGACAAAAGTCCTGTCAGTTTCTATATCTATATGATTCTCCAAGAAAGACTTACTTAATGTTAGAGCACTTAATTGCCTTGAGTCTATAGCATTAGAATTTCATATACTCAGACAGCGCAAGTAAGTTCCAAAGTAAAAAAGACGATAGCATAATAGGATGAGGATTATTAGTCTGAGACTCTATGAGTGTTCTTTGCTAAAGCATGTATCGGATCTTTAAAAGATTATAGCCTTGTCATACCTAAAAGCAGGTAGGACATAATAAAATGCATAATCATAATCTAATGCGCTAAACTCCCTTATCTTTCAAAATCTAATAAATGCGCTAAACTCCCTTATCTTTCAAAATCTAATAAATGCGCTAAACTCCCTTATCTTTTAAAATCTAATAAACAATATTATGCTAAGATGAGCAAAAAAGGAAATACTCTTAAAGTACAGATACGATATAATGTACCTATTTTTTTCATTTGATATTGACTAATACACTATATGAATATATTCATTATCAACTTCATATTACATGATATAATATTTCTATAAAAATATAATGTTATATCATTATGCAGGGTTTTACTGAAATACAAGTCTACAAGTGCAGGCTTTGTTATGCCACCTGCATTCTTTTGTCTTAAGGTTGACCTAGAAAGTGACCCCTATGTCCTGTCCACTGACCAAAGATCAGGGGGTAAAGTGTTTGCATGTAGTTAGTGGGGGTTTGAGTGCCAAGAAACTAACACGTATTAATGTGTATGCGCATGGGCTTTAGGCCTATGGTTATACATGTGACTGAAGAAGGGTCTCCATAACTACTTCTGTCTTTAATTGGTCATTACTCCCTACAGCTAAACAGAAAGTAGGCCTACACACTAAAGAAAAACACTCCAGCCTCAAACCTTGGCTTTAGCAACACTAACAGGCTTATTTATTGTGTCTAAACCGACTGCATAATTATAATTTCAGACCCTCCCCATCCCCCTTCTATACGTCCCCCATATACGCCCCTTTGTCTCTCCAAAATTATGTTCACACAAATGTACTAAAGCTGAATGTATCTATTTTCTCATTTATCAAGAGCTTACGACCCGGCAATAGCAGCAGGGGCGGATCCAGGGGGTGGGGGGCCGGACGGGCCTTGCCCCCCCCCCCCCCTCCCCTGTTAAATCATGTTTGATGGGGGGCCCACCCCCCCGTACATTCATGTTTTTGGGCCCCCCCCCCTCTACAAATTCCTGGGTCCGCCCCTGAGCACTATAAGTGTTACAGAAAAAACACAATTCAAAGTAAGAAGGAAGGCAGTCTATTGATTATAACAGATATTTGTATTTGTAAAAAGCAATTGGTTGGAATGCTACATTAAGTAGTAAGGGCATCTTGCCTCAGATGTGAGAATAAATGCTAGTTGTGTATTGATACAGCAGGTGGCAGTGTGGCCGTGGAGCAGGCTTCCAGAACCATAGCTCCCTCTTCAGGGTAAATTGAGACACTAAACCCAGTCATCTGGTAGGATATTTCAATATTCTTGATAACGTTATGTTCCAACCTGGACATAATATATCACGATTATTCAATTCTAATCTGAACAAGGGAACATATATCACATAAAGCCTCATTGAGTAATCAAGCATGATCTTATGTGATAGTAAAATACTAAATATAATTTCTAATATAATTTTGATGAAGGCCCTAACGGGTTGAAACATGTGGATTCGCTGCATTAAATAACAAACCAGTCTGCAAAAACGTCGTTGGGTTCGGTGTGTCATAACTTCTTTATCAAATATAATTTCATACAGTTAATATTGAAACTACACCTCCCTAATGATATCATAAATAGTATGATTTTCACTGGTTTATATACTTTACGAATGTGTCCAATGTAATAGTTATAAACAATAACACCAGGTAACATCTTGTCACACAGGTCTTCAAGCATTCTCATATTAAAACTACAACCTGTTTTTTCTCGAGCTCGAGGTGTATTGTACAATTGTGAAAGATAGGGACAGAGCCATATTCTGGTTACCCTGCACACCCAGCTTTCCTCTGGTCCACCCATGAAATTCAAACTATGAATGCATCTGTAAAGTTAGTCAAAACCTCTGGCCATGGGGCAGTTGGATTCTAAATGGCAGAGAGGTAAGTAAGAGGTTATAACTGTAAATTTTGTGTTTTGTTTGAAACCGATCACCATATTTGCTACATCTTCATCACTGTCTCCGTATTACTTTAGTAGTGTACCATATATTACATATCATATATTGGTTTCATGGGGAATCAGCAGTTACTCCTTCACCATTGTTATTTTCTTTACAAGTTTGGAACCTTTGATATTTTGTTCGTGTTATCCTGTATTCCTACAACCTTATTCATACTTGATGGACCAGATGTAATAACTATCCTATTATGCCCATCTGTTTGTTAATTGTTTTTCTTTTCTATATTTATTTTACGTTTCATTTGTATGTTTGCTTGTGAAACTGTTTGATTGAATTTTTGTTGTTGTTGTTACACCATTGTATTTTGTATAAACTTTATGTGCTTTGTAATTGTTTTACAATTGTTTTACAATTGTTCCTTAAATCTATATTCTCCAATTCTGTATATATCCTTTACCTTTGTAATTATTCTTATTCATATGTAATTCTGTCTACAATAGGTACCTTTATAGGCCATAACACACTGGCAGCTAAACTGTCGATGAAGTTACCATTTTTTCCTACTACGTTTTTTTATACTTTTCCTGTAGTACAGGAGTTGCTCTTTCAAAAAAGCCAATGTTCTCAAAGATTCGTCTGCAGATGTGGAAGGAACAGTTGGTTTCCATGGCAACCGTCAACAAAATTAGACTATTCTGAAATTAACCTTCTTTAAGTCATATCTTTCCTGATATGCAAGGTAGAAACACAAGTGAGGTGTCAAATTGACACATTGTATCAGCTCTATCAGATAATGGAATGAAATTGGTTGTCTTGGTTACTTAGTTGCCATGGTAACTGAAAATATACTCTGAATTGACCATAATTCCAGGTTACCTTCTTTTTCAGTTACCATAGCAACCACAAATATCAGTCTTTCAAAGAACAACATGCTTCACCTGAAGGGTATACATTTCTACTTTATGAAACAGGGCATTGATGTGAGAATACCTGTTTGGAATATAGTGATTAGCTGGTTTCCATGGAAACCAAATGAAAATTCAGTTTTTTTTAGATAAACATCATTTTGGCCATATTTTACTTGATAAGCAAGGTAGAGACACAATTTTTATCTCAAATCAAGGCATTCATAGAGTTCTATAATACAAAAGATTGAAATTGGTTGCCTTGGTTACCTGGTTGCCATGGTAACCAAAAATATCATAAAAATTGACCAAGAATACTGTTTTCCTCTTGTATTTGTTACCATAGCAACCATATTTAAAGATCTCTAAGAATGCTTCGATTTGAGATGCTAACTGTATTTCTATCTTGCATATTAAGAGAGATATGACTAAAATAACATGAATTTCAAAAAAACACAATTTTCAGTTGGTTTCTATGGAAACCTGCTATTTGTTATGTTCCATGGGCTGGATCAGTAAGTATGCCAGCTCATTTCACGAGTCAGAGGTATAACATTCTGGTCAGGTGGATTTGCTTTGTTTAAGTAATATTTTATGGTTGCTATGGTAACATAGATATTGAATACAATTGAGATTATGGTCAATTTTGAAAAGATTATATGGTTACCATGGCAACAGGATAACAAAAACAACCAATTTCAATAGACTGTCCAACAGAACTCTAGAAACCCTTCAAATTGAGGTGTCATTTGACTTTCTATCTCGCATAGTGACAGAGATATACTGTTGATTTCAAAATGTCATAATTTTGATTGGTTTCCATGGAAACCAGATTTTTCTTATGTTCTTTCTTCATTCCATTATCAGGCCTCCTCATTTGGATAAGTACAGATGTACTTGCTTCAGATAAGATAGGTTGCATTTTGTAACACCTTTAAATATGGTTGCTATGGTAACAAATACAAGAGGAAAACAGTATTCTTGGTCAATTTTTATGATATTTTTGGTTACCATGGCAACCAGGTAACCAAGGCAACCAATTTCAATCTTTTGTATTATAGAACTCTATGAATGCCTTGATTTGAGATAAAAATTGTGTCTCTACCTTGCTTATCAAGGAAAATATGGCCAAAATGATGTTTATCTCAAAAAAGCAGAAATTGCATTTGGTTTCCATGGAAACCAGCTAATCACTATGTTCCAACAGATATTCTCACATCAATGCCCTGTTTCATAAAGTAGAAATGTATACCCTTCAGGTGAAGCATGTTGTTCTTTGAAAGACTGATATTTGTGGTTGCTATGGTAACTGAAAAAGAAGGTAACCTGGAATTATGGTCAATTCAGAGTATATTTTCAGTTACCATGGCAACTAAGTAACCAAGACAACCAATTTCATTCCATTATCTGATAGAGCTGATACAATGTGTCAATTTGACACCTCACTTGTGTTTCTACCTTGCATATCAGGAAAGATATGACTTAAAGAAGGTTAATTTCAGAATAGTCTAATTTTGTTGACGGTTGCCATGGAAACCAACTGTTCCTTCCACATCTGCAGACAAATTTTTGAGAACATTGGCTTTTTTGAAAGAGCAACTCCTGTACTACAGGAAAAGCATTAAAAAACGTAGTAGGAAAAAATAGTAACTTCTTTTGATTTTTAGGCCTCTTAGGTTCAGGCGTGTTGTGGTCTATTATAACAACAAATTCATACAACAATCATGACACCTGCACTCTCACTGCTTATAAGATGCACCCCATATCTAGATGTAACACTGGGGAGCAATGAAAAATGGCTACTTATAGCCAAATTGTATTTACCCAGTATAAATAAAATATTTTTAAAAAAAAGTTGTTTATTATATCTAGGCACAATGCCTTTGAAACGTGCTTTCCTGGTAGTGTGTGTGTGGTTTCATGTCCTCATAATCTGTTGGCTTCAGACTATGTTAGAGGGGCTCTGGATAGAGGGGGTACAATTTCTTTTTGTCAAATTTAAAAAATTGCTCCGTTGCCTGTCACTGTCTCTAAGAATTCCCATGTCATTGTCAATTTTTTAAAAAAACCAGCAACGTCTTACAGTTTAAAGGTAAATACGGGTGACCACAGCAGCGCCACCTAGTATGATTTTATTTATTTTGCAGGATTTCCTTAAAATTTCACAAATAGGTCAGGGAGCACTAAGGAATACTTATTGTGAATTTATGAATGAAAAGAAAAAGAATATAGTTAATTAAGTAGTTTTTCGTAATTTTACTTCATTTTGGGGGATAGAATTGGATTTTCCACAGTGACCTAAGGTTTTTTTTTGCTTAAAATACACATTGGGGTCCTGTTCACACATTGAGAGCATTTAAAGTAAAAATCACGGTTATTTATTTTTGAGTGCTAAAAAATGTACTTTTCCCCATAGATCCCAATAGTAAACACTTATTTATTCAGGTGCTTGTATCTCTGAAATTGATATGGTGACATATGATTTTTAAGGTTTCTTTATGTTCCTTATACATCCACCTAACCACCCTGTGATTTTTAGAATTTTGTCATGGTTTCTAAGAAATCACCCCTAACACCCGCATTTACCTTTAATTCAAGGAATGGCCCTTTGATTCATATTATGGCCACGTCACCTGTATAATTTAGGAAACAGCTGTGTTGCAGTTAAGAATTTAAATGTCTGGACCCAGAGTAGACTGGTTCCTGCACCAACTCGACACCTAGTGGGGTATGAATGAATTACCTGCTTATCAAATGATGGGGAATGTAGACCTGTACAAACTGACATCTGGTGGTAGTGTTTAGAAAAACCAGATTCTATTCAGTGTGACTGCGGAGTTATTTACTGCACTAATAGTGTATACAGACTGACCACTCAAGGATTTTTTAGTCATGATTTCCTTTTGCGCCAACTGGCTGGGAGTACGCGTCACTCTGGTTTGATCAGTTTAGCTTTTCTGGGGGGAGGGGGGTAGCTGAGAAAACTATTTACAGTATAATTATTTTAAATAAGCACTTCCCCAGCCAATAGCCAACCAATTGTGAGTCAAGAGGAGGGGTAATTCCCGGGGGGGGCGGTCCAGGGGGTTCTTATCCCCCCTTTGGTATAGAAAAAAAATGTTGCGTGTGCGTGTGTGAATGAATGACATTTTTAGTTCTTAGCCTCTATGCAGTCCCCTCGCCCTTTTTTTTCAAAATCCTGTATCCGCCCCTGCACAGTCACGCCTGCCTAGTTTTCTTAATGCCAGCAACCAGTGGCCCATTATAGAACAACCACTCTTACCTGCAACAATTTTAAAATCATTTCAAGATCACGTTGAAGCACATGTGAGTAACTGCAACATCCCTGTTGTTCAAATAGACATAGCAGTTGTTCTACTGGATTCATTATAATTCTGTAATTTGCTATGCGATGTTGGGCTTGATATCCAAAAACAGCATTCTAAAGGTTTTTCTTTAGGGCGTCAAACATTGTCAATCAGCAGATTTTTTGACAAAGATAACATTTTGGTGTTATACAAACGTCTGGTGTCATGCATATATTATTAGCATTATACAGTGGAGCACAGATAACAGCTGGTTAAAAGATGTCCAAGTGGGTCCACTAACAATTTATTGCCTGTTTCTGTCGCCATCATAATCTAGATATTAAGTGGGAAGGTTTCTTTATCTAAATTTTGTGTTTAAGTTACAGGCCCTGTGCCGTGTCGCATAATGGAAGGAGCGATATCGTTCTTTAAAACAGTAGGGGTTTGGCAAAGGCTCGCTGTTATACGCGAAATTCGCCATCAATTTTCACCCATTTCTAATAATTTCTCCAGGCTGAAAATTTCAGCGATTTTAGATCTAAATATCTAGTTTTCAGAACTGTTTACAGAATTAAAATCGGTTCAGCTGCAAATCAACAAGGGGACCCATCGCACAGGGACATCCCTCGCAACAGCGAGCAGGTGCCAACCCTCGTTGTTGCCAAACCCGTTATGCAATGCGGCACTGATACATAGCAATAGTTCTTCCTCCCACATCACTATCTTAAGCCCAAATAATCAGTACTTATTATATCTTTTTATTTTGGCAATGACCTATATATATATCTTTTTGATGAATAGTCATTCAAAAGCATTTCTTAGTTTTTCATTAGAAATGCATATCGATCTACACATATATATAATTCATAAATGCACACAATTGATGTCCTATATAGATCTCCCATGGTAAGCTTGGTTCGGACCTTCTTCGTTAGTATTGCACACAGAATATTAATGTTTTTTTTGTTGTTTTTTTAATTGTTTTTTATTGGGCTTAGGGATTCATCATAGACGATCTTCCTTCCCCTCCCCTATGGTTAAATACATCAAGATTGCCAGAGCCAGGGATTACAATCACAGTTCTTGTTACATCTCTGTCAGTATAAGGGTGAAATCACATTGATGAAATCATCATTATGAACATATGAAGAATGATGAACACATGCTTGATTGATTCAGGTCACCATAACAATAGATATGTCAAATAATAGACAATGTGTATGTAAGTTTCATTGTCGGTTACTTGCTACATAGGGGTTTATATGAAGATTTTTTAGGTGCTGTTTAAAACTGTCCTTGTCATGGATATTGCGGATGTTTATAGGTAGATTATTCCACATTTTGCTAGCCCTATAAAGGATACTTGCATAACACTTATTGTTAACAATCTTAGGAACTTGTAGTACTAGTCCATCATGGACCCGTGTACATATTGGTCTAATATCATGATATCTCTCATTCTGACTTAGATTGTAAGCATATGTTAACAGATGATCACGGCGCCTATATTCGAGTTGGTAAAGTTTACCGTTTCTATGCAGTGTTTCAGTGCTTAGTCGCTCATGATAGGGGAGCCAGTATTGCCCATAGACAATGCGAAGAGCATCATTCTGCAGGTTCTGTAACTGTGTGTTAGTGTATAAAACATTCAGGTCATACACATAATCAGCGTAATCCAACAGCGGAAGAATCATTGATTTATAGATGGTGAGTGCAGCAAATGAGTTTACAAAATATCTGATTTTCCTCAAATACTTCAGTTTCAGTTGAACCTGAGAAATAACCCTTTGTCGATGAGAGTAGAGGTTTAGCAATTCGTCTATGGTCAGCCCCAAGTAATTAAAGGAAGATACATACTCAATAGGTGCATCATCAATAACAACATTGTCTGCAGTACGCCCTGTCCTCACTCAAATGTGTAGGAGTGTTTTTGTTAAGATGCCCAAAAGAAACTATTTAAAAGAAGTAGAACTCAGTTTGGTCAAATACTTAAAAAAAAAAAAACTAGATGTCACACAGGCAAGAATATGTTAAACTGAAAAACTTCTGTTTTGAATTAAATAGAAGGAAAAGAACATTAACACTATGGTATTTCCAATAACGAAGTTGACAGCCATAAGAACCTTAAGATTTAATTACAGAAAAATATTTGATATATGTACGTGCTGGTATGTGTCTAATGAGGGAATTGTTGTGTTCAAGAATTTTTGAGAAATCGTTTTGGTCTCACTCCAAACGTGTATTAACCACTAGACATGGTAAAGAATCTAATTACATTTTATGGCCAGACAAAGAAGTACTACTGGCGAGAGAATCTTTTATAAAAAATAATAAAAAAGACACTCAGCATGGGTCACATTTCAGAGAACGTGGATTCCAATCTGACATCATTTTCACCAAATAAAAACTGTTTTTTAGGCTGTTTTATGGTTGATTTAACGGAACACGTTTCCCATTTTTATGAGACCAGTGCGTCAGTGCGTGACATGTCCTGATTAGCCGAAAGGCTATTTAGACTCACTCTGAGCTTTGTCGTTATTTTTCATAGGCGTCTCGCATGAGTTATGTAGATTAAGTCACTATTGGGTAATTAGTGAAAAAAGAGGTTTGGGTTGGTAGCTGTGTACAGATTTCCAGTGATCAGATTAGCTCCCTCCCTTTCCACAAGAAACACTCACTCCGAGAGGTATTTCTGAGTTGTATTGATTTATCAAAATAAGTTTGACAATTGTTTCTCTGAGCCACAAAGGATTCTGATCTAGAAAGACATGTCTGGCCATCAATACATAATATGGACAGATAGATTATATCATAGTAGGCAAGCTGTGTTGGATTATTGTGTTTTATGAGGCTCAGCATAGCCAAAGTGTGAGTTCAGAATCCCAGGTTTCTGATGGAAACGTAGTGCCTGCTTCTTAGGGCCTTATTCCACTATGTGGTATTTGCTTGCGGCACCATGAACGGATGCAAGCAAATGGCCACAAACTTGTTTACGATGGCTTCAAATTTGTTTGCGGCAGCTGCAAACTCGTTTGTGATAGGGTGCCACAAACTCGTTTGTGGCACCCTACTGCTATATTCCACTTGCTTGCGGCCACCAGAATCAAGCAAACGAATTTGCGGCCGCTGCAACAAAGTGGAATATAGGTGTTTGTGGCACCTGCTATTTTCTATGGATTGCTTTGCAGTTTGGGATACCAACATGTTGGTATCAGAACCGCAAACTACTTGCAGTACCTGAAAATAGCGGCCACAAACAGGACCTGACGCAAAGTGGAATATGGTCTTTAGTTTCCCCCATTCAGGTATAGTCTGCTGGCTGTACATAAACCATGCCAGTTCTTGTGCTCGTTACTAATTCTACTCTTGTCACCCCATACCAGAATAGACTGCTTGATGTTAATCCCCTTAGACCAGTCATAATTCACATACTTGTTTTGTTCTGCATCCCATTTCTCATTTCCAACATACTACCTGCATGTAGCGTACCATTAGGTCTAATATTATTTTCAGATTCTTATGAACCCAACCAACCGTCACACAATAGGTTTAACAATTATTCCATTTGTTTACATCATACACTATGGCACAATGCATCATGATATCTCGGTATAAAGTACGCTGAACTTAGATAATTACAGAGAAGAAAAGAAATAACAATAATTTATCTACGTTCTAGCATTATAGAGAGTAACTTGTCAAATCCACCATTTGGACCCATAGCTTGTAAATGTAGGTACAAGATGAAAGGAAGCCTTCAACAAAAACACCTAGCTCACATCTCCCCTCTGGCCACCACAGAGATGAGTTGCTCCTGATCTAGATCTGTTAGCATTTGGTTGAGCTGCTCAACGTGAATGTTAGCCGGCAGAGCTGGTCACTCTTAAGGTTAGATAAGGGGGGATGGGGATGAGAATTAAGGAGGAGTGTTTCCGGATTACTCAGCTCTCTTTTGAAGCTTATGCATAATTATTTGTATAATGATTTTGATTAGAGTAGAATACCTTTGATTTTCGTGATTGGTTTATTTAATTAAAAAATAGAAAAATAACTCACACTACCTTCTCTAGTTTCAAATTTTATCTAAAATGGTAAAAACAGCCTCAAAGAAAATCCCTAATACAACCAATTTTCACATCGAATAACCAGTTGAATAACCAGTCTCCTCTTTTTTTGTTAAGACAAAGTTTAGGGGCCTTCAACTAAGTAGATACAAACCAAAGGAAGATGAGGAGTCCAATTATTTTTAATCATGCAAACTTTTCTGTACAATACCAATGCATTAATCAACAAAAAATGCGTATGTATACATACTTGATGGAAGGCTCCTTATCCTTATCTATCCTTAACAATAACCGGAAGAGACCCGTCTTAATGTTGGCTGGCACATAAGACATATAAATGGTCAGTAAACTTCTATCTTTAACATTAACCAGTAGAGACCTGTCTTAATGTTAGCTGGCGAAGAGGACATTTGAATGGTCAGTTAAACCTCTATCTTTAACAATAACCAGTAGAGACCTGTCTTAATGTTAGCTGGCGAAGAGGACATTTGAATGGTCAGTTAAACCTCTATCTTTAACAATAACCGGTAGAGACCTGTCTTAATGTTAGCTGGCGAAGAGGACATTTGAATGGTCAGTTAAACCTCTATCTTTAACAATAACCGGTAGAGACCTGTCTTAATGTTAGCTGGCGAAGAGGACATTTGAATGGTCAGTTAAACCTCTATCTTTAACAATAACCGGTAGAGACCTGTCAGCACAGAGGACATTTAAATGTCACCGTCTGGGTCTGAGCCGGAGACGTCCGGTTTGCAGTGGCGCCACCTATGGACAGACAAAGAGTTAAGCCACGTCCCCACTTGGGCGACCAACGACGGCAACTAACATTGGTCGCCGGACAATTAAGAAACAAGTAAGTCGTCGGGCGACTAACTAAGTTGCTGGTGGGAAAAATGTTAATCGCCATGTTGGGACCCTCTTGTAGTTAGTCGCCGGACGACGAGACAAGACTTTAGTTAGTCGCCCGACAATTAACTTTTCACTGGCGGGCATAGAAAAATATTAAACATGTCAAATATTTTGCTAGAAACCCAGGGCGACTAGTGGTTTAGTCACCAGACATCACGGCGCCAGTATTGAGTTGGTCGCTGGGCTACTAACAACCTTAGTCGTCCGCCGACCAAGGGAATCTAATCGCCCAAGCGGGGACCAGGCTTTAAAGCCGTATTACACTATGTGTTGGCTGGTTCGCGTTGGGGCCGTTTCATTCGTGTTTTTGCCAATGCAAATAGCAAACGCGAATCTACAGGCCAAACGTGAAGGTTAATATAATATTAAAAAAACATGCCAACATGTGCCAAAACGCTAAGTATAATATACTTTGCGTTGGGTCTGACACATAGTGTAATATGGCCTGAACATGAATCGTTTGCGTTGGGCAACGTTAAGGCCATATTCCATTGTGCGGTGTTCTGCTCGCAGTGGGCGTTTTCCTAGCGGTGATTTTCCCCATCGCAAGCAATTCTGGTCACCGCAAGGTGGAATATAGAAATTGCTTGCGGTAGTACTAGCAGTGGCACTAGCGGTAGCCAAATGCAAGGGCCACCGCTAGTGATCTTATACTCTTTTATATGGTTTTTCAATTTTTTTCTCAATTTTTTATGATTCTACCACTATGACTTTTATGACTTTTTTTATAATTTTATATTTGTAAATTACGATGATTTTATAAGGTTTTCTATTGAATGCATGCGGTGGCAGAAACGAACATATTCGTTTCCTCACTGCAAATAGCTTGCGGTGGCAGCTGAGCCCACCGCAAGCAGCACCCCACTGCATAGTGGAATATCGCCTTTACCCAACGCGATCTGGGATCCGAAGCATAGTGTAATTAGGGCTTCAGTGATGAGCTGCTCCTCTGTACACTGAGCAGGTCAGAACTGCTCATCGGTCGGCAGGATGTAAAAGGCATTCCTTTGGAATGTTGATCAACTGAGCTAAACTTTATTGAAGTGGCAGGGATGTATGTGCTCTAGCTTCCACCAACCCTTGTTTATCAAAGCCCTATTGAACAGTCTGACCGAAATCGTTAAAGCCGAGGACCAACTGGAGCTCTACCATTTAAGCAAATCTCCTTGAAACATGAATTGCATTGATTATTCTGAAAGGGGGTTATGTATTCATATAAAGTGGATTTTGAGTACATCCTAATTGAAGTTGCATAAAGTTCAATGCACTCAACAGACAAGGTCAATACAAGTACAATGTCTTTCGTGTCTAAACTTGAATCAGCTATTGTTTGGTATATTCTTCTTTCTTTCGATCCACATATCTATGTTTATACACAACGGCAGTAAAAAGAAAACTATTATTCAGATCGAGAGAGAGGAATATATATAGACACTCTATACAAATGAAACACAGAGAAATCTTGATGACTAATAAGGACAAAGGAGTGCAAGATCATATTCCAAAAACAAAATTTAGTTTTATATTTACAAATAAATTCGTACAATACCCAATATGTTCAACTATTATGTACAACTATTGTTCCCTCTTAACGACTTGCGTATGCGTTCTTTTAGACAATCATCCCAGAAATGATACTTAGAATTTGACATTTTCCCCATTTCAATCTTCGAGTCCATCAAGAGTATGACAATCTCAGTCCACAAAACCTAGCGTATCATATATGCCCTTTTATAACCACAGTCGCTTCACCTGTTATTCATCATGATAGGTGGACCGCTTCAAAACATGGTTTTACCGTGATATACACTAAAACCATATATCATCCCATCATAATGTGAACATTTATATTTATAATAATCATACTGTTTTATGTAAGTATATAATATAGTCTTCTATTGACAGTGTTTGTAACCACCATGTCCGAATGAAGCAGGTGAACAGACGTTAAGCTTGAAATATGTCCTGACAAAATTAATGACGTTAAAAAACTAATACATAGATCCAGACATAGGATAATGATGAAGGTATAAGGGTTCTTATCCTAATACATGATAAAGACATAATCTATAGTATTATCATTAGAGAAAAATGATCATTCTCGAGTATCATATAGGATGTATGATTCCACACAATATTAAGGGGAGTAAATCAGTACCGTCAGAATCGGCCTGAGGAATATCAATATTCGTGCTGAAAGGGCCACACGTAGGCATAGGCCATCAGGTGTCAGACTCACAGTCTGACGCCTGTGAGTCAATTGGGAGCAGCTCAAAAACAGACGTGGGCTGACTTCTAATTATCTGCCCGCCACCTCACTGCCAGATACTATTACGTAGGTGTAAGATGGGAGACAAGTACATTATATATTTTAACAAAATTAATGGTAATTATATTTTGATTTATAATTTCCAGGGAATTGGCTTATGGGCAGCTTTGGTTTTCAATGAATTTATCGTATGGCTTAAGAGAAGGGTGCATAGCATCATGTATGCGGAATCAGGTGTTTTTTAGAGTATCCTGTAACGGAAACATAGATATTTCATTGTTATATGTATAACTTTTTATTTATAGTTCCAAGTCTTAAAGATTCATACTCAGGGCTGCCAACTGTCCCGTTTTGGCCGGGATTGTCCCGTTTTTAGCCCTTGTCTCGGCTGTCCCATTCAGCACTTAAAATGTCCCGTTTTTTGAACAAGAATCAAAATAGACTTGTATTGTTAAAACACGCAGTTTTTATTTTACACACAAAGTTTTTATTTTTTTAAAAAATCAAATTCATTTCGAAAACCCCTTCATTTTTTATTTTAGGGTGAATAATCGAATCCATGGTATGTTAGCCTATGTGAAAATTCATTAATTAGTAATTTTGTCAACTAAAAAATGTCCCGTTCATCAAGACAAATGTCCCGTTTTTTATAAGGTTTTGACAGTCTTGTCCCGTAGACTCGTGGTGAAATGTTGGCAGGTCTGCATACTGTTACTGCAATTATGAAAATTTCAGTATTCTTTCTTTAACTTCTCTTCACAAAACGAAATCCTTGTTAGAATTTCCTAACGATTACAATTAATACATTTTGTCACACAACCTAGAAGAACAAAGAATGGGCCTTCCAGTAAGTAAATTAAGAGAGGCAAGGTCTTTGGTCATGTGTATTAATTCCTGTACAGCTCCTGTACTTTATCCCATATGGGATCTGAATATTTTGAAAATGTGCATACATGTGTACTTTACGCTCCGGATATGAATACAATATTGACTCCGTTTTTTCACAAATGCGTATATATGTAAATAATGGACAACCCCTAGGCCTGTAAAATAAATCATGTTTTCCCCATTATACACCAATATGTGACTTCCCCACCTGTGGGCCTGTCCACTTCCAGGGGTATAGATGGGGTCCCATGTCACATGGCGAATTTAAAAAACGGCCCTGTCGAATGTCGTGATAGGTCAATTTATCCCTATGTCCCATGTTGAATTTAAGAAATGATCCTGTCGGACGTCCCAATCTTTTAAAGGCTCCTGTCGCATGTCGAATTTAAGAAAAGGACTGTGTCATTTGTCCCTTAGGTGCCATGTCACCTGTCAGTTTAAAAAAAAAATGGTTATATAGCCCTGTCAAATTTAAGCAATGGCCATGCCGCCCTGTCGATTCTAAGGGTCTACACCCATATTTCCGCCTACCCGCGCCTACTTCCTGCCAGGTTTCCCGCCATGTGCCAACGGTCACGGCGAACTCACACGCCCCCACCCGACATTCTATATCTGTCAATGTCAGAATTAACTAGTACAATCAAGCCTATATGCCTAATCATGCCTGAATGCGAGTCATAACAGTAGTTATTTTCAGAAGTCCTTGAAATGTTTCCCTGCATTACATGGCTTGTTATTTTGCAATTGCACGTGTGTTATGTGAACAAACAGGATGTTAAAGGTTGGTGCAGGACATGGGAGCTAGGCACTTCGGTTAAACACAGGTAAAGAACTGAAATGATATCTATGACAATACCCACTAAGGGATTTTACCGGTGACCATTGTCGGCCAACAATTTTCAACTCAGATAGGCCGATTCTTCCAATGATATACATACCAACTGGGCAATTCTACACCATTTCAACCATCGCCCATGGTATCAGTGGTTGAACATCAAACTTGCTTGATTTTACCTGCAATTCTGTCACCGAACACTTTCTGTATAGGACTGTTACAACTATTTTATTCTGTTACAACTTAGACCTATATGTTCTGTTATATTCTGTTATATTCTTCTATATTCTTCTATATTCTTCTTTATATTCTTCTGTTATATTCTGTTACAACTTGGACCTACATGTTACGAATCAAAATTTGATTCGTAACATGTAGGTCCAACAACAGAGCTATATTTAATATAGCTCTGTTGTTGTATTTTCTAGTAAATCCCACAATTGTGAGAGTTTCGTTGAAATAATGAACAGGAAATGATGATCCCTAATCAGGAATATTGCCTTTTCGACAGCCAGAAGCTAGAAAGCCTCAAATCAATCCAAATATTTAACTTTATGTGAATAATAGTGGTTAACAATTATAGAAGATCTTGCTTAACAAAGGATATGAGCAGGTGTCGAATCCATAAGGTGCATGTACTTTGGGTTACTAACTTCTTTGATCACGCAAAGCTACATTTATTATACCAAAACCTCTACCTCTAATATTGTGAATATCATATATTTGTACAAAAAATACGAAAATGTGAAAAGAAATATGTAAAAACAAAGCAATGATAAAAAAAGGTCAATCATGTGTCTGACAGCAAAAAGGTTCAGGTGATCCAGCCGGAGACCAGCCAGTTTAGATATTTCCAATTTCTTAACCACTAACCATTAACTCATATGGCAGGTAATAATAATTATATAGAAATATATATTATGTGTACGGTGCGACAAAGGGGTCCAGATTGTTTGACACAAAGATTCCAGACGCGGATATATTTCAGTTGGTTTCAAAGAGTTTTCGATAACTACTTAACTCCAAAACAATGTCAACATTCTGTATGTACTATCATTTGATAGTACATACAGAATGATCTTGCAACTGACAGGGGCTAGCACCATTCACATCAGTCATCCATTCATCTTGGACCAATAAAATTACAGCCTGAGCTAATATGTTATATAAGTGTAAGTGCCTGTCCCTCCCTTGGGATAGCCCATTCTCGCGGTAGTAAAGGGCCATACCCACTAGGCGATTTTACCAGCAATGGCCGACGGGCGACTGGAAGAATCAGCCGATTTTTAGGATTACCTGTCAGTATGGTATATTGAAATGTGCATGTTTGATCTGAAAATCAGCCGACTCTACCAGAGGAGATGGTCGATTTTAGCGCTGATGAGTCGGCCGATTGTCTAAAAATCGATTAGTGGGTATTGGGCTTAAGATAATGTGTAGGATTACTACGCAGTCACCTAGACTGCCTAGAAGCTTTCGCTAATGCACTGTACACCTCTACATGTATTGAATTCCTGAATGATTTTTTTTAACTTATTAACAAACTTACCAACTTAGTATTGAAACTTATTCTTGTTAAAAGTGAAATAGCTCAGAAAAAAGTGTCGTATTGACAAGTGAGAAACACTTTTACACACCTTTTGTACTGTATCATTCTAAACTTACTGCATCGTTCTGCCATTAAAACTTATCATTCAAACTAATGATCTGGTAATGTTATTTTTTTCTATCTTATTTCTATTAAAAGTTAGTTCAGAAATCTTCCTGTTGACAGGTGACCAAAACTTTGACACCTATTTATAATGCATCATGATAAACATTATCTCCTCGCAAAATAGTCCGGCGTGTCCACTTCCGCTGAAACCAGAATATTCAGGATTCTACGCCTAAAAAACTGATATGGGCGGACGGAGGGTGGGGCTCCAGATGGGAAAGAGCTTACAATGTTATAGGTTGATTTCCAAAATCCACATGAGGTATGCCACTTTGGAAAGCTGAGCTTAATATTGTAGTATAATATGCAAGTCAGCTTTTCACAATGACCATGTCTTTTGTTTCCAATAATAGTTCATAGATTTCATGTGCGTTTGCCTAATGCATATCTCTGTCTTATTATGTAGAGTTTTGAAATTTGATACCAATTTGTTGTTTTGATTGTAGAGGTCCAGAGCCATAGCAGTGCGGAAAAAGAACCGGTTGTCTCTGGACAGTGACTTGTCATCGCCCACTCAACGCCAAGTGTTAACTTGTCAAATTCGTCGGTTATCATACAAATCAATGATATTTGTTTTAGCATTAAAAAAGCTAATATCATTAGGTATAGAAATTAGAAACAATCGTACGGGATTGATATATATTTCTGTAAATAAGTGATGCATACTTCTTTAGTGGACCTATTATTTTGCATTCGGGGAAATTTGTCAACAAGTTCATATTCACAACCACACAGCAATTTTGATATTCATGGCAATGGTGTAACTTTCCTATTGAATCTGCTAAGTATAGTCGTTTTTAAAGTGGAATTGAAGATTCAGGTATAGGCCTATATCAAAGTAATATCCCTTGCTTGTTTAGTAGGCTATAGCATATGGAAACGCGTGTAGAAGTAATTTGTTTCAAGTGTAAGAACCTCGGTTAACTTTTTCTTTTGATTAGGTAGTGCTACATAAAAATCATCTCCAGGAATTATGAAGACCTGTGGGGCACATAATATTATGTCTGATAGTCTATTCAGTTATCAAATATTAATATTATGTGGAATATTTGCAAAATATCTTTTTTATTTCCTGTTCTTTGGACGACATGTGCCATTATTATACGTCGGTGCATGCGTCCTAAGCGATCATCCCGTGTTACGCGTCATTTGGGATGTGAGAGTGTACCGCACAGCGCTGCAGAGCATTCTCCCTGAGGCCTCCCGTTTTGCACGGCCCAGCCCGTGAGCGGGGACAGAATGCCTAGCAACTCCTGTCACTAAGGGAGCAAGGTGAAGGTCGTGCAGCGAACGGCGAACATTGAAGATAGATTATCTGATAACTTTGGCACTATCCTACGGATTTGCATGATTTTTTTTTTCAATTCATCCAAAATATGTTTTTCCTGCACGTTTGATGCACCAGAGATTAATGAAAATGACCATGGATGCACTATTTTACATATTTTCCTGAGGGAAAGCAGTACAACAAGCCCAGTGAGTATTCTTCATCCTGCACGGAGCTTTGCGGCGGTGCAAGCAGGCTGTTGAGTATTCTTTGATACCAACACACTTTGAAATTCTGTCTAATTTATGCTATTTTCGATGTTTTACAAATAAATTCGACATATAATAAAAGCAAAACTGCATTCAGATGATGGGATAAGGCAGGATACTCACTGGGGATAAAAATTTATCCTGCACGAGCCCGAAGGGTGAGTGCAGGATAAATTTTTATCCCCAGCTCGTATCCTGCCTTATCCCACATCCTCATGCAGTTTTCCTATATTACTAGAAAATAAATTAAATAAGGGAGAGCAGCTGTAAGGGAAAAATGGGGAGCTGGAACATTCTACATGTCCACTAGTTGGTCCAACATTTGGATGCCCATACTCCCAGCCAGCTGGACCTGCTCAGATCTGGTCGGAGCTGCTCGGAGCTGCTCAACACACTAAAGGCCAGCGACTCACACTCTCCACCAGAGTCTTCCTCCCCTCCCCTGAAGCCCTAGGCAATCTACATTACAGTGACTATGGAAGGAGATTGCAGCCGAGTCTGCGACCCAAACGCTGGCTTAATTATTTAGAAGCGACCAAAATAAACTGCATCAAAAGGACCAGAGCAAATTATAGTCGGACGTCCGATCGGAACTGCTATCTATAAATCAAAGAATGCAGGTTTTAATTCGAATCGATTTTGGTCTTCAAAGACAGAGTGATTAAGACGGGTTTTTTTCTGTACCATGGTCAAGAACCTTTGTAATCATGGTAGCTGTAGGAGTCTAGAGTACTTTGATGGCTATTTGGAGGAAGAAAACATTGTTGCTCTTCACAGAGATCCATCTAGAAATAGAATTGAATGACCTAAGAATACGTTTTTTGATGTCATACCAAATGGTTTGGGGATGTAAATAATTATGCACATTAAGGTACTTTTTGTCGATTCCGGTCACTTTGATTTGATTAGATATTAACAATAGAAATAGTTGTGACGGTTTGCCACAGGTTTCTATATGGTTTGATGAAGCACGTTGGCATAAAATTCACAGCTGCATCTCAAATAAAAGTTTGTCCAAAAGGGATCACAGTTCTATTCTTTGATAAAGCATAAAATATATTGAACATTATGTCACGTGCCCGACGAAAATCTCCCCATATAAACATCTGAACTCTTTCTAATTTTGTCTCCATGAATTGTTAGCACTGATTTGTTCTTCTATTGATTTGTACGTAATTATGCAATACAAAAATATATTATGATATTATTGACATTGTGATGAACGGCTATTCAGCCAAAATACATAGAGGTTAAAATAATAGAAATAAGGTAATAATGAAAATAGATGTAAAGAACGAATATGTAAAGAACGAATAACGAATATGTAAAGAACGAAGAACGAAATAGATGTAAAGAACGAATATGTAAAGAACGAATAACGAATATGTAAAGAACGAATAACGAAAACGTAATGGAACGAAACCCGGAAATATGTAAACCGGAAGTGAAATGTAAACCGGAAACGGAATATATAAACCGGAAGTGACGTCAATTGTAGGTCACGTGACCGAAGGCAGCCAATCAGGGCTGACCTCTCTAGTATATAAAGGGGCGGTGAGGCCCGAATAAACAGAGTTCTTCAACAGTTCTCCTGGTGTCCAGACGTGTCCTCTTTCCTGAAACAACCACTAAAGATGAGCCGAATAGAGTAATTAAGTCGAAGTTAGGACAAAACAGTCGAAGTCCGAGATAGGTAGTCGAAACATAGGGGAAGGGGCCCGAAGGCCCGAAGAACGAGGAACGAGGGAACGGAGTAGGGCACGAAGGCCCGAAGTAGTACCGGAAACCGAGGCATAGTATGGTACGAAGACATGGGGAGCGGAACGAGGGAGCGAAGTCCGCGGGGACGAGGGCGCGGCGTGCTCGGCCCCACGCTACCAAACAATAGGCGACCGTCGGCCCGTCGCCCCCGCGGACCGGAACTCAGGGGTGGACCGTTCCCCGGCCGACCCGTACCCCTACCGTAATTTCCCTCCCCCGCAGTCCTCCGTCGACATCGAGTGCCGATCGATTCGCTCAGCCCCCCCTCGTGCGCGAGGCACGACTCTAGAAACACATCTCGGTTCTTGGCCCGGATTCCCCGTCCGCCCCGAGACCCGAACAACCCCCACGTTCCTCTGTCGTAAGAATCGGCAACCCCGACTTACCAGAGAACGTCACACTGGTGGCAGCGGTGGTGCTGAAATAGGCACATACGGACTTGTGGATCTTGGGTGTTTCATCGGTATTGGATACTCATGGCGACTGCGGCAGTCTTCGAGCAGATGGATTCTGACGTCGCCTTCAAGGAAGGTGGGGAGGAGAAAGGAGGTGCGAAAACCGAGACCAAAGGGGAGGACACGACCATCATGGGTAGGCAGTTTAATTTTATGGGAACGTCCACCCCGACGGATGAGCAGAATGTGCGGGCTCAACAACAACAGACCGGCCAGGAAGGAGCGAGTTTGAAGAAGTTCAGTTTACGACCAGAGAAGTATGACGGTAAACCGGATTTCGAAGGATGGATCAACCAGTTTGAGGAGTACGCAACATTGGGACGCTGGACGGCCGAGGAAAAAGCGGCGATGCTTTTCCTCTCGCTGACGGGAACGGCACGAATGTACTTTGTCGGACTCCCGGACAGGGAACGACTCCGTTACTCGGCGAGGGTGGATGCGTTGCGCCGGAGGTTCGGTCAGGAGAAGGACACGTGTAATGCTCTGCAAGAGTTGGCGGGCTTGAAACGTGTAAAGAACCAGACAGCGAAGGAGTTGGCTGATAATGCCCGGCGACTGGCATCGAGAGCCTACTTCTCCAACGACTACGCTAGCCAGGAAAAAGCAGCACTACATGCGTTCCAGGCTGCAGTTGGGGAAGACCTTCAGCTGAAGTGTGCAGAGAAAGGATGCAAGACACTAGAGGAGGCGGTAGAGGTGGTAGAAATACAGGAACGATACTCACGCCGCCTCCTGCGGGCAGTGAAGCCCGAGGAGGACGCCAATACACAGATCATGGCCTTGAACGGTAAGTTGGAGGAGATGATGAAAGAATTGGCAGAGGAACGGGAAGCTAGAAGACAAGCAACGGCCAGGAGGGAGGCGTTTAAGAAGCGAAAAGAAGATTTAGAGTGTCATCACTGTCACCAGAAGGGCCATTTCGCAAGAGAGTGTTCCCAGCGTCAGGGAAACGGACAGTCGCCGTCGCAGTAAGCGCGGGGCCCCCTTCGGGCGCGGCGAGAGAAGTAGTAGGCATGGGAGAATGTGGACTTTATGTGGCCGGGACGGTGGGAGAGAGTGTCGTCCGTTTTTTGGTTGATACCGGATCTATGATCAGTCTGCTGTCGGAACGCCTCTGGAGAGAGTGGGGACGAAAAAGAGAAGAACTGGATGGATATGAAGGACGTCTCTGCTCGGTAGATGGTAGTCCGTTGCGGTGCTACGGATGCACGAACTTGCCAGTGAAATTGGGAACACGCGTGTTGAAGTGGACGTTCATGGTGGCAGACATCGGTAGAGATGAAGGGATCCTGGGAAACGACTTCGCGGTGAAATACCGGCTGACAGTTAAGCCCCACGCGAGTGCCATCTTCCTGCCCGCCGAGGGGGAGGGAGAGGGGGAACGAATCCCGGGAGTAGAACAGAGAACGGATGGGATTCGGGCAGTTACCGTCGGAGGACAGGTCGTGCGAATCGAGAAAACGACGGAAATACCCCCACTCCAAGTGACCCGAGTAACAGTAGTAGCGAGAATGGACATAAGACAGGGTGGACAGCTGGCTGTCATCACCGGCGCTGGATTACCTATGGGACTGGAGGTGATCCCAGGAACGGTGACATTGGGAGAAGAAAATGAAGTTTGGGTGGCCAACCGAGGGACCGAGAGCGCGAAATTGGAAACCGGCGGGGTACTCGGAGAAGCCACCTTCGTACAAGAGGTACGAGGAGTAGGAAGTGAAGCAAAAGAACCCCCAGGAGCGCTCGCTGAAATGATAGGGGAGGCTAAGAAAGACCTGACCACGAAGGAGGGCGAAGAGCTGGAGAAAGCCATCATGGCCCGGGAACAAATGTTTGCGACCTCGAAACATGAGTTAGGACGGACAGATTTAGTACAACATCGAATTAAAACGGGAGATCAGATGCCGATCAAGCAGAGGGTCAGACGGTATCCGGCCACCAGGAGAGAGGAAGAACGAGCACTGGTGGAGGATATGTTAAATTTAGGGATTATCCAAGAGAGCGGGAGTGCGTGGAGTAGCCCGACCGTTCTAGTCAAAAAGAAGGACGGAGGAACGAGGTTCTGTATTGACTACCGAAAACTGAACCAGGCTACGAAAGTGGACGCCTATCCGCTCCCGCGGATAGAGGACAGCCTCAACACTTTGGGAGGAAGCCTATTCTTCTGCAGTCTGGATCTCGCGAGCGGATATTGGCAGGTGGAGATGGCACCGGAGGACCAAGAAAAGACGGCCTTCGTGACTCAAGGAGGATTATATGAGTTCAAAGTGATGCCATTCGGGCTAGTGAACGCCCCAGCCACCTTCGAGAGACTGATGGAAAGAATCCTCAGAGGAATCGTGTGGGAGGAGTGTCTGGTATACTTGGATGATATACTGGTCTTTGGACCAACGTTCAAAGTGACTCTGGAAAGATTGGTACGGGTTCTGGACCGGCTGAACGCTGCAGGACTGAAGTTAAAGGCGCGAAAATGTAAGCTGTTCCAGAAGAAGATTCCGTTCTTGGGGCACGTTGTCTCGTTCAACGGGATCGAACCCGACCCCGAAAAGTGTCGGCAAGTAACCGAGTGGCCGGTCCCGCGGGATCTCCACGAGGTACGAGCCTTCGTGGGATTATGTTCGTACTACAGAAGGCATATAAACGGCTTCACGGAGTTGGCTGCCCCCTTGTATGAATTGGCAACGAAGGAGGAGCCATTCGTGTGGAGCGCGAGACGACAAGAGGCATTTGATGCGATGAAGAAGGCGCTAACGGAGGCCCCGGTGTTGGGATTCCCGGAGGAAGAAGGACAATGGTGGCTTGACACAGACGCCAGTGACGTGGGAACGGGAGCCGTGCTATCACAAGAGCAGAGAGGGGAGGAACGGGTGATAGCTTACACGAGCAAAACCCTGGAGTCAAACGAACGAAAGTATTGCACCACGCGGAAAGAACTGTTGGCGGTGGTGCGAGCTTTGAAGCATTTTCGGTGCTACATCTATGGCCAACGCGTGATAGTCCGGACGGATAACAGCGCGGTTAGTTGGCTGCAGAGGAGTAAGGAACCGATGGGGCAGGCTGCTCGGTGGATTGAGATTATCGACTCGCATGATGTGTCGTTCCAACACCGACCGGGCAGGAAGCATGGGAACGCTGACGCGTTGTCCCGGTATCCGTGCAAACAATGTGGAGAGGAGCACGAGAATACCGAACAAGTGAGAGTAGTGACGCGGGCCCGGGGGTACGAGCCCGGATGGTCCCCGCAGGAGATGAGAGCAGCACAGAGGAGGGATCGAGATATAGGGCCGATTGTCGCACGGATGGAAAAAGATGCGGACCGGCCAGGTTGGGAGGCCATATCTCCGGAATCCCGGGAAACAAAGATCCTATGGAGGCAATGGGAACGATTAAGCCTCAGGGATGGCGTGCTGCATCGGAAGTACTGGGAACTAGAAGGACATGGTTGGAGGAACCAGTTGGTCGTTCCCCGAGGGGAACGGGCCAAGCTGGTAAGGGAATACCATGGAGGCGCGGCAGGAGCGCATTTAGGAGTCGCCAGGACGACGGCCCTGTTGGAACAAGGGTTTTACTGGCCGGGACTCCGGGAAGACGTGCGGAAGGAATGTCGAGAATGTGATTGCGCGTTGCTGAAAAAGGGAAGAGGAAGACGGGAGCCGCTACATCAGTACATAGTGGGGGAGCCGATGGAACGGCTGGCCATGGATGTTTCGGGCCCGTACCCAGTCACCAAACGAGGAAATAAGTATTGCCTGATGGTGGGATGCTATTTCACCAAATGGTTGGAGTGTTTCCCGATCCCGGATCAAAAGGCAACGACAGTGGCGAACAAACTGGTTGAAGAAGTAGTAGCACGGTACGGCGCGTTTCGGGAACTACACTCGGATCAAGGAACGAATTTCGAATCCGAGGTGGTGGCTCAGGTCTGTGCACTATTCGGGATTCACAAAACAAGAACGACGCCGTACCACCCCAGGAGTGACGGGTACATAGAACGAAGTTTCCGTACTTTGGGGTGTTGTTTGAAAGCCAGCTGCCGAGCGACAGGTCGGGAATGGGACGAGATGGTCCCGCTCGTGATGATGAGTTATAGAGCAACGCCGCAAGCCAGCACGGGAGTGACACCGAACATGATGATGCTGGGCCGACAGACCATGATGCCGCGACAGGCGATTTATGGGAGACCTCTAGGACCAGAGGAGGAACCCCGACGGGTAAGCGACTATGTGGAAAGCCTGGAGGAAGGGCTAGTCGCGGCCTATCGGGAGGCCCGGACGGGGCTGAAACGAGCCGCCATCCATCAGAAACACGAGTATGATGGGAAGGTGACTCGGCGGGAATACCACGCCGGAGAACTGGTCTGGGTGCACGATACGGTAGTGGATAGGGACAAGGGAACGAAGTTGCGATTTCCATGGATAGGCCCTGCACTGATCGTCAAGGTGCTTGACCGAGGACGGGTGGTAGTACGGAAGAAACGAGGGAAACCGGGGGGGGTGGTCCATGTGGACCGCCTGGAACCCTACCGAGGACACGCTGCGCCAGCTTGGATGGTAGCTGACCAGCAAGGATACGAGGCTGCACAGTAAATGCTTGGGGTGGGGCGCGCTAGGGCACGTAAGGAAACGGGGTACCCCCTTTTTGTGATGAAGTCGTTTTCGTGTCTCGATTCCGCAGGTGGAAGAGGACCAAGGGAACGACCAAATCGGCGCTACACAGAAAGGCTTTGGCCAAAAAGGACTGATCAACCTGGGGCCATTGAGTCGGGGCGGTGCGTTGACCACTACAGTAGGAGTGCAGGTCGTTAGGCTGTAGAGATTCGCTACCTAGCTGAAGATTGGTTCTCTTGCGGATGTAATATAGGTGGGAAATGCGGGGTTGGAACGAAAAACGGCGTTCGGGAGCCACGACGGCCCGAATGTCTAAAGTAGTCCCACGGAGCCGCTTTCCGGTCAGTTCGGAGGAACCACAGCGTGGAAAAGATGGTTGGATTACAACGGAAGACAGACCCGGTGGCAAGCTGGTGAAGACTTCTGAAGTAATGCCGACTTGGTAATACCGCTTTACAGCGTCCAGGAGACCGGAGGAGAGTAGATGCGGCACTCTCGGGAACGGCGGAGGAACGAACGGACGGCTGTAAAAGGCGAGGCCTGAAACGAGGACGGGCTTTAAAGTAGGTCGTAAAAGGAGTAAAAGAGGACAAAGAGAACGGGGCGGCGGCGAGGAGATGATAACGCCGAGCCCCTGTGTTCTCCGGGAAGTGTGCGGAAGCACTGTGAGGGCCAAGATGAAAAAGGCAAGAAAAGGCGAAGAGGGATGAAAGGACCGAGGGCGTCCGGTGGGGCAATAAAAGGCCTAGGAAAAACGCGAGGACGGGCGAAGGGCCGCGAGGTAAAGAAAACAGGCGAGGCGGTGACCAGCGGCGGGCCCCGGGGACCGGAAAATAGTAGGGGGCGCCACCGTAGAAGTGGATGGTGAGTCTGACGCTAGGGGTCGCTAGTGCAGGCCACGCCCACTTCCGCCTGCGGCGGCTATAAAAGGCAGAGCGCTCGCCGGAGCAGGTCATTCTGGTCAGCCGACCAGGATTCATCGAATCGCAGACGAGTAGACTGAGCTAAGGAGAAGAAAACAAGAAGAAAAGCAGAGAAGCGAGACGAGCAGCATCACCACGAGACAAAAACGGAAACGGCTGACGGGACGAGCTTCAGGATTGGAACGAGCCCCGAAAGCCCGGAAAACAGACACGATGAGCGGACAGTGCTGGGAAGGACATTGTCACGGAAAGGAGTTTAAGCACTTGGCCAAGCATATTAAAGGCCAGCACGATGGATTACGGAAGCAGTACTACATGTGCCCGGTGTGTTCGAGTCGAGCCTATTCGACACACCAGGACTGGAGAAAGCACATGACGGAATCACACGAAGGGAACCTGCAGAGGGGGATGCCGAAGCAAGACCCCCTTCTGAGGCTGGAGTATGCTGCGGCGTTCGCCTTGGACCCGAAAGGACGACCGCCGTACACCAGTTTCGCTACTGGGGATGAAACGGCGGCCCGGGTAGCCAACATGGAACGGGACTACGCGGTGCGCCATCCAGAGGGGTTTCAACCCCCTGAGAGGGCGGTGGATAAGGAGGCACCGGAGAGGCCGCGACGGCAGATCCGCATCCCTTACTACCCGAGGGCGTCAAGAGGATCCGAGGACAGCGACGCCGAGCAGCTGGAGCAGGTAGCAACCGAAGAAGGATCAGAGGCCGACGAGGCCGGAGAGGGAGCCCAAGCAGCCAAAACAGCAGGGAAGGGACCCCTGGCCGAGGTGGCGGAACGATCAACACCCACGCGTCGTTCCCCTCGGAGGGCCGCAAAAGGAGTACGGAAGGAAGACACCGAGTCGCCGCGAAGCGCGAGCCGGGCCGTGGTCAACCCGAAACCACTCCTGACACCAGACCAAATATCAGGGTTAGTACAGAGCCGAATTAAGAAGTTAAACGCCCAGGGAGAACCACGGGAACCGAGAGGACGAGGACTCCCAGGCAGAGGAAAAGGACGAACATCCACACCTACCCCGAAGCCGGGTTGCTCAGGAATACCACCGGGGGCTGAGGTGGTGGAATTGGTGAGCTCGTCCGACGACCAACGACCGAAAGTCAAAGAAGAAGAAGAGCCGCTCGCTTTCAAGAGGCCCCCGACGCAGGGATGCCCGACGGAGGAGCCGTCGCGAAAGAAGAAGTGGAAAAAGGTCAAGAAAGTCCCGAGAGAATTGGAGGAGGGAACGAGTTCGGACCAGTCGGAGTCAGGCAGGAGTATGTCGGCCCGAAGCGATCGGTCTTTGATTATCGCTGAGTCTAGCAGCACGGGAGAGCTGGGACCATCACAGCCTGAGACCTCGACAGGAGTCAAACGGACCACGGGACTAGAACCACCTTGTAGCGACGCACAATTTACTATGATGACAGTTCATAAGAAATCGGTGATATACGAATCACGACACCCGAGGTACCCCGGGTATTTAAAAGGAACAATGAACCGGGAGGGATCGTTCAGGGGTTACCACGAGGCGAGATCCGACCGGGAGCTGGAGGACAGCATTCGGGAAGCACAGGGAGGCCGGCTGGTGGAAAGAGAAGCATTGTACCTAGGGAGGTTTCTACGCGAGATGGCAGAAAGGCAGGGACTCAAACCGTCGGGGCGAGTGGAGAAAGTAAAGTATGTTCGGCATGCGGCCAGGCCGGAGGACACGGCGTCGACGGCCTCGACACAGCCGCTGTTCTCTACCCCTACCCCGACGAAAGCAGATTCACCCCTAGAGAAGATGGTATGCAAGCAGCCGATAGTGCCGCCCCCAGGATTGAAACGAATGAGAGACATTACGGTAGCACCAGACACGCCAGAGACACGGGCGGCGGTTGACAACCTGACTCGGGCCAGTTTGGGGAGCTCGTTTTTCGGGTCGCAGGGATCGGAGGAGACCCCGGGACCACCGTCGCCCGAACGTATGGGATCGCCGCCAGGACCGGATACCCCACTCAAGGACGAGGACAAACACGGGCGGGCGCTACAACCGCGGGTTGTGATACACAGATTACAAATGCCGGCTGCCCAGTCCATGGACGAGGAGGTGGAAGACTCAGAGGACATGGAGTTGGGGCAGGCCGAGACCAGAGGATACGAGCCGGAGAAACAAGAATTGGACGAGTCGGGAGCGGATTCAGTGTTCGGGTCTATCGGAACGGAGATGCCGACGGCAGGACCATCTAGAGAAACACCGAGACTCAAGTTATTACGGACACAGGCCGTTCACCAGGTCTTACAGGGACACTTTCCGGTGACGGCGCGAGCGGTACGAGACTGGGACGCGGAAAAGGCCATTCGGGTGCAACTGACGTGGCCCCCGAGAGAGGTGCGAGGAATGGCGGCCAAGACAAGAGCAATGGCTTCGGCGTCTATGGCGTTCCTGATGGCACTAGAAACGGGCCGCAAGCCAGAGACATTTGAAGAAGCGATGGCGCAGTTCCCGACGGCGGCACTGGGGCCGTTGACCAGGGAGTTCCCGGGGGTCGACCAGCTAGTTAACGAACACAACCGGACCGTCCAATTGGCTCAGACCCTAGTGATGCACAAAAACGAGGATCAACTGGATGACTTGTTGAAGGCGACAAGAGAGGCGGAAAAACAGAGCGGAATGGTGGATCAGCTTCTCGAGCTCCCCGCTAGGGAGGAGAGACTGTTGCTGCCGATCCGACGCCAAGAAGAAGGGTGAAGTGGATGCTGCTCGAGGTCTTGCACGGAAGAAAAACAGCGCGACGGAACCAGAGGTGGAAGATGGCGCGTCGCGAGTCGGGTGGGGAGGGATTACGGGGCGTTGGCTCCTCACCCATAGTGTCAAACCCCCAGGGAGAGAACCGGGCCGAGGCGGAGGTACCTGAGCCGCACAGGAGGCCGAAGCCTGGATAAAAGACTCTCCTGGAGACCGCTGGACGGGCCCGAAAACTTTACTTAAACTCATCGGGAACGGACTGGCGGACTCGAACATTCTTATCTTAATTTATTCTTATTAGTTTCTTTATGGAAACCTTCTTGCGGAAGTGAACGAAACCACATGTGTTAGGAGGTGTTGAGCGTAATCAGCGAGCTGGAGGGTCCATGACTGGAATGAACTTACCAAGCCTGCGGGGCGAATACGGGACGGAAGGAGGCGCTAGGAGGAAAAACAAGTTTGTAGCTGTTCCTCTTCTTCCCTGGAGCCCGCTGCGTTGGTTGGGACCGAGCAGATGGAACGGGATCGTCCGGTCGCGAAAATGGATAACGGGCCGGGCGACCCGGGAGCGAGAGTGAAAGTTGGGAGGCAGAATCGAGGAAAGGAAATCAGAAAGGACGGATAGTGTTGTCATTGTAGTCTTTGAGTCGACGGTCGTGCCGGGGTAAATAAGGTACCGGTGGGCCGGCGACTCGCCGCTGGAGGAAAGGCTGGCGCGGGCCAAGACTGAAAACCCTTCTCCCGCGCTGCCTTGAGCGATCTGGAGGCGAGGAAGAGACGACCTCTGTCCTCTAGCGGCACTTCTACTTCCTGCAACCTTGTCTTCTTGATCTTGGATGGATCGATCAGAATGTGGATGAACCCGGATTCATGTACCATCATCTTCTGAGTTTCCTTGTCTTCAGCCTCTTACCGCATACGAAGAGCGGCAAAATGGAACTTCTCGACCTGAATGCTGGTTTTATCGTGCCAGAGTTGATGCAGCGAGTCGTGAAAGGATTGCGGCAAGTCGTAGATGTCTCCCGGAGGACCAAGGCACGAGCAGGGACGATAACTTAGGAGCCCTGGCTCGTGACCGACCGTGATATATAGTAAAAACAATACATGAACGAGAAACGGAAAAAAATTTAATAGACTTACTAAAAACTTATATTAATCTCTCACCTGCTGTAACGACAGAGACTCCTTCCATGTCATATTTCCTGATGTCTTCTTCCCAAGGAACGAAACAAAATAGTCTTTGAAACATACAGGGAGGTGGTGCTTGGAACGTCGGCTGCGGATGCCCTGATAGACAAATCAAGAGGTCTGCAAAGAGCGACGAGGAGCGATCCTTCTTGGAGTTCATCGGATGAGTTCTCTATACATGCTATTTTATTGTGAATGGGCCCGTTCCGGATCTCAAACGTTGACGTTGGGTGCAGGTCCCAGTTGATGTCGTCCATCTTCACTTTCTACAGCTTCTTCTTCTCCTTCTCACTAATATCTTCAACTTACCAACTTCGAACCGTCGAGCAGCCTGGAACGGCTCGGAGCTGTTGTCTCGGCGTTCGTCATAGGCATAGTGTCTCCATGCAATGTGACATGGCACCGTGGACGACTGTGGCCTTACTCCAAAATCAAACCAGACCGGATCTTAAACTTACCTCTATTAACGAACTATTTGTTGGTATTACAGTCTTACGAAAATCGTCAATAAGTACGGTCCTCCGGGAGGACGAGGAGAAAAACTTAGCAGGCGGAGCGAGGCCCGAGAGCCTAGGAAACGAACGAGGGCCCGAGTGCCCGAAACAGGAATCCTCTTCTTAGGAAAATCATCTCATCAGTAGAACGAAGGAGCCTCCCTCTCGCCCCAAAGAGGACTGTCTTCCTGCCGTTGTTTACGGGGGGGGGAGGGATGAGAGGCACCGGCTCCTGTCATCAAAAAGAAACTTCATCAAAACTATTTTCTTAATCAGGTCTCCGTTCCGGTTGTTGTCATGCCACTTGGGCCCGGAACGGTGACGGAAATACTTTACTATGGTGGACTCTCTCCGACATCTCTTTTTGAAATCCTGAAATCTTCAAATGTGTCGACGTGGTCGAGGACGGAACATCTTGATGCTGGGTTAACCACGAGGACATGTGTCGTAAAAGTCAAACTTCAGTTCCTGTACGGAAAACGGACACTTCATCAATAATTAATGATTCTAATCTTCTCAGTCTCACCTTCACCCGAACTCCATCTCAATGCTTCACCGTAACAAGTAGCACGAAACCCGCGACGTCGTCTGCTGAAGCTTCCACTCTAAGCTTTAATGAATGAAGTTAAGTTCCTTTCCACATACAACGCCATCTTCTTCTTTGGGTACCTTGGCCTCTGGCTCGAACATGTTGTCTTTGCCAACCGTGAAAAAGTCACTGGGGGGCTCTGAATGCCGAGGCGACCGAGGGTGCGAAGTCCAAAAAGAACATTCTATCTACAAAAGCTTCAGTCTTTCTTCTTCAACTCATCCTTAAAATCATCATCATCACCTAGGAGAACGCAGAGAAGAGTAACAGTTACGGAAGAACGAGGGGTCACGACCGACCGGGTAGGAGAATCACGACCGATTCTCTACCCAAAAACAAGGAGGAACGTCTGGACGACGGTAGAACGGACCGAGGGTCGAGAGGACTAAGGGTCACGACCGACCCTGGCCTCTGGGTGAGAGAGTCACGACCGATTCTCCACCCGAACTAGGGGAGAACGTCTGGACGACGAAAAACGAAGGGAACGGGGGCACTGCGGGTCACGACCGACCCATGGCCCCGGGCAGGAGGACCACGACCGGTCCCTCTGTCCTAATGAGGGTAAAAAGGCGGGGAAAAACGCGCCAAGGGGCTAAGTAAACAGAGCCCAGAGGAGAGGAGCGGGGGCGACGGGGTCACGACCGATCCCCAGTCCCGGGTGGGAGAGCCACGACCGGCTCGCTCATCCTAAAAGACGAGAAAAACAGGAGGTCCTAAATAGATCAAGGATAAGAGAACTCTGACGAAGATAAAAGAGACTAAGATATATAAAAACGAATTATATGAACTTTTAGAAAAACGAAGAGAGAAAAATGAAGAAAGAAAAACGAAGAAAGAAGAGAAATAATAATTAGCCGGATAGGCCCCGGGGGCCCTCCGAAGTAGACCGGGGAGGACAGAGGGTGACACCTCCTCCTCTGCCGATAAGGAGCGTAGGATTGAAATGTTTCTGGTTCTAGAGTATGTTCTGTTGCTGTATGAACTGTGTTGAAATTTTGTATAACGTGTTTTCCCACCTTTCAAGAAGGTGCGGGAGGGTGTGATGAACGGCTATTCAGCCAAAATACATAGAGGTTAAAATAATAGAAATAAGGTAATAATGAAAATAGATGTAAAGAACGAATATGTAAAGAACGAATAACGAATATGTAAAGAACGAAGAACGAAATAGATGTAAAGAACGAATATGTAAAGAACGAATAACGAATATGTAAAGAACGAATAACGAAAACGTAATGGAACGAAACCCGGAAATATGTAAACCGGAAGTGAAATGTAAACCGGAAACGGAATATATAAACCGGAAGTGACGTCAATTGTAGGTCACGTGACCGAAGGCAGCCAATCAGGGCTGACCTCTCTAGTATATAAAGGGGCGGTGAGGCCCGAATAAACAGAGTTCTTCAACAGTTCTCCTGGTGTCCAGACGTGTCCTCTTTCCTGAAACAACCACTAAAGATGAGCCGAATAGAGTAATTAAGTCGAAGTTAGGACAAAACAGTCGAAGTCCGAGATAGGTAGTCGAAACATAGGGGAAGGGGCCCGAAGGCCCGAAGAACGAGGAACGAGGGAACGGAGTAGGGCACGAAGGCCCGAAGTAGTACCGGAAACCGAGGCATAGTATGGTACGAAGACATGGGGAGCGGAACGAGGGAGCGAAGTCCGCGGGGACGAGGGCGCGGCGTGCTCGGCCCCACGCTACCAAACAATAGGCGACCGTCGGCCCGTCGCCCCCGCGGACCGGAACTCAGGGGTGGACCGTTCCCCGGCCGACCCGTACCCCTACCGTAATTTCCCTCCCCCGCAGTCCTCCGTCGACATCGAGTGCCGATCGATTCGCTCAGCCCCCCCTCGTGCGCGAGGCACGACTCTAGAAACACATCTCGGTTCTTGGCCCGGATTCCCCGTCCGCCCCGAGACCCGAACAACCCCCACGTTCCTCTGTCGTAAGAATCGGCAACCCCGACTTACCAGAGAACGTCACAACATTATAGCACATTAATGACATTCAGAAAGTTGTAAGTAAAAAGACATTATAATTCAACATTCCTTCTGTTCCCTTTACCCTTTTGAATACACATCGATACCAATTACTATTCTACATACATGTTTTTCAAAGATTTATTTTAAAACATTGTACATTTTCCACACGTTGACATGCTACAAACAATCGACATATTAAATTTAGTTAGGATCCAAAGTAGAGACACGTTAGTGTCCACAAATCTTTTTACCAGGGTATCAACTCAATGGGGAAGTTCAGTTTTCAAAATGTCTAGACATGATTTATTAAATCCATTATCCATTATTAAATCCATTATTAAATCCATAATGACCTTTACAAGTCCAATAAAGGAGCCTGCCTAGTAAAACTTCATTTTGATATTGCTGAAAAAAAATGTGACCACACGATGTCCAGCAGATATTACCAAACTGTAGGGGATGTCATTATAATAAAATTACGATGAAAACTCGGCTGAAATACAGTTCAAAGCATATGCAAACTCTTTCGTCATGGTTTTCTTAAGAAGGAGACAGTAGTTATCACATATAGTGTAAATATGATTTACACAGACCTGTATTGCTATTCATAAAGAACACTATTTTAAAGTTCATAAGGAGAATATTGGTGATGGAGATGAATATTGGTATATGGAGATAAACTCATATAACCCTTTTTTTCATCCATACTATTGTTGGAAAAACACGTCGACAAATAGTTTTTAGCCAATGACCGAAATCATGGTGTGACTTAAATTTTCACTGATACTAAGGGTAATAATATGATGGGCCACAGTACGGATCTGAAAGCCAACATTTCTCTATCCATCCATGAAAACTGCGTTCAAATTACTCAAGTAAGTTCATGCTTCCGTCAGCACAATGTGCCTTTAGACCACACCCTTCCTCACTGTCTGACACCTTTTGGCTCATGCAGTACTTGGCAGCTATTTCGTAATAATTGACACTTACAATTATACCCAAAGACCCTTCTAGTGAATCAATCATTTTAGAGAGATTCCTTCTTTTTTTTTCTTTTTTTTTTAGAATAACTTCAGGTTTTCCTGATCTTCCAGCCATAGTTCACTGTAGGGCTGTCAAATATTCAAAGGGGAATGCAATATAGACTGAAAATTGTTTATAAAATTGTATATATAAATTTGGTGAAAATTATGCACAACAGAAGGCCGTCGCATCCCTTAGGCCCTTCCTTCTAATACATATGAAACTATGCAAATTTTCAAGAAAAATCAGACTCCCAACCCCCTTTATGCGTAAGTGACTCATGTAAGGTCCTTTATTTTCCCAATGCAAAAATAATAATAACCAGACTTGTAACTCCCATGACCCCCGACCCCCCCCCCCCCCCCCCCCACCGTCCCTCACCCCTAGTTGGGACTAAATCCAAACCAAAGGTGCAGGGTCTTGACCCATGTCCACCTGTCCACCTCCCCTTTGATCAATGTCTGATTCGGGTGGGTCTACCCATAGGGCATTGCCCTCAGCAGAGGCTAAATAACTGCCCCCAGTTCCACCTTGAGTTGCTCACCAAAGGTCGCAGTCTATCTTTGGCCTGAGCAGCTCTTCATCATCTGCTCATCACCTCAGAACGACCAGCCATCTTGTCAAGGCCCTAAGATTACACTGTCAAGGCTTAGGTCGTATGACTCAGCAAAAGTGGAGGAGTTATTACATGGTATCATATGCCATGGTAGAGTGAGCTCAGTGTTATGGGCAGTCATCTTACTTCTTGATTCTTAGGACAGTGTTATGAATACATTTTCATACTTTTATTCTTTTAAGATAATAAAGAATAACTTCAGCAAAATACAAAGTATAGGAGATATTGCATGGTATCAATTACTGTAATGGAGGAACTCATTCAGTAGTATGAGCACACACCCTACTCCTATATTGATTCTTACACCCGTATTCTACATAACGATTTTGATGCTGGCGATTTTGTTTGTGCTTCATTTTCTCCAAGAATATGGCATGAAACCATATATCATACAATACCATTTGAAAGAGAGTTGTAAATCCTTTCTTGCGATATATATTAACCTTTATTCTCACTTCCAATTTTGGAAATTAGCAACAAATAGACACTTGAATATAAGCTTTAGAATAGTGTTATGAACACCTTTATTTTACACCTTTATTCTCTAAACAGTAAAATGAACGCCCATTTGTGTTAATCCTTACGATGTAGACCCCAATCTGGCAATATCAGCTCTTGGGTTCCATGCGCTGCCTATACACGGGACGTCGCCAAAATTCATGTTATAATATAAGAGACGGTGTCGGGTTGATTGAGTCTACTATACAGGCGACTCGTTAGTAGTCTATGGAAATGGGAATTTATAGACGGTCGCATCATAGCAGCTTCACCAATGCCCATCTCCATATTCTGATATCCCGTCCAAGCGTTACTTCAGTAGGCTACTTATTTTACTCAATCTACCATCAATCAAATTATACATGATTGACATCTGAAACCCATATTCTACATGCAGATTTTGGCCTTTGAGTAGTATAGAGTGAGTCAGGAGGAAAATGTTTGGTCAAAACATAGTTCTTGCGCAATCCACCAGGTGGCGCCACCGTCGATGTTTATTTTTTTACTATAGAGTTTGGTAGAATTAGTTCCGTCGTTCTCCGCCAGGGGGCGCTGCTGACCGGTATGGTGATGCAATACTTGGTGTGATGACGCAATATCTTGGGTCAAAACGTAGTTCGTCTGTTTGCCGCTAGGTGGCGCCACTGTTCTCCAAGGTTTGTAGTTCTTGCATCATCCGCTAGGTGGGCGCCACCAACAACCATAGTTAGTCTTTTTAACTATGGAGTTTGGTAGATTCAATTAGTTTCGTGGTTCTCCACTAGGATGGGGGTTGGGGGATGGGGGAAGTGCTGGACAGGGTGTGGTGGTGGTGGTGCAAGAGACAGGGTGTGATGGTGGCATGTAATACCTTTGGTCAAAACGTAGTACGTCTGTTTTCCCACCAGGTGGCTCCTCCACCACCTTTTCCCCACTACCTATACTCATATGAGTCATCATTTCCAGTGATGGTGCAATAAGGGGATGCTGCTGAGCCTTAATTTGGCATGTGTTTGGCAAAGTGGTGGTTAGATGATAGTTAGAGGAGTGCACCAACAGGTGGCAGGGCTGTGCATGGTTCTGGCCAGTGGGCTGGAAATTTCAACTGATGGTGCAACATCTTGTAGATATTATTTCAGGTGATTTATCATCACCTGGTAGTAAAGAAGACTCTTTCTAAATAACTATTCTTGGAGCGACTACCAACATGGCAACAGGAGCAAACAGTGGTGACTGTGCATGGAGATGGCAAAGAAGAACATGTTGCCCATCCCACTAGGGTAAAAAAAGACTTACTGATACTTTTTCCCCATTTGAAAAGATAATGTACTGCAGCTATATTGTTAAGTCCTGTATTTAGATTTTAAAGTCAAGGACAACAAAACATATATTGAGATATAAAAAGGATCTATGTCACTTCATTGGTTATGTGGTTTCCTGACATCTGCATGATTTTTGATCTGATACCTGATAAGTTTTCTTTGCTAAGTTATCATTTGTGGTCGAAACAAGTTGACAAAACGAGTGATGATGTAATCTCAATAATAAAATTATTGTTTCAATGCAGAAAATGTGACATAGATTTTTATCATGTTGTATTAAGACGTCATCATAAACTTAAATGTATTCAAGGATGTCAAAACAGACATACCAAGACAACAGAATATAAAGGTGATGACAGTTCTGGAAAAGCAGAAAATGGCTCTCAAAAATACAAGGTAAACAATTGTATTTTCTACTGACAAAATCAAATCTAAATGCAACAGTACCATAGCTGACAATTGTATTTTCATTTTGAGAAGGAATTTACGTTGTGCATAAAAAATTGTGAATGTATGTATTATTTTTATCCAATAAAGTTATATGATGTAACATGATATTGAATGACCATGATACAATTCATTCATATATGTTGGTTATGGTTTTCTGTATTCCAAGTGTAATCCAAGTGTAATGGGTAAGACTTTTTCATTTAATTCTCGATGACTAATTCATGAATGATTCATTGCTTTAGGAAAGGAATATTTTCTAAAAACTTTAAAAAAGAATATAATTATGTGGTGACCAATTCTATTTCAGCTTTATGTTTAAATGATTTTTAATTCGCCTGCAGCAACAAAGTATAAGCATGGTGCACTGATATATTTACCATGGTGTTGAAATATTTTGTCACACAGTCTAAGTGTTTTGACATCATTCTTTAAAGAAAGTGTCAAACAGAAAGTTTAAAAAAATTTGTCCCAGAGTTAATTATACCGGTAGGTTCCAAATTGTCTTTCCATATTAACGCTAAGTTAGTTGCACCGTTAAATGATAAATATGTGGCGCTCACATTTTTACCATGGAGTTGAAACATTTTGTCACACTGTCTAAATATTTTGACATCTTGTTTGCAAGAAAGTGACACATTTTATCATTGTGTTCTATGGCACTTGAATTTTCTATTGACATTGTATTCAACAAAAGATGACATGGTGTTTTAAAAGTCTGTACCAAAGTAAATTAGAACAGCTGATTCTAAACTGACCTGCAATAGCAAATTCAGATTTTCACCGTGGTGCTGAAATATTTTGTCCCACAGTCAAGTATTTTGAATTTATTTGTTTAGAAAGTTATATATTTGGACTTAGTTCTTCTATGCTACTTCAATTTAACATGTACGTGTAGTAAAACACAAAATTCTGTTTTTAAAATGGGTTTTAATTTATTATCGTGAAAAAACAATGATGATGATCAGACTTTTGGTTTTCTCGGACCCAAACTGGGCGGTCGCTGAAATGCGACTGCAAAATTTTCATCCTGGTCAAACCCCAAACTGCGCATGCAGTGGTGGCAGGGGCAGGGGACAGCAGTGACGGTGGCTGCGGTTTGCATTTTGCATTTTGCATTTGCACAGGAGCTTCAGTCTCTTCCATTAGATAATTATACGCATAGTCTAAATGATCAAGCAAACTTTGAACCAAAAAACTTTTATTTCAATCAAACTTCAAATGGAAGCATAGCAAGCACAGCTTATACATTCTACACTTATATATGTATATATATTCATAGCAAACTTTGAACCCAAAAACATTTTTTTCAATCAAACTTCAAAATGGTAGCGTAGCTAGACCAGATAAAACATTCTTATCAAAATATGCCCACTGGGTATGAAAATGATGTTTAACAATCATCAGTCACATAATCAATACTTTTTAATCTGATTAATTGAAAGGACAAGTTCTGTAGGTCAAAAAAAAAGAGTTCAGCAGACCTAGGAATAAATAAAAGACCACTGAGTCACATACATTCTTCAACTTACAGTTTGTTTGATGCAAAAACATTCAATTTTTAACCCAACACGTCTTATACCAAGACATTCTATACAAGTACTATAAAAGAAAGTTTCAATTTACTGCTGGGAGACGGCTCTGCATAGACTGATGCGTCACGTTTTCTAAAACCTTATCACCCTTGAAATCAACTCTATAGTAGGACTCCTGTACCACACAACTTGTGTGTTAATCATACATGAAATGCTTTAAAAAAATGCTGCCATCAAAATTATCAAACACAAAACTATACATTTCTTCATAAATTTTTTTTTACACAGAATCGCACATAATGCGCTTCTACCATAGGTTCAAAGATTCCCCCACCACCAATGTGGGCTCTCACTCCTTACAACCATCAAAACTAAAAAGTAACATCCAAAGGACCTATTCAGTCAACCTTTTAGATTCACAACTGTAGAGTAACAACTCGTGCTGTCAAATATTTTACAGGTATAGTTTGAGACGTTAGTAAAAATACCATGTGTGCCATATGAAAAACGATGTATCAAAGAGATTAAAATGAAAGGACATCAACATTGAAGTAGCTCATTGACAATCTTAGTGAAAAAATGATAAGAATTTTTTTCAAGAACTTCTTTTCCAATGACACTGCTAAATCAATAATATGATGAAGAAGTATCTTCTAGTTTTTAACAGGAAGGATTGAAAAAAATGCTACAGAGATCAACTTCTGCAGTCCTGAATCACGCGACACTGTTCTTTTTCTATCAGAAATAAAGATATACAAAAAAGAACGGTGCTCACATTTTATTATGCTAAATTAACATGATATTCTACAGAAATCATGATGCAAAAAAGGTTTCAGGTGTCTGACAATTTCTGTCTTATTGAATTACACAACTTTTTTTCTGAAGCATTCAAAGTTGTTTTAGCAGAAGGTAAAAGCCGAGTTTATGCCTGGTTGTGATTGTCAACTTGAATGTTAGTCCCTATGTCTAACTTAAACTAATGGTTGAAATGGTCTTACATTTTGAATCATTGAAATTTTTGTAGTGCTATTTTGTTTCCATCATAATGCCTTGCTGCTAATTCAGAAGTAGTATTGTCATCTTTCTTGACTGTTCATTTCTGCAGTGTCAAACAATCGTATATTAGGATTGGCATGGTAATTCACAGTCATCTCATGTGGTAGTCCCCTTCCTAAGGTAGGAGACAAGGTTCCTCTACAGATATCAGGTTTGCTTCCGTAATCCTAGTGTGAACTTCTTTTGTGTGACGAATTATTTTTGAACCTGCTTGAAGAAACAGAGAATGGTGAGAATTAATAAGGGACAACCATTGTCACTTTGAATTCAGGTAAGCTATAAGACTTATAAGACTAGAAGAAGCAGTATTGCATTACTATAACAAATTTAACCAAAATATACTCTGAGGTAACCAATGCAAAACCCATATAATAGTACACCTGTAAGCTTTGAGGCTAAAACATGACTCTAGCAGGCTGTACCGTTATAACAAGTTGGGTTATTTTCCAAACGTAGCCCGAACCTGTCTATAATTCTATAATTCTAAGCAAAAGAGCTCTTACAGTTCCTTCTAAGAGAGTAGTACATTTGAAATACATTTTAGTAGAAAAGTGTTATAGGTCATCTGAATCTTGAGATTTTATTTTTCTTGTGAGCATGAAGTATAGGATTGATTTTTAATGGAATAAAATATTCATTGTTTATTACTAAATTTACATAATTATATATATATATTTAAATTGTTTTTTATTGGGTCACTTAGGCTTGTCTTGTCCGATCTTCCGTCTACTCCCACTTTATGACTTACACATACATTGAAAGTGGGGCAGGACAACTATTATTATGTCCAATATGTGAATGGAGAGTGCTGTTATTTAAATAATATTTCATAATTGAAACAAGAAGCATTTGTAACATGCGCCCGTGCTGTAAACAAACCAAAACAAAAGGACTTACATTTTTCCTTACTCACCACATACTTTTTCATATTTTAGAGCAATTCTTTATCATTTATAATTTCAACTCCTTCAACCCTGCTTTCTTGAGATTTTCAGGTGAAAATCCTCTTGAGGTAGAAAATCTAAGCTTTCAAATATTGCATAACACTTTTAGATATTAGATAGAAGCTGAGTTCTCATTATATGAAACCCCAAACTTTGTATCTGCTAGAAACCCTCCATTCTAAATATTATCCTGTCATTATCATGTTGAGTGACAGATTCAGGGGGGCAAAAGGGGCGGTTGCCCCCCCCTAGACCAAATAGACATTTTTTCAAATGATCTACATTTGTTAATTCATACAAATCTGGCATTATTCATTTTCACTTTTTTAAAGCCGGGGTTGGTTTGCCACCTGCCCTAGATAACTGAGTCTGGATCCACTGCTGATGGTTTTTTAAAACTTCGATTAAGCAATAACAAAACATGAAAATGATTATGAACATTCAAACTGCAATACCCTTTCAGATAACTTTTTGTTTCATGTGATTTTTGCAGTATTTTGAATAAAAAAAATTCTACAAAATTTAGAGAATACCTTCTCGACGATCAATATTCTTTTATTTGTTGCAATAATTATTCTTTAATTTAAACTGGAATATTTTTCAGAATACTGTTAAAATCAACAAAATTACCATATATACAAGTTGGCTACAACCAAATATTAACATTTTCCTATTTTCTCCAGGTGTTGCAACCTAAATTTATTATAATCTACGGTTCTCAAAAACAGTAGGACACTTTTGTTTTACTGACCTGAATGATATCATTTTAGCGTGACACTTCCTGGCCCTGGTCAGTTTCATCTTGAATTTCCATAGTAGTCTTGATACAGTAATTGGCGGGCTGAATGCTATAAAGAGTGAATGAGTCTAGAGAATCAACATCATCCAGAGACATCCTTGACCTTCTCCCAGAGGATATAGTGCTGTTTACACTGTCCCAAGTAGATGTAGAAGAGTCTGCCCTTTCTCGGTTTATCTTCAGGAGGCATTTGATGGTGTAGTAGATCACAGTGACAGCAACCATGGCTATTACTGCTGTAACTGTTATGACTGCAACAGTCCAAACGCGTGGCTGGGAAACCAGTCCAGGAGGTATTATATTCAATGTAGTGTTCATTGTGGTGTCTTGAATGTGTAATCTAAGAATGGTGAATGTTTTCGATGTGAACTGTCTAGATAGATACAAAAATCTCTATTCTCCGTCACACTTTATCTATTTCGGAAGTGTCAGACAATCTTCAACATGGGGTTTTAGCTTAGAGGCTGTCGTAATCAAACCGTGCTTTGGTGGAGAATGTACCCTCTCTTTCAGTCATGCTTCAGTGGCGACATCTTCCATTTATTTCTTTGTGTTGTGTTGACACTGAGAAATGGTGCCAACCTGAGGTTCTTTCGCACAGTGTCTGAAGGTGGCGCCACCTTCTGTTTCTATGGTTTTTCTGAGTTTTAACAGTTGAGGTGTTTTGAACCTGTTAGTTTTGTAGTCAATCTTCGACGTTTGCAATTACCTTGCATACCTCATACTATTTGATATCATGGGGTTAAACTGTTGCAAGCCATCATCTGATGACAAAGATGACCAAGCTGTGTATGGCCAACAAGCGAAGGGGACTCCATATTTTCCACCGTCTTCCATCTATACATATGCTGCATCACCGGTAAATATGTATTCTTTCACTCTAATCCAGTCACATGACAGGAAAATGGTACAAGGTAATGTTGGTTATGTCCGGTCCACCATATTGGCCCGGGTAAATTCGCATAACTTTTAAGGTTTCTTTTAATCGGGGTTAACATATTTAGGAGACTGCTGCATCTTATTCCTTTTGCTAGGAAAATGCTTTTTGATATGAATTTGGAACAAACCAAACTGTATAATTTTGTATCTTCTAGTTGTAGTGTAATTAACCTCAAAAGTTTAAAAACTTTTGAAAGTTTTACCTGGTCCAATATGTAAATTCAAAGATTAAAGTCCCACAGTTTACATATCATGTATTCAGGGATTTCCCTAGGGGGGAAAAAATATCAAAAGACACAAGGGGCTCATCTGTGAAAAAAGTGGGCTTTTTAATATCTTTCATGAAGTTTCTGTGAATTGAGATGTGGGAATGATCCCTTCCTATTCATCCTAGTGTGGGAATGAAATTCCTAGTGTGGGAATTTCACATCCCACACACCTAGGAATATCTCTGAGTATTCAAACACACATCTCTTAACATTCAAATCAAGCATTAACATTGAAATTGTTTAAACTATCGGTAGAAAAGCTGGGATAAAAAAGTCACACATTTTAAAAATGTTTCAGATGACCACTGTAAATTTTATGAATTTATTGTTGGTGAAGAAATAGGCCTGGATTAGACATACAAATAATGTATACAATCCTTCTGTATCCCAAGGAATAACTCATAGTTGTAATTCTATGCTGGCAAATCATGATTTTCTTATTTTAGTCAAGAATAGTTTTTATTTAGTAATTAGTTCATTTTCAATTACGTTTCTCCAGTCCATTAATTTAGTGTGTATTTTCCAGATTGGCCATCCAATGTTACCTATATGTTTCTCTCTTTTAGTATCACAATTCTGAGTACATTTCCACAAGTGAGTCTTCTGGAATTAATGACACGGTTTGTTGTCTGTGGCACAAACAGCATCCAGAACATGAGATATAGGTAAGTTGTCACCCCAAATGCATGTAATAATGTTTGTCTGCTGACTTATTTAATCTTTCTTTTCCATTCATTTGTCAGTCTTTGCAGATAATCTTAGAACTGACAGCTTAATTTCTTGAAACATTTTTCAAGCCTCTATGGTATTGAACCTAATTCCATATTACATAATGTTGTTTATACTCCTGAGAGTTTATATTGATCTTCTGATGTTTTCGGAATTTCTTTTGTTATAACTACTACTCCATTGGATAAGTGTCTTTCACATTTTGTTTTATTATTGCTAACAGAAATTACACACAAAGAATGGAATTTTCATCTAGTGCCAATGGCAACAGCTTTAAAAGTAATCTGAACAAACCCATTACAAATGATTCTGCCTTAGAGCCTCATATGTATTTTTTTTCTGGCAACATTCAAATGCAAGCGACAAGAAGTGATAAATTTTGTAAAAAGATTCAACTCAAATCATAGTTTTACAATTTTCTGAAGTTTTATGTCACTTATGTGTTTACAATATATATGTTTAATATACCCGTTGACCAAGGTTCATTCATCTTCAGCTTAGCGGATTTATTAGTCTCTGATCCATTTTCTGTTCTTGGTAAATTGTATGTAATGTTTGTATTGTACTATATATTTATAGGGACAAAAGCAGACAAAGATATACATGTACATTCAAAGACAAAACTACTAAAAGTTAATAGCAAAGGATGAGACTATTTCAAAATAAGTGGGACACCAGGACTAAAACTAAAAATGACATAGATGACACAACTAAAAACTGATTAAATTGATAATTTATTACTCAAAATGCTGTAAGTCATTATTTCTGAGCACTTGCATATCCACTGAGACTTTCAGTTTGTTTTTTTTTCAGATAACACTTTCGACATTTTGATGTGGAACTATGCCTTCTCCTCGGGAATTTGATCACAATAGGACGCTATAGTTACATACCAGAAATTTGGTTGAAGTATACACTATAAGTCCAAGCATTTGCCGCCCTGGCAACAGACACACTGACCCCCAGTGTCAACACACCACCCAGACTCTTTCGCCCAATCGAACCTACGGTAATTCCACTAGTCACACCAATGTTCAACAGCAGCTCCATCGCTAACACCAGCACTTGGAATTTTAACCTGTCGGAAATCTTCGGACAATACCATCAGCAGGCCAACACAACACCTACAAGCACTACCAACCCCATCACCCGAACCACTTCTATGCCAGTACTCACATTGGCCTCACCACCATTCAGACCGTGGAACTTAACACCTTCACTATCCAACTTTGGATCTCCGGTCTCTGTCCCTAGCTTCGGCCCACCAACCAACACTTCAGAGACTACTCCAGTAAATATGACCATAGACCAACTGGCAACCATCAACCATACCACTGCCACACATTCAGACTCCACTGGTGATAGTGGAGATGAACAACCCATTCCGCCCCCAAAGACTGACGCTCCTGTGGATACCCCTTCCACACTGGCTACCCCGGCAAACAACACCACACCGGCTGCCCCGGTCAGCACCACCACTGACCAACCACCGAAAACTGGTGCCACTAGTCCAGAAGCAGATATACACCAAAGCATCATGAAAATATCAGAGGATATTGAACGAATTCTACCAGGCCGTGGCCGATTCTATGGGGAGCTCTTATTATTCCAGTACCTGGTTAGCAGAATTAACTAACTCTCCACTACTTTTGCATGCTGGGAGTGTTAAATTTGCAACCTAAATCAAGTAGTTATATTACTCCAGAATTTTTTTTATACATAAGGATTTACCGGACTACTGCCTCTATCTGACTAGACTTCATCATTTTAATTGGATGTGACTTTTAACTTTTACTTAATAACCGTTGTTTTTATTCTTAGACTTCAAGTTTACTATTATATATACTATAAAACAGATTGTCGATACATTCTTAAATAACCTTATCAACAGTTGATTTTAACAATCTACATTCCACACCACAGCTACAGGTCAGTATTCTATAGTGTGAATTTCCCACCTTTTATCTTTCCAATTGGCTATATCAAATCCTGATGAAAGCCTTAATGAGTCGAAACATAACAATGTGTGCTTGATTAAATAACAACAGTCTGAAAAACAAAGGTGTTAAGTTGGGTGTGTTAACCACTTTATTGATTTCTACACTATAGATATGTATTCACAACACAGATGGCCTGATGATGTAATTGACTACTAAACTGTCATTACATTTCGCTTGGTTGACATTCTAATAACTTTCTACTATAAGGAAAAATGGAGAGAGATAAACCCATGAAGAAAAATATAAATGTAGCTGGAAACATGTAAGAGAACTGAATAATTCAAGATGTACTGGTTTCAGTTATTTATGGAGTATTTCATTGTCAACCTGCTCATGTCCAGAAGAACCCAGAAAGCAGCATCTTTTGAAAAGCATTCATTGATATATAAGAACGTTTATCCCTAATACAGTGTTCAAAAGCTTACAAAAAAATATTATGTTGTCTTTTAATTAACCGATACGCTATACTAAGCTTTTCAGTTGATACATTTTCAGTTGCTACGCTACCATTTTGAAGTTTGATTAAAATAAATGTTTTTTTGTTCAAACTTTGCATGATCATTTAGTCTATGTATATGATTATCTAATAGAAAAGACTGAACCTCCCACACAAATGCAAACGCAAACTGCAGCCATCGTTGCTGTTGCTCCCTGCTCCCATCACCGTTGTACATGTGTGTTTTCACCTTCGACCCGAATAAAAATTTTGCGGTTGTGTTTGTGGACCGCCTGGTTTGAAGCGTACATGTTAATTTGAAATTAAAATAGCACAGAAAAACTAAGTCCAAATATATCACTTTCTAAACAAATTTATATTTTAGCACCATAGTGAAAATCTGACTTTGCATGAGTTTGCTATTGTAGGTCAGTTTAGTATGGCTGTTTTAATTTACTTTGGTACAGACTTTTAAAACACCATGTCATCTTTTGTTGAATGCAATGTCAATTGAAAAGTCAAGTGACATAGAACACAATGATAAAATGTGTCACTTTCTTACAAACAAGATGTCAAAATACTTAGACAATGTGCCAAAATGTTTCAACTCCATGGTAGAAATGTCAGTGCCCCATATTTATCATTCAATGGTGAAAGTGATTTAGATTTTAATATGGAAAGACAATTTGGAACCTACCTGTTTATTTAACTCTAGGACAAATTTCCAAATATATCCAAATATATCACTTTCTAAACAAATATATATTTCAGCACCATAGTGAAAATCTGACTTTGCATGAGTTTGCTATTGTAGGTCAGTTTAGTATGAGCTGTTTTAATTTACTTTGGTACAGACTTTTAAAACACCATGTCGTCTTTTGTTGAATGCAATGTCAATTGAAAAGTCAAGTGACATAGAACACAATGATAAAATGTGTCACTTTCTTACAAACAAGATGTCAAAATACTTAGACAATGTGCCAAAATGTTTCAACTCCATGGTAGAAATGTCAGTGCCCCATATTTATCATTCAATGGTGAAAGTAATTTAGATTTTAATATGGAAAGACAATTTGGAACCTACCTGTTTATTTAACTCTAGGACAAATTTCCAAATATATCCAAATATATCACTTTCTAAACAAATATATATTTCAGCACCATAGTGAAAATCTGACTTTGCATGAGTTTGCTATTGTAGGTCAGTTTAGAATCAGCTGTTTTAATTTACTTTAGTACAGACTTTTAAAACACCATGTCATCTTTTGATGAATGCAATGTCAATGAGCCCATCCCATATTAGGTATACCCTGGGGTTGGACAAGGGTTGGACAAAATTAGTGTATAAGGCATCCTTGTCTCCTAGAATTCGGATTACTGGAATAACTAAGAATTATGTTTTTCTACATCCCCAAGTGCTGATAAAATGTTATATAAGGTTTGTTAGCCAAATGCGGCACTTTAGGGAAAATAGGGTTGGACATTATAGGTTGGGCTGACAGGCTTTAGCATTGGTTAAAAGACCAATAAATAAAGCTGCATTTTACAAATGTTAGGAGCAATTGGTCAACCAAATTACCATGATTCATTTTGTTTTACATTTCTATCTTTGGGGATAAAACCAGAAAGAAATTGCTATGAAATTTCATGGTAAAATTTGATGTTGATGTGTACTGGGATGGGCTTATTGAAAAGTCAAGTGCCAAAGAACACAATGATAAAATGTATCACTTTCTTACAATCAAGATGTCAAAATACTTAGACAATGTGCCAAAATGTTTCAACTCCATGGTAGAAAAGTCAGTGCCCCATATTTATCATTCAATGGTGAAAGTAATTTAGCTTTTAATATGGAAAGACAATTTGGAACCTCTAGGACTATTTGTTTGACACTTTTTTAAAAAGAATGATGTCAAAATACTTAGACTGTGTGACAAAATATTTCAACACCATGGTAAATACGTCAGTGCACCATGCTTATACTTTGATGATGCAGGAGAATTAAAAATCATTTTAACACTAAGCTGAAATAGAATTGGTCAGCACATAATTATATTCCTTTTTAAAGTTATTGGAAAATATTCCTCTCTAACGCTATGAATAGTTCATGAATAAGTGATCGAGAATTAAATAAAAGTCTTTCCCATGACAGTTAGAATACAGAAAATGATATCCGACATCATGTAACTTTTTTGGATAAAAATAATACATGCATTCACAATTTTTTATGCACAACGTACATTCCTTCTCAAAATGAAAATACCATCGTCAGCTACAGTACTGATGCATTTAGATTTGATTTTGTGAGTGGAAAATACGATTGTTTACCTTGTATTTTTGAGAGTCATTTTCTTCTTTTCTAGTACCATCATCACATTTATATTATGTTTTCATGGAGTCTCTGTTTTGACAATCTTGACAATCTTGAATACACTTGACGACGTCTTAATCGAATCTGGCATAGATCCCTTTTATATCTCAATATTTGTTTTGTTGTCCTTGACTTTCAAATTAAAATATAGGACGTAACAACAAAGCTGCAGTACATTATCTTTTCAAAAGGGGAAAAAATATCAATAAGATTTTTTTTACCCTAGTGGGCTGGGCACCACGTTCTTCTTTGCCATCTCCACAGTCACCACTGTTTGCTCCTGTTGCCATGTTGGTAGTTGCTCCAAGAATGGTTATTTACAAAGAGTCTTCTTTATTTCCCATGATAATATTGCACAACATGCAACTAATGTGCAGTGACACAAACAAAACCAAAAACCTTCAGTACACTTGAATAAGCATGGACAATACTACCATGTGATGATGAACCACCCCAAAATAAGATGTTGCACCATCAGTTGAAATCTCCAGCCCACTGACCAGGACCATGCACCGACCTGCCACCCAGTGGTACACTCCTCTAACTAACACTGTCACATCCAGTGCATAACATTGCTTTGAAACACATGCCAAACTCAGGCTCAGCAGCATCCCCCTATTGCACCATCACTGGAAATGATGACTCATATGAGTATAGGTAGTGGGGAAAAGGTGGTGGAGGAGCCACCTGGTGGGAAAACAGACGTACTACGTTTTGACCAAAGGTATTACATGCCACCATCACACACTGTCCAGCACTTCCCCCATCCCCCAACCCCCATCCTAGTGGAGAACCACGAAACTAATTGAATCTACCAAACTCCATAGTTAAAAAGACTAACTATGATTGTTGGTGGCGCCCACCTAGCGGATGATGCAAGAACTACAAACCTTGGAGAACAGTGGCGCCACCTAGCGGCAAACAGACGAACTACGTTTTGACCCAAGATATTGCGTTTTTACACCAAGTATTGCATCACCATACCGGTCAGCAGCGCCTCCTGGCGGAGAACGACGGAACTTATTCTACCAAACTCTATAGTAAAAAAATAAACATCGACGGTGGCGCCACCTGGTGGATTGCGCAAGAACTATGTTTTGACCAAACATTTTCCTCCTGACTCACTCTATACTACTCCTTTGTTTTAAGACGTTAGTCCTTATATATCACTTAAAAGAAAGGTTTTACAATTCTCTTCTGAATGGTATATGAGATGTGTTGCTTCTGACACACTGTCTGAGAAAATCAAATGAATACAAATATCACCATCATCAAGGTCGGTAACAAGGAGAGGGTTATCAAAGTGTGTTTGGCCCTGTTTGTGGGACCATGCGCATCAAAGAACACTTGCTTCAGTAAAAGTGTAGGGCTATGGTATCTACCTTCTCATAGATTCGATCATCAGAGACAGAACTATCCTCCATGTGATATGACCATAGGTGTTGATATGCAATTAACATTAACGTCGTCTACTCATCCCTCTATCACCATTCATCACCCTTCTTTCATCCATTTAGTAGATTAATTAGTTAACTATGCTGTTGCTTACTTACTTTTCGACTCTTTCCAAATCCTATTGGTACTCCCTTCTTTTACAATTATATGGTTTGATTTTAAATGCATCCGAATCACTTGCATAATTAGTAACATCATTTTAAAGGTGTGATATTATAGTTGTGAGACTGGCAACCACTGGAAGAACGGCTACATACTGCCAAGCCGAAGTGTTGTATGAGTTTCAAATGCAATGCAAAAAAACAGACAGCCAACCAACCATCAGAGTCAGTATGTAGAATACAGGCTTTTATATGATATGCAGACACCCTAATCGTTAGCAATGACGCATTTCCGGCCTTAGATTGGATAGTTTCCGATTGATGTAACCTCATTACACTCATTGTGGTGCGGACAAGTGCGTCAGTAGCACAACCAGCTCTGATTAGACCACTTAGTGCTCCAGCCTGTCAAGGAAAGGCTGTATTCAACTATAGATCTGGAACACAAGAAATAAATCAAAAACCTGAACATTTTCTGTCAACTCCTGTTAGTTCGTCTTTTCCTATGTTCTCATAAAATTCACCAAAATGCAACTCTAATGGCACATTCAAAGTGTAATGACAATATGTGCTGTACAACACTTCATATAAAATAACATTTATAACATCTAGCCAGAACTCTAAACTATTGCTATGTCACAATAAAAGGAACACAAAATGAGCTGTTTCTTGCTGACTAGATCTATAGCAGATTTTCACCACCAGTAATTTGGTTATTCAAGAAAAGGTGACAGGTGACAATATACTCGATCCTTTGTAATGCACACCTTGAAGTCTCACATGTGCGGATCATAGGCTAGGTTTCACTCGACTAATTATATTATTATGAGCGAGTTTGCAAAGTACGTCATGCATGATTGGTAATATGTATCTCTGGATGATACATTATAATTATCATTGACAGTTATTTCATGCAGTTAATATGCCTGGTATTAAGGTTATTTCATAATTTCATTGGATACCATGTACGTTCCAAGCATCAAATTAAGTTATTAACATGATCTCTCTTCTCTTATTTAATAGTGTTAATAATTGGTTGAAACTCGTATCTGTAACAGGTACGACCATGTCAGAAATACAGCTATTAAAACCAATAAGATGGGTCACGTATATGAAATATATCACTCACGATAGATGCATTATTAAACCAGATCGTGCCTCGCCTTTCAAAAATAAGTCACCGATCTTTTATTTAAAGAGTTATTGGTAAGGATTCCTGATAGAATTAAGCACTTTCGGGGTCAGATAGAATGCTATTTCATGTCCTTGTTAATGTCCACTCCCAGTGTAACTTGTTTGTGCACAAAACGTTGTCACTTATCAGACAGATCTAAACACTCAAATACAGAATAAGAAACAACATTTTGCTAGCAGTAAACATTGATGTGACCTTTTCTATGAGTTGTTATTTAACCTATTCACTCTCTAATCTAATCGCTCTCCCTATGCACTGTATGACAAGGGATCCAAACAATATTAAAAAAAGAATATATTGAAAGAGTACAACTGCAAATCTATATGTTATCTTATCTTTAAGCAAAATCATCCTTTGCTACACAAAGTTCAATATGTGGAAGTGCATTGAACCCTCATCTTTCACTTTTAAAATTGCCTTGATCTTATGAAGGAAGCATCAGTAGCTTTCGGGCGCCTGAGGGATGTGACATTTCCATCCGTTTCTGTGTGGGAGAGTAACTAGCTCTTGGCATAATGGCCAATGGGTTAACATCTGATCATCAGAAAAGAAAAGTTTTTTTTGCATATTTTGATTTCCTGAAGGTATCTTGTTCAAGCATCCCTTGTGTATCATCTATCCTATTATTCTGTAGGAAATATGGGTAGCTTAAAGACTGTATTCCACATGTTGATTCTGGCGAAAATAGAATGAACAACGTCACCTTAACATTACTACTGCAATAGTCATATCCTATATTCCGCCTACTGAATTCAGCTTACAATCCACTGTCATAGGTTGCAATGCACAGTTTCGGCAATATTGCCCCTTAATTTTACCAACGTGTTAGTAATTTCCCATGAGTATAAATTACTACTTCTGATAATGTTTTGGTAGGGAATAGCAAAATACATTAATTCTTGTTGTATAATTTTTGATATTGGAGTATAGACATATATTTCATAATGTCATAAGTTACTTATAAATTATTAAAATTATGTTTATTATCTTCGAAAAAAATGTCTCTTCTTGCAGCCTGTTTCATAAGGATTTATGTGGCTCTGGAAGTTTAATGCTTTCCTTCCTGAACTTTGAAAAGATGTTTCATAACCAAAACGTCTGAAAAAACCTCGTGAATCTTTGTAGGGTGTTCCAAAGTCTATATACGGCGACCAACAATCTTCTTATGTGAGCCCATAATCTCTGTAAGAGAAGCAAAGTTGTGTACCTTGAAATGAAACCCCTTTGATAGCATTATGAAACCCAAACTGCAATAAGGTTTACGACAAATCCCAAATCATACAAACCTATTTATTCATGAAACTAAAGATTTCAAGTATGCATGATTAGCATGATTGTATCTTCTATAATCCCATGTCAGTATTCTATAATATCATGACAGTATTCGAGCTGTTTCCAGTTATCTATCAGGATAAAAAAGAATAACAATAAATCCAGAAAATAGCCACATAATGGCATTGTACTTAAGGAGTGTGAGAAATCAAATGCCAGTTTCGGACAAAAAGGTCAGCTTTATACTCCGGGAAAGTACATAGAGGTAGCAGGAGACAGAAGGAGATAGTAGAGGATAGTAGGAGATAGTTGGAAATAGTAGGAGGTAGTGGGAGGGGTACCTACAAGCCTCAGCAGAAATATGAGAAAGCTGGGAGAACTCTGGGATTAAACCCGACCGGAATAAGCGTTTTCTGGGAATTGACCTTGTATGTATTCTGTGTATGCCAAACAAAAGGACAGTTGTCCTAATACGCAGTACATCTACTGCGACGAACTACTGATTTTGGGACAACCAAGGACATATAGGGCAGTTTATTTTTGTAATACATCGTGATTAAATACTAAACTTTAAAATACTAACTGCAGGGTCGGATCCAGGATTTAAAAAACAAAGAGAAACTAATGGGGGGGGGGGTCAGCATAATATGCAACATCATCTGCGTGAATCATGTCGTTGGGATTCTAAAAATGAAATAGTTTTGTCAGAATTCTGATTGGAACAGAAATTCTGCTAGGATAAAATTTTAATTATGCTCAAACTGGACAGCTTTGGACATTGTCCCGTGCTGTAGTGTAACCAGAATGTGTTTTCCAAAGAGTCAACAAAATTAAAGGGAGTCAAAACCAATAAAATTGACAAAATTTTCAAAACTCAGATAAATATAGAAATATGTTATATGGGTCCAGTTAAGGTCAGCGGTAAAGTATTAGCTGTGAAAACTAGCTCAAACTGAAGTACAATGCCACAAGAGATGGTAATATTTGCATTTGTTTGTAAACAAACCATATTTTTGCAGATCCACGTTAATTGATTTGAGCAAGGAAAACATGTTTTCAATGATTTTTTACTATATTTCATGGTTTAGATTTTAACATGGGCCAGAAATAGGCTCAAGAAATGGATTTCCATGATTATTTGACTTTGGAAATTTCATTGAACTCATTGGTTTTGGCTCCCTTTAATATTCATTATGGTTGTGTGTGTGTGGGGGGGGGGGGGAGGTTTTACATGGGTGCGTGTAGTTGGTAGGTTTTAGATAGGGCACCAACGTTACGAGATTTCACGATACGGAGAATCTCCAGGACGCTGGAGACATTGGCATTTCGCGATAATGCTACGTCTATGGGGAGGACTTTCAACCCACCATATCTCATAAGATGCATGGGATTTGGGGCGCATCATTGAAAACCCCTCTATTTTTTCACAGATTTTTGTGTGTCTGAAATAATAAATATTCACCTGTTCACCCAAACTCACGTAAGCAAAAATAAAGCTCACCTAGCTATGGCACAAAAAAAAGGTGATTATAACTTTATGAAACGCAAAACTCACGCAATGTACGGAGGTTTGGTATGAAATGGGCTAGATTCTCCACTCGCGCATGCGTGAGACTTCAGCGCCCTATTGGCCTGACGTATGGTGTTATTTTCATGACGTCAAAGGTACCATTACCAAGATTAAAAAACTAATGACCAAGGTGTGTCAAGGCGTCACTGCCGTCACCCCACCCCCTTCACCGTCATTCAATCCATATAGGACTAGAACTAATTATGGGGTACATCCAAACTGCTAATGGGAATTCAAGGAAACTATGGACACCAGTCAACTTTACAAGCCTTGGCAGATACCGGAGTTACTTGCCACAAGAAAAGGAAATCCACACTGATGCTTTAAAATCTTGAATGTGATAGTGGTTCAGTCAGTCTAGTTAGCCGATATCTAACTCATGCAAAATCAGGGGGGGGGCAGGATATTGAAAGGGGGGTTAGCATAAAATACATACGCTAAGTCCTAACGCAGCTTCCATAGGGGCACATGTGCGAGACAGTTTCCCCTCTTTTTGTAGATTAGGGGTCCGCCAAAAAGGGGGAGGGTCAGGAGCCCCTCATCCCCCCTGGATCAGCCCCTGAAAATGATACAAAAAGCGTATGACGTTGTTCTGGTGGGTGACTTGACCCCTTCCTTATTCCTAAATAACGTGTCTCTAAAAATTAATGAAGATTCTCATGACGGTAGGCCACATGGGTTTAAAATCAAATTTTTGTCATAATTTATTGCGCAGTATTAAGATTATTTGGCATGATAATTAGGCCGATAAAAGTACAAATTGGGACCACTATCACTCATGGTTCTTTGAGATGTTTTCTGCTTCTGTGGAAAAGAAACGCCTACTTCTTTGTACCTGACTGATCATAAGACGTTCTTAACCTTCGCACAAATATATATCAATTGTTTGTCTATTAGTTATATATAATTATGAATACTTTGTGTATTTGGAACTATGTGATCTTTGATATATTTGTGTGTGTCTTCGTAAAAACAAAAGTTGTTGTTCTTATTCCCAGCCTGTCTTGCTTATCATAAACATTATCTCATGTTGCCATGGAATAGTATTATGGTAGGCACGTTTCCCTCGATGAGGTGGGTACGTGATGTCATGTCCCCATATGCCCCATTCCAGCCTGTCCAGAAACTAGGCTACATGTTGCTGTGCAGTAAGCAGTGCTTATTGTGAAGCTGACTTGTTATACTAGTCAGATGTTAACTTGCTAAATTTGTTAGCTGTAGTAAATGTCTTGGTATTCATTAGATATAATTATTGTAACATGTGAGTGAGTCATAATTATGTCCGTAATAAATTTGAAGCAAGAGACAAAATATGGGCACACAATTATTTACATTTTTATAGGTTTCCCTAAGAAAATTGGAGACATCATTTCAACTCACAGAAGTATTGCATTGGTGCATCATTTAAAAGTGTTATTTATGATTCTTATCAAAAGCGGAACTTGTAAATTTTAGATAGGCCCAATAGATTTGAACTTTTAGAAGATTTGCCTTAGCGTATCATATAACAGTGTTAGTAATTATTCACATCGTATCTACAGATTAAAACTGCCTCAAAGCCACTTTTTCTACAACTTCTCCATTCACCAGCCCTTGGGGGTTCAGTGTAAGAATAGGCCCCCAGTATCCCCTGCTGATCGTATAAGGTGACGATAGGGGGGACCCAGCACTGACCAAGTGGTTCTTTCAGTTCAATTCCCCACTGGTGCTGGGTTCACTAAGGGGTGAGTACAGCACAAATGATTTCTATGTTTTGATCGCCTGCTGTTTGCCCACCCTGTCACCTTCATCTCATAGATACAATCACCAAAGACAGAATTTGTTTTCGTCGTGAAAATTACCCTGGCTGTCGGTATGGCGTAAAACACCCAACACTCACTCACTCACTCTCCATTCACCCTAAAGAATAACAAGCAAAAAACAACTTAAACAAAGATTTTACAATCGGCACTTCCCCGGTTGCTATGCGGCGTTAACAGAAAATGATGCCCCGCCTAAGAGCGCGTGCGCAATAGACCACGTGACCCTACTAGATGACAGGTCATTGGGAAGACCTTAAGGGCCAATACCCTCAGCAGCCACTGGTAAATACCTATTACTGGAACATGACACCCTCAGCCATCTACTTGTACCTGGCTAAGGCTTGGTAAACAACCTAATACTTATATAATGTTGTATATATGTCAGAAAACCTTAAAAGTTTAGTGTACTTTGAAGCTAAACTAAAGGTTTTTACCTTGTATGGAAAGTGTCGTGATTTAAAGGTGTTAAGGAGAGTCATTAAACTTAAAGGAACTATAGTTTAAAGAGTAAAGTTGAAAGACCTTTTAAGGTTATGTTAAAGACATAATGGCCCGTTGCATAAGCTATTGCCTAAAGTGTGGGGGCTATTAGTACTAGTATGTGTGCTTTTTGCGAAGGATGTGTTGTTACGTAAACCTTTTAATTTTCTGTTATTTTCTTGTCTTATTCTGGTCCTTATAATTGATTTTTTAATTAACAGCTATGATTTTCGTTTGCTGAGGCCCATTTTTGACTTTGTGCTGATGCAATATGCTCTTATATCAAAGGATGCTTAAAAGTTATTCTAGAAACCGGTGTGATAAGCCTACAGTTTATAAACGTATTAGGATTTTTCTAAGACATTAATCTGTAGGATTTATAAACCCACAGTTGAAGGATGCTTAAAGGCTATGACGTTGGGTCTCTAAGGTTTAGAGACTCCCCCCCCCCCCTTTGACGTTTTCCTTAGTTCCCACATGGAAACTCAAATCAGAACATCATTGCACATAGTGTACGATTCGCCATTGATTCTACGTCTGATTATTAAAATCAAGTCAACTATACAAGTCATGATGTCGTTGGGTTTGGTGTACATTCAACACTTTCATTATAATGTAGAGGTACGAGCGTATGAGGATTTATCATTAAGTGTTAACAATTGTTTTCAATTTTTTCGAAACTTCCTTTTTTTCAATATAGCCATATCATAAGGATGTTTTGTTGCCGAGATAACTTGGGTCAAACAATATTACGCCCATTTTTTTTCCAAAGGACACCGGGCCTTTACTCCAAATGGCGGGGATAGTACTGTGCATTGGTAAGAGTAACTTGGATTAAACGATCTTACCCCCAGGATGCCCATTTGTTTTTCCAGAGGACACCTTTACTCCTAATGGCGGGGACAATACTGTGTATTGCTAAGAGTGCACTTTAGTCTCTAACAATTCCTACCTTTCCCAAACAACGTATACCTAAATGAGGCGTTCCAGCAGGAGATTATAATCATTATTGTATATCCGAGATCCCCGATCGTTTAACATTGTGTGGGCGTTGTTTGTGCGAAGTGTGCGGCTCGAAACAGGAGTGAAGACATCTAGGGGCCTATGGAACGGCAAACGTGAGGCCCATATTCCATTACTGCGTTGTGTAGGATTTGCCATTGAAGGTTATTTGCATTTCAGATACCAACACGTTGGTATCTGCCACCACAAGTATTGCCTAGAAAAGTTATAAGATATTTTGATGTAGCATTTGCGTTGACCCAAAGCAAGTGCCATCTCAAGTAAATTCATTATGTTCCACCTTGCGGTGCCTATATAGTTGTTAAACGTCCGGTGGTGGTGAACATCGCAAGTAGAATGCCCACCAAAGGCAAAGCACTGGGGAGTGGAATATGAACTTTGATTATTCAGTCTCTTACCATACATATATTTTTCCAAGTTTTATATCATCGGCGAATTTGCACATAAAAGGTGACATAATATATCATTTTCAAAGGATCATTCGGATTTATTTATGATTGTGAACATTGTTCTCTAATGATGATACCCAGCCAATAATGTGACGTCTCAGAAATTTCTCATAAAGTCACAGAATGTCACGGCATGCTATCAGCACCCAGATCTTCACAGAACGTTACGGTAATGTCGCTTCTTGGCTGGGTGTGTTATGGATATATAGTGAATAATGCATTTAATCTTTACAGTTATTCAAACAGATTCAGGTCTGCTACCAACACAAAAGTCTTGATCAATCATATAATAAGTTTTCTGTCAAAAATTAAAAAGGGCCGCCCTCCACCAATGGTCCTCTTAGGGACAGAAATTAATTTTATAAAACATATAATCATGTACTAAACATACATGTTTATGTGTGCTAATCAAATACCTAGGCAAACACGTGATATTTAATCCAGAGCATGTAAGTGATTATAGAACCAGACTTGGAGGCTGATTACTTGCTTACATTGTATTCATTTCTGAAATATCGAAACATTCCAGAACGGAAAAACGTCCAAAGTCACATGTGTCTACAAAATAACATTTGTCCAGTTTTTGATATTATTTTTTTCATTCACCATATTGGATAGATTTGCTATTGCTATTGTATCGCTTTCACTAAACTTTTACAAGAGTTTTTCGAGGAAATTTGCCAAGGTTATATTGGTGATAGAATAATTCTATATGATAATCTACCATCTGATAGTAGATTATCATATGTTACACATGTTAACCAGCAAGTTAGTAAGTTTTATTGATGACACGAACGGTCGCCAATTGCGATAAGATGTAGACAGAAAATCACTAGGACACCTTAGCCCAGTGACTTATAGCCTTAAGTTAGTTAACACTTGGCGTTCCATACCGGTCTACCCTGGATGGTCAGCTAACATGATATGCCTGCATGTTTGCTCCAGAGGGGTTCACCTGGAGGAGACAACTGACCACCGACGTACCTGGGAGCCCTGGAGGCTATCCTAGAGTTTGAGGTGTAGATTGCCTGAAGAAAGTTCATTTAATGGTGTTCTGTATGAGTTGTATGTGTGGTTGCTTGTTGGTTGGTTACTGGTTGTTTTACGCCCTAATTTATTCCTAGGGTCATATTAAGGGCGGTAATGGTGATCAAATCTATGAAAAGGTAGAGACCCTGCCCGCACACTTTTAATGATGTGCAAGGTTTCCTTTATTTCCCACACTGCATAGAGACAGTCCGAGAAAGACAGGCCTTTGATATAGCGTTTTGTCCACGCTGCTTGGGGTAGAAAAGTTGATGTGCCCAGCACTGCTGTATGTGTGTTGCGTGTTAGTTTATATTACACATATACATAATATACATATAATAACGCTTCATAGTAGTTATTGTAGTGGTGCGCTTATATATTTACATGTATTTAAATGAGAGTACTTATTCTCTATAGATGCAGCTTGCCTCTGTGTCTCTATTGAGTATCGGGTCCAGGATTTGGGAAAGGGGGATCGGTATGTACTAAGGTAATGTTTTACTGGACAAATGAATATTGTAACGAAGATTTATCTATAATCTGAATGACTTACATTCCAAGTTATTCAGGCTACAATACCCATATGTCATCCCATACTATTCACCATTATACATCATTACTTCAGGCTACGAGTGGCCTATAACATCAATATTAAATGATAACCGCACAGCTCAAAGCATCAACTCAGAGCATCACAATGGTACAACTCTGGCAATCTCTATGAAAAGAGCCAGCTTCATTGACAACGCATTTCTGCGACATTTCAAGTCCCTGGCGGGAAGGGTTCTGATCCCGGAAGTCCCATCTCCCCAATAACCGGAAGTCAAGGTCTCCCCACACTAAACTAAAGAAAAAAGACTCAGATCTTGGCAGCTGTGAAGTCTGGCGTCAAACCGGATGTCCTGCACTGACAGCTCCCTCCAGACCAGATGACAAGTGCATTAGGTTGAAAAGCTGATTAGCTAATGCTCTTTATAGTCTTTGTTATATGGTCTTATGAATGTGAACTAGCTATGTCTTACCTACAAGAGCGCAGAGGGCAAGGAGAATTAGATATGTGAAGATGACTTTAACCATAATACTTTTTTCCTGGAAGCTTTTCCTTTTACATACAACTTCATGAAGTTTCATTTTTAGACATAATAATAAAATCATTTTGGCTCATTTCATATTTGTATAATTTTATCCGCGGGTATTAACTGCAGTGATTTTGGATATATGTGTGAAGTGACCTCGCTAATATATTCCCAAGATTTTTAGATTTCTACAAAGGGTCCAAAGGAAATATACTGGCATTTCCTGTTTTTGGACTTAAACCAGAAAATTATCATTTCTGAGTTGTCTACCTTTAATCTGACTTGTGATATTAATCAAATGTTTTTAAAGGATCTATCACACAAAATCTATTACCAAAAAGTAGTTTGCAAAAACCGAAAGTTGCACCTATGATCATTCCCTTGCACATATTAATCAACAATTTGTATAAGCAATCCAGGAGAGAGTAGGAAATGGGTTATCCCAAAAGTCGATATCTCTGACACACCGTGGGTTGATGACCAAGGAGTGGACCATCAAGGACCCCCTTCTCAGCTAGTTATGGATTTATCATACCATGGCAATATTTGACAGTGAACTTGTAAGGCTTTATATAATATTTGATCCAAAATGCATCCTGATCTAGGTTAACCTGCAGGTAAAACTGAAAATTTGGCTATCCGTGGGTGGGAGAATTAAGGAAATAAAAATTATTAGTGGAATGAGTGCATATGAAAGAGTTTTATTGCCAAAACCACAATCTCAACCAGACCTACAGGAAAGCATCATACGAAGAACCTGATGACAATACACATCCACAAAACTAAAAGAAATTGTATTCCCGTTAAATAGAAATCCTAGTCTAAATATAAAAAAAAGCTTGAGTGGAATGTTGACCAGAAACCATTGATTCCAAGAGGTCACGGGCTATTCAACTTATTTCCGATTTAATTACTCTGAGCCGCTCGGAGCTGCTCGACCCGCTCACAACTGCTCAGATGGGCTCGGAACAGCTCGGAAAAGCTCAGAGCAGTTCAGGATGGCTCGGAGCAGCTTGGAACCACTCAAAGTGCCTCGGAGCAGCTCGGAACTGCTCGGAGATGCTCGAAGCTGCTCAGAGGTGCTCCTGTCAAGTTTAAGGCCGTATTATACTATGCGTTTTTTGAAACGCGTTTTTGCCGTTTCAAACGCGTTTTTGCCAACGCGAATAGCAAACGGGAGTCTCAATGCCCAACGCGATTTGCAATATAGAAAAGAATGTCTGCATGTGTTCGCGTTGGGTAACATGACCCGACGCGACCCCCAACGTGTGCCAAAACGCGTAGTATAATAATACTTCGCGTTGGGTCATGTCGGAACCCAACCCGACCCAACGCGTAGTGTAATATAGTCTTAATACGACCCTAACGCGAGCCATTCGCGTTTTGCAAAACCATCTACCGTGAGCAGAGACCCGACGCGTAGTATAATTAGGGCTTTAATTACTTGGAGTTGCTCAGAACTCGGAGCTGCTCGGAGCTGCTCGGAGCTGCTCGCCCAGTGACTCGTGCTGCGGCTACCAGAGGCCGTCAGTGGTGTGATTCATGTCATTGGCTTTGACCTTCCACTTAAGTCCTCTTATAATGATTTAGTTTGCTTTTTTACTCCTTCATTAAGACTGCAAACAAAGGGATGTTAATATTAAGGCACGCCAGGTGACTTTTTAAGCTTGTTTACATTGGATTCCAAAAGATCGCTATGAGGTTTGAAGTGGCCCTGCATTAAGTCACTAATTGTGCCTAGTCAACAAAAAAAGGAATCATTTATGTAATGAAAAAGTCGAGAAAAACGTTTGAAGAATTGCGAACTTCTTCTATGAAACTTGATAGTACTCGTATCCCTTTTTTTAATTTGGTGCTTTAAAACATAATAATAAAATAACTATCATTTATGTAATGAAAAAGTGTTGAAAAACGTTTGAAGAATTGCGAACTTTCTCTACGAAGGACGAAGCTTGATAGTACTCGTATCCCTTTTTTTCAAGTTGGTGCTTTAAAACATAATAATAAAAATATATTAAGTCCTCCTGGTTCCTCTCTGTCTTTATTATGTGAGGATTACATGGATATTTACTATTTGCCTATCCTGTTTATTGCGAAACATTTCCAAATGTATTCTTCGAATGTTTTATTGTATCTATAAATAGCATTTTTCATTAGTGGGGTTAAACCATCATGGCTATTATTCTCTTTGAATATGTTTCATTAGTTGAATTTTATATTTCTACTATTATGAGACCAAACACGCAAACAAGGAATCAGTCAACACCATTAAGTTATTTGAAAAATAACCAAATAGGATGATCCTATATAAAAACCATTAATTTGCACAATACGCGACATAAAAACAATTGTTGTTCGTCAATGTGAATTCAAACTAAGTCAAGTTTATGTTTGCTTTCAATTGTGAATTTCGCCATTTGAATCAAATACAAAACCATTATACAATATAAATCCCATTTGATTATATCTATGAATTGGAAGCAAGTTTTTTAGGTTATTGATCGTGACTTGGGAGAGTTTCCAAACACATAAACACAATACAATTCACTGTCCTACAACTTTCATTATTATCCACAAAAGTTGATGTATGTTTGGGCGGAACCAGGATTTGAAAAGATGTATTTGTATGTGTTTTGTTGGATGGAGGATGGAGTGGGGGGGGGGTGCATTTAGTAGTAAAACGGGGCAGACTCTCTCTTTTTGTTTGGTTGGGTCCCAGATTTTGGAGAAGACGTCAAAGTTCAGTGGCCCGTTGCAAAATGAATTTTGCGACAAAGATCACGGTCGTAGCAACGATACCCATACTTGTCAACTTTGATCGTTGTTAGGCCATTTTTTGCCCATCAAAACACCAATTTGAAATGATGTAAATGAGCTGTAGCTTTTACATAATATAGACCTACAATGTCCTTCCATACATTAATTTACAGAATTCAGTTTGATCAAGATGATAGTAACTACATGTACAAAAAATTGCAATATCGTTAAAAGTTTCTGGAATTTGATATTCAAATTTTAAATGTTTCCTTAAGATGTTGAGGAAGATATATTGAGGGGATTAAAGAAAATCTGAGACGAAGTGCTTGAGGCCCTCGTTGAATTGACATAGAATGACCCATGGGCCTATTGCTTGAGTGTTGGATCAAGGACCACCCAAATTAATGGTAAATAAACTATTAACAGTCTTCTCTTTATACCCTCATACTGGAATTCTTAAATAACAGAAACAAATCTATTTCCATTTGGTTGTATTTTATTTTTTTGGTATTTCATTATTGGGGATGGCACCCTGGACAATATTGAGCACATTAGAATAACTGGGTGTACTATTTTTATACACGGATTCCTACATGCCCTATATAATTATTGTAGGCGCGTAGGGGGAAGCCCTGTGGCCCACAACATAATCATTAGCCTAATTCGCTATCTCACCTAACCATAGAGCTTTAACATCCAAGGGCTATCCTGACGCTTCAAATAAACAGGCTGTACTATTAATACATACGGACACCTATATATGGCAGGCTTACGTGGGGGAAGCCCTTCGGCTAACGACGTAATGACTCAGGACTCCCTTAGCCTCGATCTGAGGCGACAACCGGAAATAAGGTATATCACGTGACCCAGGCTGGTTCCCGTGTCCGGTTCCGCTGGTGGGAGCGCCCCCTTTCGTCGTGTGTGCAGACTAAGGTTGTATCGGGTTGTATAAGGATACCGAAAATACACGTTACATGCCGCTTACCAAGAATAAAGACGATGTATCAGCAGAAATCTGGACAGTTTTGATCATTGGTAACTTCATACCTGTCGTAGGTGGACGTACCGAGCTTATGTTTTGCTAATCAATTCTGATTCCCGGGGATTTGCCTTTTCGTCATGATTTTCGTTAGGAATATGATAGAATCCAATATACGTTAAGCCCCATTCGCCCTGGGCACTGAGATATAATTGCAATCTTCTTGTATCTAGAATAACTGTTTTTGGCAAATATGTTTGTGGTTTACTAATAAGCCATCAATGTATAAGCTTATGCGATTATTTAGTCAAAAGGCTAGTTCTATATAATTATTATGATATATATATATGCTTACGATTTTAAGATCGCCGTGGAAGCATAAGGTACAATGACATCATGCACTAAGATGTAGGTGACGAAAAAGAACAAAAATTGTATAAAGATGGAAAGCATAAAGAACAATGACATCATGTAGGCCTATACACTTTTTACATCGAAAGTAGTCTAAACAAATCAACTAAGTGGTCTGCATTGCACACTATTGTATTTGAGACCTAGAGAATCCAAATACCATCCCCCATAGTCTGAAAATGCCGAGTTATGAGGATATCTATTTCTGGTTATTGCTATGAGGTATTTGTAATATCACACAGCTTTTCTGTATTATGATGGTCATGAAATACATGAGCAGGTACTATTTCCTGATGAATATTGCATGCACTGTCGTTCAATTCACAACGCTCCATTTTAGGTATGTATGGTTGTGTCTACTGACGTCACCTGCATTCTGATATTATCATACTTTTTATTGCCCTGATTTGGCCAGACAAAGGGCGTGATTGAAAAGATGTATTTTTAGTTTGAAATTGAAAATTCTGAGATGGTGGTTGTGGGGTGTTATAAAGTAGTACGCAACGTAACGAGCAGTTACTGAAATGCAGATTGTAGTGAGATTTGAACCAAAAGCATGTTGATATCAAAGTCAACTTTCGTTAGACACTTAGACAGGATTAGTGCTTTTAAAGAGTTTTTTTAGAAAATGAATATCCCTATGTGATTACCTCTGCAGCTGCATAACTTTTTTTTCTTGTAACCTTATCTTATATCCTCTGAAACAAAATTGTGTCCTGCATATAGGCCTTGTGTAGACGTGGTCACGTGATCACGTTTTGGTGATCACCATGTGTTGATCAAGACCCTATGGCTATGGAAAAAAAGAAGAATTCATGAATTCTGAATGTATTTGGAGCACAAAATTGTTTTTCAAATGCTTTAGAATTGTAAATAATAATGATTATATACTGATCACCAATACGGCGGTCAGTCGATTCTGGACAGTTATCTGCACAACGTGTATGCCAAGAGTCCGTCCATTAATTAAATACGGATCTTTACATATTTTCTAGCATCCTCCCCCTCCTCCCGACCACCTTTAGCATGTAAAAAAGCATGTAATTAATGGGCGATCCTTATGTATCAAGATATCATTTCCCCTCTGTTTTTATAGAAACACATCTTTAAAGAGAATCCAGAATTATTATGAAATAATTGTTCATCCTTTTTCTATCACCTTATATATACATTGTATTTCTTATCGAAAGTACAGGGGGGGTTACCCTATTTTGATGATAAATGAATAAAAGAAATGATGAAAATCAAGTCCCCACAAAAGAATGATCTCCAAAATTGATTTTCGCCCTGGTTGAAAAGCCCTCTGTCTAGCTAAGCTTTAATTCAAGCAGGACACAATAGTAGAGTGAAACTGCAACTGCAACTAGGGGATTCCCCTTACAGCGAGGTTTGATTGTCTGCAGGTAAGTAGAATACAATACCTTTACGTCAGTAAATAGAGTCTGTTTGGTTGAATGTGACAATAACAGTTCATGAGAAGCGTTTAACACTAATCTAAAACACAATACCATACATGGCAAGAGTGGTGGATCAAGGTGGGGGGGGGGACATAAAGGGAAACGCATCCTTCCTCCAACTCCTCCTGCACGAGGTAACAATATTTAGACTTGGCAAAACTGTTGATTTTGTTAGACTTGATGGCAACATCTAAAAACCTTTATACTATCAGAAGAGCTTTTACATGTTAATAAAAATAGTTTATCAAACAATAATTTAGAAGGAAGAAAGAAATATAGATCTATACTGTTCTATCTAGGGCCACAGCTTGTGATGCAGTTGTTATTGCTGTTTTAAAAAAGGATTGTATTAATCTATTGCTATTGCTATATGACCAACTATGTGATTGTATTAATCTATTGCTATTGCTATATAATGGGACATTTGGTGTCTACATAAGGTAAAATCTGCAGTTAAATAGCACTCTCAATGAGTCTATATTTAGTTAGAATTGCCCAACAGCATAGTAAGTCATCCTAAGAGTGAGAGTTTCAACCACCGTTCCCTTACAATGATGTCGTTGTTCCAATACGTACCCTTCTTTGAATTGCAGTCATTCCTAATTATTCTTTTAGAGAAAGGAAAATTATTGCAATATATGATAGGGAGTTTTATTGAATCAAAAGAGTTGCTCGAGTTTGCTGTTTTGGTGTATGTTTTTGGTCTTATGTAGGTTAACGTTATGAACTATATGTTTAGGATAACCTTCGTTTTTATCATAGTTTTGCTGATGATGTGACGGGCCAATTTTGAAATGGACGCTTGATTATAAAGAAAAGATATTACAAATAGGTGTTAGATAGTTGATACTAAGAGCTATTAGTTAGGTATTAGTTATAACTACTATATATAGTAATAGTAATACTGACCAACATACTATAAAGAAAATTCCATATTCATAGGAAATCATAATAGAAGATAATGACTTAAAATGCTTTCTGACACATTTCGGCAGTTTATTTCAGGCATATGCATACCACAGGTTACACAACCCCAACATAACTCAGCACAAATTACCACAAACCCCTCATCTTCCAGGAAACTGACCAACCCCTCCATAATCACTCACTGTCTCCTGGGCAGCTTCCTAGAAGTGACCCAATTCCTGGGAGCTGCTCATTCTCCGCCCACTTTCCATTGAGCTGCTCAATGCCATAATCAACACAGGAGCTGCTCTCCCTGAGAGGCATTCCTGGGTGCCCAGGAAACAACCACCACCCCCTGCTGTGCTGGGAATATGACCACAAATGACACACAGCAGTGAAAAGCCCATCCTAGGACAACAGACCCTTTGGACTCCCACGATTGCTAATGGCTTTTCTGTGTGGGCCCCCTCAAGGAATGGAGGTTATTTTTAATGCTACACATACTGCTGCATCGTAATACGCTGCCTAGGTAGTCCATCCTTTTTTATGATTGTCATGATTGATTTCTGCATAGCTATATGTATTTTCTTTAGAAATAGGATTTCATTGAGTGCTTGATGAGAGTACATGGTGTTCAAGAAATTGATGGATTTCATTTTCAATCGCCATCCTTGTACATTCGTGGCAATAATATAATACCTTTAAAATGGCTACCTTGCCATGTGTGGTACATCATTTATAGAATGGTCATAGTAGCTTAAGTTATTTTAACCATTATCGTTGCTTTTGACATGGTAATAACACATTAAGATTTTTAAGATAGTTTTGATTTATTTGGAAAAATGTGACCTGATATATCATGGGGTGAAAATCAAGGCCCATTAGCTGTAAGCGATTTGTGCTGTGATTCTTGTTGTTAGCATGGGTATGTGGTTGCAGGTTGAGAACATTTTCGCAAGCAACATAAGCTTTGAGGGAGAGAGAATGGTGTTGTAACAAATTTCTTGCCAAGTCTCATAGAACTAGAAAAGATGACAATGAGCGTTGTACTTGCTAAATCTCATGGAATTAGAGCATTGTACGTACATCAAGAAATACCTTTTAGTTTGCAAAAGAATGATATCAACTCCTCACAGTTGAAGAAGCGATTTTATGTTTAATTCTGCACTGAAAACACAAAGTCGTCATCCTGACAACTTAAATGGTGTCAAAAACCACAACCCTATTACAACCTTTTGACAACCTTTTGACTGCTTTTCTGGGCAAATTTTGGGCTAGTTGACAACTTTGTGACAACTTTGTAAAAACTTTGTACGAGACAGCCCAAGAGTCCCTGACGACCCTAGGGTTGTCAGTCAATGGTGCCAAAACCCACAACCCTGGGTTGTCAGAGGGCTCTGTAGGGTTGTCAAAATGGTTGATTCTTCAATGACAACCTGGGTTGTCACAGAGGTGTTTGGGAGTAAAATACAAACATCAGTTAATATTGATAATGAAAATTAAACAGATTCATGTTAGCAATATTGTTATCAGATTAGAAAATAAGATGAAAAGAATCTGACATATATGGCCATCCATGTATTGTTACATCCATGAATAAGATGCACAGCAAATGATTGGCTGAGTAACAAATGGTTGTATCTGACAAATTCTCATTCTGATTAATTGCTGATTAAAGAAAAAGGATATATTTGAAAGCTCTATATGATTCTAAATATCTGACCAATAATCATACATAGTGAAACATACATAGTTCTTTTTTCCAGATACAATCTTTTGTTACTCATGTTTAAGTTGTCACTGTGACAATCTTATGACAACTTTATTACAACCATGTGAATTTATTATCAATCTCTCATTCTATCCTTGGAAAAGCCTCAACAACCTTTAATATTACTTCCTCCAACATCTAGAGACAACTACCTATTCTAAACATCAATTTCTAAAGACTGATGAACATTTAGAGCAATGGATTGGATTAGATTGTACTCACTTTCTCTTCCAACTGCCAAATTCAAAATGGATTCTCAGGATGACATCACTTCCTGTATGTCACTTCCTGTTTAAGTTGTCACTGTGACAATCTTACGACAACTTTATTACAACCATGTGACTTTCTTCAGAAGTGGAAGATTTATATGGTATTATACATTCTTTCAGAGGGTTGCCAAGGTGAAAACTTGATCGGTTGCTTAGAAAATGCAACAGGTTTGATCAAAATCTATATGCCAAGAAGAGTCCCTCATAACAATTAAAATTTAAATTTATAAGATAATATTATGGTTTATAGCTTATGAAATTTTGTTAGACCACCCGGCTAGTTGGTAAGAAGAATACAATTAAGAGGATTTGTACATGTACTTATGATTAATAACTCTATGTGTTGATATCTACCACTATTACTGTCACAAATATATTTCTCAGTTCCAGGTTATATATCATATGTGTGCATGTATTTAGCAAAAAGACAGGGATATTTTTGTGTTTGTTCTCTATTTTACTCAATTATTGGAGGTTAAACTTCAGCAGATGGATTGTGACAACCTTGCAACAACCTATACTTCTTCATCAATTGTATGACAACCTTTTTGGCCTAAAGTTGTCAAACAATTTTGACAACTCAGGGGTTGTCATTCTGATGACTTTAGCCACTGATTATACTATGACTACCTGTTGACAACCATCTGAGTTGTCAAAGAGTTATCAAATGGTTGTCAAAAGGTTGTCAATGGGTTGTCAATAGATCTTACTTCACACCTGACAACCTAAAGGTAGTCATTTTCAGCAGTATTACAACCTTTTGACAACTCTGGAAAGGCTCTCTGACGACCTTATGTTTTCAGTGTGAATTATTTTGGGAAAATAACTAGTTTGCTTGCAACACGCTGTGACTTGCGGTCAAGTTTACTTGTTCTTGACTTATTTTTTTAGGCTATACCTATCTCCAAAAAGAATTTATATTTTATATACTACTTAGTATCTATTTGCGCCTTAGTGTCTTAACATACACCGTCGTCATACTAAAGATAGGTCTGGCTTTATGGCAATAAAACCTCATTTGGCTGTGTAAATGAGCTTTACAGGCAGACCAGGTAAACCTATTAGTTCGTGATGCAGCGCAGTAATGGCTTTACAAGAAAGATATATATGGGAGTTATATGAAGTCCGCTGGCATGGACTTGAATGAAATTAGCCCTTGTGATGTGATGATGAACTCTGATTCTTAGTACATGTCTCTGACGTCAGGTGGAGCACTTTAATGTTTTTCAAGAACCTATCACTGTTTGTTTTTTTCAAAAAAATAAAAATGATAAGAGTACATCCGGGTAAGAGTGCAAGGTTTGTGATTTATATCATAGTTGAGTCAAATGAAAAAAACAGGATGCATTTCTGAGAATACAAAAATGTACAAGGTATGGATCTGTAAGTAAATATTTTGCACGTTATTGGCGTTCCTTGCTTTTTTCCTCCCGCTTAAGACTTCACCGTGCCGTTTTTGTAGACCTGTTTTGATGGAAGGAAAACAATAATCCTTGATAACTGAATCCCTGATATATACAGATGTATGTAATATTGTTATTGACATCAGATAGGGTACAATCTATCATTTACTGCATGAGCAATCAACAATGGAGGCATTTCATAGATACAAACGGCACACGGTCGCAGAACACACACATACACACACACACACACACAATCTCTGACTTTTATACTATGATATAGTCTCAATGATTATAGATCATTGCAGCAAACTGCGTTCAAAAACATTAAGTTGGCCTCACCTGTTTTAAGGATATTTTCATTATTCTTACAAATCTTGATCAATTATAGCCATTACTCTAAGGCTAGGCATATTATGTAGAATATGAATCTTGATGATTATTTGTGAGAGCAACTTGACTTTAGGAGGCCTAACATCAGGGGTGGATCCAGAGGAGGGGATCCAGAGGGTCCTGAGCCCCCCAACCCCTTTTGGTGGGGACTTAATCTTGCTGTTTTAGTATTTAGCATATAAGTGGAACCTTCCCTTTTCGAAATCCCGTATCTGCCCCTGAATATTGCAATATCACACCCATATGGCCCATCAACCTGTATATATTTTTATCATTATTTATTTATTTATATATTTATTCACCACTTCCTACATTACATAAGATCAGATGAACATGCAATGAAATGGATGATTATTAGCAACTAATATTAATCCATACAGAATAATTATTATAACCATAAAGAAAAGACAAATCAATACAGAGAGCAGTAGGCACAGCTGAATGTATTAATCACATATATACAGTCTTGAATTTACCTTTCCTTCCAAACTCCAACACCTTCTGAAGCTAACCATTTACACAATCCTAGACAGTTCACAGTCAGTTCTGTGCCCTCTACCTGCCCCTTATCCTTTATCTGTGTAGACAGGTCACTTCCCGGGGTTCCCGCTGAGCTAATTCTCCCTGACACCACCAGGTGACGCTGCTGAATAGTTACCCAGAATCCCTTAGTACAGCCAGCTGACTTGGGGTCCCCAGGGGCAGTGGTCCTTTGTGATTTACCTACTGTACCATAGTAGTTGTCTTTTAGTCCTATTGTAGTGGTACTATAACCAGGATTTCCATTGTTTATACATAGACTGCTTATATCTGTTGACCACAACCAGGTTCCACTAGTTTTAGATTATTTTGTTAAGTGTTTATACAGCTTATGAAAAGGATAGTCTAAACATAGTCTAAAGCATTTCCCCCCTTTTACTGCTCACACACTGTATTGTGCAGTGAATATTGGATCTGGTAAAGTTCTTTTGTTGAGCCGTATGTAAATTTATACTCTTTAACGTTTGGGTAGGACACTAAAGAGGAACCTTTTGGGACTTGCATAATTTGATGATAATATGACCTAGCTGGACCTGCACCATGGCTCTGTCATGTTAATAAGAGTTTGGGTGCACTGACATAAAAGGGAGAAAAGTTGGTGTAGACTCATGCAGATGCATGAAAAAAACACTTCAGCCTGGTATAATGAAAATTAAGCTGAGTAGTGTGTTCTCACACAAAAGGAATGAAAGTGTCGAATTCGGAAATAAGCGAATCATCAGTTTATATGTAACTAAAGCCCCATACCCACTAGGCGATTTTACTGGCGACTGGCGATGGGCAACAGCAGAATTACTGGTTCAATCATTACCAATTTAACTCACATTTTAGAATGTACATTGAAATGTTACATACTAAAATGTGAGTTAAATTGGTTATGATTATACCAGTGATTCTGCTGTTGCCCGTTGCCAGTCGCCGGTAAAATCGCCTAGTGGGTATGGGGCTTTAACCATATCTGAGACACTCGTTGAACAACCTCTGGCAAAATATGCAGTTTACATGTGATCAAACTGTACAAGACAAAAACCTTCCATTAAACGATTTGTCAAGGTGAAGAACCTGTGGCAAAACGAATGAATCAGCAGTTTCCATGTAATTAAACTGTACTGGACTCAACCCTTGAACTCAAAGAGTTGTAAGGTTAACAACCTAAAACAAAGGCTTCAATTAATCCATCGCTTTAGTCGTAAATGCCCCAGTTAATTCTACACCTCAGGTGTTGTATTACCTGCCCTTGGCTTTTAAGTGCAATCATTCCATGATCAATTAAAGCTTGCTGAGTCAACTGAATGTGGACATCTCTTTCCAAGAAGTCAGTATTAACCCTTTAGATCCCACGTATTGCGTTAATGCATTGCTTGATTTCCCCAGAAATTTCCATTGATTTTCCTACAGGATTCCCTAATTTCCTCAGAGTTTGATCACTGTTTAAGTAAATTTTTTGTGGCATCGGTTCGGGAATTCAGGGGCGAATCCAGAAATTGGAAGAGGGGGGCCACAACCTAAATGCACAGGGGAAGGGGGCCAACAATATGATTTAACAGGGGAAGGGGGAGGGGGGCAAGGCCCATCCGCTGTGTCCGTCATGACATCATTCAGTAATTCAGTCAAAATGGTCTTTTTCAAAACAACCAATGTCGGTCAAATGCAGAAATTTTGCTTTGCCATTGTTAACCCTTTTCCCCCACCAGGTGCTTTGAGGCATCCCCAGCAAACGCGCATCAGATGCCGTGAGGCATCATTGCCACAAATGCTGTACTAAATGCTCATTTAAAGCCAAATATTAAAGTAAAAATAGTAGTTACTGTCTCAAAACACTGAAATTATCTCTAATATGGTACATCTGGCAAACATAATCTTGAAAATAATTTTTTTATCTTTCATATTTACCTTAACTTAGGTCTATATAATGTCATTGTCATGCAGGGTATTTTGGGATTGTTTACTACAGTACATTGGCAGTTTTATAAATCTTGAATGAAATGAAGGTGGCGTAGGGAAAGGGTTAAGAAGATTTATGTCTTTACTCATGCAGATGTTTGGTTGTGTAATGTGAAATTTTTTCAACTTTATGTAACTTTCCTGGTTGTAAAAGATATGTCACTGGTTGGAAACGATATGACACTGTTTTGAAATCTGAAACAAATGAACAGTGTGAAATACTACGATTGCACTTTAATGATAAATCCTGAGTGCGGTTTCAATTAATGCAGTCTGATTTAACACACTTATATTTAAAGCACCTACGCAAGCTTGTTATCCACCCCCACATGTAAATGAATAGTTTGTTTGGACTATAATTCTTCCAAATGAAATGTGTTTCAGAGCTTAAGGGTTTAACTGAAAAGGTATAAATATCTCTTTAATGATAATGGAGGTTTTGGTACATGTCCGACAAGGAGGATGGATGGGGATGTCTGAATTTTTTGTTATTATGTTCATGTAGGCCTACTTAATGGAAAGTCCGTTTTTGATTTCTTATAATAACTCTTTAACTAAAATGCAAGTCATATCCGAAAGGAAATGCAACTCGTGTGTAACAGTGACATTATATTGGCAATTACTTCTATGCTTCCCAAGAATTTGAAGGCAATTTTGAAAAGCGGTGTCAACCCATATATGGTCATTTCCGCCCACACAAGGCCACTGTAGATCTTGATTTATAAGATGAAGCCTACTATGCACAAGTTGTACATGTCTTGCATCCACATAACTCAAATTTCTTCATTTATTTTTTTATCACAGGAATGCCCTCAAAATTGATATGCCATTTTCAGCAACATTTCAAATGGAATGTACATCGATGAGAACCTGACAAACCCGTTTAGGGATTAAGCTTTTAGCGAATGAAGTTTTGCACTTAGAGACAGCCCTATATGCGTGGGGATGCGTAGGTGGGGATGCCCATATACGGTATGGATCACGTTGAGCATTCCTCTGAATCCTAAAGACGCACGTAAACGGTTTCCAACCTAATCTCCATGTTACAAGATCCAAAATAACAATCTCAAAGGAAGGGAGTTTATCTTTGGCAAAATATTGCATTTGACAGGTTCAAAAATGGTGAGATATGCCTGTAGATTTGCATTACTGTGTGGGGAATGCGTAGGCTTTAGTATTGAGTGGGAGGTTCTCCATGAGCAGCTCCGAGCAGCTCCCCATCTGCTCATCCCACGTATCTCCTCACAACCAGCCCCCAAGCATAGCAGCAGCACTCACCCACTCATTCACAACCATCCACACCCACTCAGAGACAACCTCCTTCTATCACCAACAATACAAGGGATTATACAGAAAACTAGGGCGTGATAACATCCATGTTTGACACCCAAAGCAAAAGCGGGGGAAGAAGAGGTCAAGATTTCACTTTGACTTGGTTACTTTAGTATGTGCATAGTTGATAGTGAGTAGGCTTAGGGGAGGTCCTGTGTTTGTGGCAGGATGTTAAATCCCCCACAGAGAGTCAATGGTTTTGTCGGTTAAGGCCCCACCTACTCCTTAACTGCTGCAAAACACTTATGGCTCTATTCCACTTTCCGATTTTACTCCTGGTATAAAAACATCAGCGGTGGTAATATTGGTTAAACATAGACATGCTACATACCATTAGAAATGTCTTCAGATTCTCTTTCAAATGATATGTAGCATGCATGGGTTTCTGTAACACTTTGTCAAAATTTAGAAACTTTCAAATTTTCGGGAGTCAGAATCGCCTAGTGGAATACAGGCTTTAGATAGCAAACTGCCTAAAGGAGTTTGTCACTTCGCTATTGAGTCATTATGTATGTGCGCAAACAGTTCAAATAGGTTTAATCCACTCATTTGCTCGACTGTAGAAGAGTGAAACACCCACTTATATTTTTACTACATTGAGGACAGAAAAAACTACCATTAAGTTATAGCAATGGAGGCTTATCTCAGTGGTAGAGTATGTGTCTTCTAATCCAAAAATGGGGTTGCGGATTATGACCAGGCAAGTTTTATGCAGTTTTTTTCTGTGGTGGTTCTACAACTGACCATTTGATGGCCGTGGGGGTCTAGGATTCTGTTATCTATGCACATTGAGGTAAATGAGAGCAGGGAGTGATTTTGGTCTCCTCCCGAGACAATAAACGACAGTATACTACCTCGAGACAGTGTGGAAGACCAAATAAGTGCCATGTAAAAGTTATGAACCAAAATAAAAGATATCATGCTATTTGTATTTAGACATATCTAAGCCAGGTTGTCACTTTGCTTAAATAGATTTTATTTATCAGATGTACCACTATACAATCTTATTACATGATACATGACTCACATGCCACATAAAACTATAAAAGTCTCCTAAGTACACATTATGCTTATAGTTATGATGTCTGGATTATGTGAAAGTTAAGGCAACCCTGATTTAACTAATTGGTCCACACAAACTAGGTGTCCTGGAGAAGCCCAGGAATTTAAACTAACAAAGAGCTTATTGATTTTAGGGAATACCCTAGCGGACCTAATATTCCGGGCCAGTGTCAAAGTAACTGCTACAATATATTTAGGACATAATGAACTACTTGCTTCCGAATTTCCACTAACTGTTAAGTCAGATAATGCATTCCACATACCGATTTTGCTGCCGGTTTTCGGATAATCGGAAGTGTGAATAAAAGTAAGATATAGACATGCCATATATCAAAAGAACGGTCTTACAATTATCTTTTCAATGATATATAAGATGTAAGGTCTCATGCCATATTTTCCGAAAAAAATCAAACAAATACAAATTCGTTAGCATCAGAATCGATATGTGGAATACAGGCTTTCACAGTTGATTATTACGTTGATGCTACTAGTAAAGTGAACCTCAAATCAAGGGAGGATCCAGCATTTTTGGGAAGGGGGGCGCCTATATTAAAAATATCCTGGCGCCAGTTTAAATTAGAAAATTAGAATTTGGCTTTAAAAGAGAAAAATAAAAGCCATGCGCCCCTTGTTTTGTACAAAAATGATGTCTCCAAGCTGTGCAAGAGCTTACTTAGGTTCTGCATTGCATTTGTACGCCACCTCCTTAGTTAACCCCATTCTTACACTGAAAACAACAGTTTAGTTAGTCCTAATGATAATTATTTCTGACATTTCCTTCTTATATTAGTCCAAAAGAGATAGACAACAGATTTACTGTAATGCTGATTTACCGTTTAAATAAGAATAAGACACGAATGACTTTAGGAAATGTACGAGTTAGGCACATTAGTCCAAATACTGAAAGCCCTTATGGACTTCCTGAAAAGTACGCCCGGAAATTTACCCCATTTAAGGTCAGAAACTTTTAGGTGAACTGAACGATAATCTTTAGCCTAGAATTAAGGCCTAGAAACAAGGTGGCCTCCAATTGAGAGAATACACAGAATCTCTGAAATCCTAGACCATGGTACAACCCTTACCTTGACTTAATGTAACTGAACCAGATTTATGAAGTTTCCATTTTGAGGTTAATTCCTTTCTCATTAACCTTAATGGGTGACATACTTTTAGGGTAATTGATATGTCATTTCCTGCTCTAGAGAGACTATTCCTTAGCAAAGTAGGCCCATCAGCCTATCTTCTTACCTCCCCATGGGGCACATTAGCCTCTCCCTTTTCTTCGGGTACACCTTAGAGATTTTGCAAAGTAGAGTAGTTTATCTGCAGTGCTAAAACCCATACTGACGTATAGTAAAACCAAATGAATATGAGATTTTGGTTATTGTTATCATTGGCAGATCAAATATAAATGCTAAAATATTTATTAATTCAGTATGAAAATACAAAGTTGAATTCTGGGTCTTATTTAATCCAACTCATAATCATTCTAGTTTTACAAAATTTGTTCTCTGTCTCTTCATAATCAAGCAATGTTAGTAAAACTTTAGATTCACAAACACTTTTTTTAATAAAGCTTGATTTATTTACAGGTAAATGACATCGCAAATGTCCTAACCTGGCAATCTCTGTTCAAAACATTTTTCAATTAGTTGGTATTGTTATTGGTAGATCGAGAATAAACCTTTTGACAAAGTATATTAGCTGTAGATTTACATTAAAGAGGTACTCCTTTTCATTGCTTCCAGATAGCATTTAACCTTAAAGCATCCTGGCTGCTGATTTCTGATTGTCCTTTAGCTTTCCTGAAGACCCCAGGAAGGAGAATGCCAACTGACTGGTAGGCAAATACCAACCACACATTAGCAGCAGGGACAGAAAAACATGGCAACAGTACCACAGGCACCTGGGCAACAAAATACGGCGGAATCACAGCTCTCAACTTTGGTATTTTCTTGAGTGTGGCCTGTTTCATAAGGAATTACGATGGACTTGATGGAAGTTTCATAAGCTGTCAGAGGCCGAATATGTTGCTGTTAGCTACAGAAGTTTGCTACCCTAAAGCCCCATACCCACTAGGAGATTTTACCGGCAACCAGTGACGGGCAACTGAGAGAATCGGCTGTAAAATAGCCACAGATTCAGATCACTAGTCAGTATTTTTTATTGAAATATACATGTTTGATATGAGTCACTGCTAAAATCGGATGACTCTTCTAGTAGAGTTGGCCAATTTTAGCACCATTGAATCGGCCGACTCTGGTCAAAATCGCCTATGGGGCTTTACCATATGGCATGCTCTATAATGAATTATAGAGGAATTAATGAAAGTTTCATAAATTGACAGAGTATTTTTTGTTGCTGTTAACTACAGGAGTTTGCTATCCTAACAGTGTGGCCTGTTTCATAAGGAATTACAGAGAAATTGATGAAAGTTTCATAAGCTGACATAGTTTGTCTTTGTTGCTGCCCTAATAGTGTGGCCTTCATAAGGAATTACAGGGAAATAAAAGGAAGTTTAATAAGCTGAAAGTGCTCAACGGGCGTTTTAGGGCTCCTCTTGGAAAATTTGGCTTCTTTCAGAGGTTTTCTTCCTGAAACACCTTAAGCTTGTTCAAACCTACGTTAGATTTCCATTAAGGATGCATGGAATCTCTGTAGTGGGCAACCTTTTTATTAAACCGATTGCGGATCTTACTCTCACTTGTGGTCTCTAAAAAAGCAACATGGCCTTTTTGCGATGGCTCTGCGGATTGACCAATCAGATGGGAGTTGGTTGTCACGTGACCAAGTCATGTTGCCAGGTGTGTATCAGCCACAGCACTCATGCACAGAAAACTGTCCCTAGCTGCTTCTGTTTTTGTGAAGTAGCAACCTTGTCAATTATCTTCAAAACCACATGTAATAAATTGTTACTCGGTAAAGGTGGTACCCAGAACAGTCCTGAAGTGTGAACCTGTGGGCTTGGCAGCTTTACCAGCAAACCACTTTGATGTTCACACACTTAAAGCTGTCTTTAGGCTATTGAATTTGCATTATGAAGGTTCACATTATGATAACAGCCTGCAGTTGACAGGTATTAGAGGACTTTCCAATTATTTATAAGGGCATTAGGTATAAATGTCATGTTTAAGGGGCAATAATTAATTACAGCAGACAAAGTTTTATGGACACCGGAATCATTTTTTTAATGAGAATAGTGCCTGAAGATTGACATCTAGTTTATGATGGTTTTAAAAGATCTAATGCATGTGGCCTGTATGAAGAGGACCTTAACAATTTTCTGTAACAGTAATGGTGATCCAAACCCTCTCCATAAAACATTTATGATAATCAGCAAAGTATTGCAAGCCTTCACAATACTATCGCGACAGTATTGTAACATTGCAACATCAAAATTATCTTCTATTTTCAAAGAGAGATGTATATGAAAATTATTGTATGCAATCGTGGTAGTTATTTGGAATAGATTGAATTTGATTAAAAAAATATTTTTAAAATTATGTCATGTCGGCAATAGAAAGTTTTCCTACCATTAATAATTATTGTCAAAATGATTATTGTACAAGCTGTATAGTCATCCCTGCAGGTAGATTTATGTCCTTTCAGTTGCTTGTTTACTTCTATTCAAATATTAGGAATTTCCACATTGTCAAAACAGTTATTTAACTTGTCGGCAGCATCCTGTGTTTTACTGTTACCACTCTGGTTACACCTGTTATCATTTCACCACTCCCAGGCACGTGTCAACCAATGTTTTAGGGCCAGATGGGGTTACCAGCAGTGGTCAGGGTTTCTCTCCTAGCTCCACGTCAAACCTTCACCTCTCATAGTGTTCCTGGAAAGCGTTGACGCCTCAATTCAAATTTGAATAAGCTAATTTATTCTTATTAATTCTCCCTACCACGGATTTTAAGAACCTGCAGGCTAATTTTGACTGATTTTGTCGACGAGATCCCTGGAAAAAGTATAGAAAATAAAAGAATAATTGTTATTTATTCATCTACAATGAATGAATTTTCAAACAACTCAGAAAATATTAATGTGTATTTATAAATACTTATTTGAAAATATGATGATGATAGTTTTTCACAGTATCAATCTACAAATAATGATACAATTCATGAAAATGTATATATTAAAACCTTTAGTTTTGTCAGTTTATTGCCCAGCATGTATCCTGTTTGGGGCTAACCTGCAGGTAAAACCCATAAAACTGGCTAGTTGTGGTTGGGAGAATTGTAGTTTGGGATGGTGCATGTAAAGGAGCATTGTTCCAGGTTTTAGAATTCAGAGTTGGTTTGTTTGCCACAATAATGCAATGTCAACCAATATCGGTCCCATTGGTGTTTTGACCCCAACCTTGAACTTCAATTTATTGGTTATTGTTAGCACTTTTTCAGGCAAGCGGTTACACAACGAGATCCGGCACACCAATGAGCTTTTAAGTATCTGCACACTTTCCTTTGGGTTCTGAAAATTGGACTTTTTATTGCTTTGTAAATCAATTACCCCTTATTTCCATACATTTCAAATGAGGCAGTATTTGAGTGTTTATGGTTCCACTAATTGCTCTATCAGCATTATATTGTAGAGGATAATAGTTTGGATTATAAAACTATCATGAGAATACTTGCAATGTATTCATCACTCATAGATTCATTCTGCCTTTTTTGACTGTTTCTTTTAACCAGTTACTTCTGAATAGCTTGTGTTCCACACAGTCATTGGGTAGTGTACTACCATCTATTATTGAGACAAGAAACTAGTATTACATGGGTCACCCTATGCTCACATACAATCTGTGATCCTTTTGTGTATAGGAGACAGAATCCTACACATCTATGGCCAATGTTGAGTTGTGGACCTCTCTAGAAGGAAGATGCATAAAACATACCTGGTTATAATCCAACACCCAGGTTAGAGGCTGGGAATCGAACCAGCTACCTTTGGATCAGTAGACCAGCGCTCTACCACCGAGCTAACTCTAGTCTGTAAGATGATCTGATTTTCAAAGCAGATACAAAGAAGCTGTTGTTATTGCTTGAGCAAAGGACCTTAAATTGTTGATTCCACGTGGCGACAAATTTAAAAGGATACTTGGGCAACACTGGGAAACACAATTCCCCACCTAATATTAAAAGATATTATTGCTGTGTTGAAATGCTCCCATTAGATTTACCATGATTGATTGATACTGTTGCCCTCAGCAATATCTATAGGCAATGTAATTTTTATGGGCAACACTACAGCAACAATTCGGAAAGGTTGTTGCTGCCTGTTGCTGTACTTTTGCTGTGTTTTTGTTGCCACATGGAATCTACCCTTACCTTTTGTAATTAGTCATTAAATTACTTTGACATTTACCTACTGACCATCACTTGCAAAAGTAGGGCAGGAAGTGCATATACGAGCACTTTTCTATACATCCTTGAACAACTATGAACATTTTTTCTCAAAAGCAAGGTACCATCATAACACTGGTATTTCATGGGGACATCAAACAAAATGAAAACAAATTAAAGTGGCAAGTATTGCCCTTTTTTCCTCTTGAAGAGAGTGTTAATTAACAAGTTGTGATTAATTAGTGGTGAGTAGGAATGTCTTGAGTCCGAAAGGTCAGTTGATTGCTTCAGACACATTTTACCTTAAAAATTCCCATTTTCACATTCCTTCTGGAGATTCCAAAGGGTTCAAAGATTAATCAAAAATTCTTGGAGGCCAATTGCATTATGTAATTTCCTAAAAAGGTCCATCCTGATCAGTCAGAAGCAGAGAGCTGTTCCCAATCTCTTTGTATGATTGATGATAACCTCTTCTTCTTTGTAAAATAATGGATGGTTTTACTGTTCTGGCAGCAGAAAGTTTTGTTGAGCAGGTAGTGAGTGTTCAGGGAGCACCTCAACCTTATGACCTACCTATGGGGTGCCAAATGTAAATGGATAAAGATTCTTACAATATAGAGTATTGCATTTTGGGGCTTTTTATATGGATTGCTGGTGGTTGCGTAGTTAGAAATTAATATCATTCACCTCCTGAAAATTGATATCATATCACATTGATGTTATGAGAAATCAATAAGGAGGAGGATTTGAGCCAAATTGGTTATGTAGGCAATGCTGTGTACGTGACGGCGCCAGCATAAGATTAACTAGCTATGTATGCTAAAAGACCCAAAGTGATGTTTTCCTATACTACTCAGGGTATTTTTTGCAAATCTCCTTGTATCATAATACTCCATATGCGACAAACAGAAAATACCCATTTCCATATGCTCCTCAAGTAATGATAAATTGTTGCAGACACAATAAAGTCAATTAACGTGATTTTGTTTGGTAAAATGGAAAGACTGTCTATCGGACATTGTGCACATAAGCACAATTATCTCGTTACAAATCCCCAAAACTGATTGTGTGCTATAGGACTTTGAATTGGCTGGTATATTGATGTAAACTAGTATTACGTTGCTTATTCAATATTATCATTATAAATAAAATGAAATTAAAAGCAGTACCATAATAGCTATCGACTCACAATGTACACTTCATACATCAAATTCCCATCCCTCTATGCTACTTACAAACGACGCGACGTTTTCATGTACAAATTGATATGTATTGAGTCATATAGGCAGTGCAATTTATACCCTATACGCTGCCCTAGGCTGATAAGCAGCCCACTGATTGTCTGTAAAGCCCCATACCCACTGGGCGGCGCACCAATGCACCGACGCCGACGTCCGTGGGGCGTCGGCTTCGGCGTCGGCCTAAAATTATTAAACGTGTTTAATAAGGATCGGCGGTCCCGTCGGCGGTCCCGTCGGCGGTCCCGTCGGCGGTCCCGTCGGCGGTCCCGTCGGCGCCGACGGCCGACGGGACCGCCGACGGGAATGCCGATTGTGTGTGGGTATCCAAGTCGGCGTACTCGTCGGCCGACGAGTACACCGATGAGTACACCGACGCCGACGCCGATTCAGCAAAAAGTCGCCTAGTGGGTATGGGGCTTAAGTGTTAACCTCTCAGTATGTGGTTTTGTAAGTAATGAATTGGTATTCTAGAAGGTCAGTTTTTGTAATGGTTGCAAAATGCTGCTACTTTCTCTGCTAGGCTCTGATGAATTATGACGTTTCCTTTTACCTCTTTAAGCGCCATACCCACTAGGCAATTTTGGCCTTGGCGATCATATTTCTTCCCTGATCGCCCGTCGGTTTGGTGTATTGAAATATACATGTTTGATCTGAATCGGAGGGAAAATCGCCCGGCGAATCGTCCAGCGATTTTATCAAACCTGTTAATTTCAATGTAGCATACTGACTGGTCATGAGGCCCAAATCGCCTGGTGGGTATGGGGCTTGAGGGAAAACCAGCGATTAGCTCCTGGGATTTCAAGATAAAGAAAAGAAAAGAAAAAGATTTAACAAAAAATTTGAGAAAATCATATTTTACACTTGGTACCCCACAAGGTTACCTGCCTGATTGGCATGCTTGTTACTGACACGCTCCGGGTACCAGCCATCGTCCATCTTGGGAAAAAAAAGCTCCAAGCACAGATTAGCTGTTAGTAACCAGGTCAGGGGGTTCCACTCTCCAAACACAACTACGCCTCGGTTCACCCAGACCAATTTCTTCCCTGTTTGTTTGGTAATTGAAAGAGTTTTTGGTCAATTTGACGAGTTTTTTGTATCCACATTCCAGAAACCTAGTTAATGTTTTTAAAAAAAAGTCCCTATTCTGACTAATGACGAGGTTCTTGTGAAAGCCCATTTTTTGGTAGGCTAATATGCTAGGCATGTTTTCAATTCCATGGATTTTTGGAGAAAAAACTTCTGACAAACAATGATTCATGGTGAATATTCCTGGGAATTTCTGAAAATAAAATTGTGTTTTCTCAAAACCCTGGCTTGTTAAATCCCATTTTTGGTAGGCTAATATGTTAGGCATGTTTTCCATAGGCATCACATGGATTCTTGAGAAAAATGAATATTCCTGTGAATTCCTGAAAATTCTTATTTCTCGAAACCTTGACATTCCTATCTCGTAATAAGGCTGTTCAGATTCTTTTTCTTTTGACTTGCTTCATTATATTATGTTTAATTAACCTTATAAAAACATGGTCACCCTAATCTTCTCATAGTCTCCCCTATGCAGACATATAACGCTCTATATATTCACTTTTAATCAAACCTGATAATATAATACCCACCTCAGCGACGTAGAAAAAACGATGGTCGGTATTAGTTTCATTTTCTGTTTTAATTTGACGGATTCTCAGTATACTTATCATAGCTTCCTGGTAGTGAAGGTACTTCGAGAGAAAAGATTGGCTATACTTAAGAGATTAAGAATTTAAGAGGAAATGTCAGCAAGTTGGATTATGGTTGACGGTCATATTACACTTATCATGAACGTGTAAAGTGCACACACATTGACATATTTTGCGAAATGGGTTCGACAGAAATCCAACCTTAAATCGAAACGCAGATATCAGGGCCTACATATAGTAAGCATGTGTTGCCTTACACTCTTATATATATTCTAGTAAAATCAGCCGAAAATTGCACCCACGACCCACTATGTACAATATGGTGATACTCGCTTTCCTCGAAATCAAATAAAATAAAATAAAAAGAACGTTATTCGAACGTTGCAGATGTATCCATTGCACACTCTTTGCCTGGGATAACCGTGCTATATAGGGAACAGATTCCAGACTAAGGAAGGCCAGTAAAGGAAAAGGGCGACATTTTGGCAGGGGGCATCTTGGCAAAGGATGTCACGTCCTTCTTTGAATAACATCACCCCGTTTACAGGCCGATTACCTGGGAGCTGTTCAGAACTGCTCGGAGCTGCTCGGAGCAGTTGGGAGTTAAGGCAGTATTCGACTGTATGATGTTTGGCACAATATTTCGAAAATCCTGCCGATTCTTGGCAAAAAATAATCCAAAGATTGAGAGTCAGTCATGATGTTTGGTACATGCAAAACATCATGTACCTGCAAAAGGCCTTGGCCTTTGGTATCCCCAAAATCATGAGTCAGAGATCGTGAGTCTTCCCTAGCGATAGTTACCAACATTGGTTTCTTTTAAAGCTGAAATGGACACACTCGCGATGTTTTGTAATTATCTTTCCCGATCTTTGGCATTTTTATCGCTTTCCTAGTGGAATACAGGCTTTACTCTGGAGCTGCTCGGAGCTGCTTTGAACTGCTCAAAATTTCTCGAAACTGCTCAGGCTTGCTCAGGCCTACTCTGAACTGCTCGGAGCTGTTCAGAGCTGCTCGGAGCTGCTTGGAACTACTCGGAACTGCTCAGAGCTGCTCGGAGTTGCTCGACCGCGGGGTCAGGCCTGACTCGCCGCCACATCCTGTTGGCGACAGACAGGTTGTACGTGACAAAGTGCCCCGAGTCGGTCATGAGCTGCTCCTCAAATCACAGAGCAAAGGGGAGCTGCTCACAGAGGCCTCTGGGTGTGTCTGCTGCTCAGAGGAAGACCCAGTATATATGAAGCGATCACCGATAGGCTCTAATATATAGCAAATGGTTATATTATAGAGACTCCCCTGCCAAGCCTGTGACGTTATTGTAATGTTGCAGCAATGTTCTCCTTGGTTCTGTATTGGTTCTTGTCACGTTATTTTGATGGCTTCCAATAACGTTGCTGCAAGGTACTACTGTGATGTTGCACTGTAATGTTTCTATAAGTTACATTATGGTTATGTTCCTCAACCTAAACAGAATGTTCTGTTTTGGTTTCATCCTAACCTCACCAAAAGATAATAACATCCTGAGTTGGTGAGGTTTCAACTTCACCATCAATAATATTATAATTGCTACATGCCATCTTAGTAAGTAACAGACTGACTAAAACATTATGGTTGCAGAACGTTTCTGTTATATTGCTAGTTGGCTGGGTCTGAGTACATTAAATGGTCAGAGAGAGATTCTTAGTATATCTACTGCTTATAGAGATTCAGTGTATGAAGTGATCACAGAGAGGTCAAATTGTCGCAGAAAAACGCTGAGTATATCAACTGCTCATAGAGTGTATATGAACCGATTATTGAAAGACTATAAATAATCAAAGGGTCAAAGAGAGAACCTGAGTGCCTTAACTACTCAGAGAGAATTTGGGTATATTACTTGACCACAAAGAAACTCGGAGTGTATCAGCCGCCCAATGAACAACCCAGGAGGCCTATATAAACTGCTCATAAAGTGAACGAGTAATCTTATGAGACTCAGAGTATATCAACTACTAACAGAGAGACCCTGAGTTTAGTAACTGCTCACAAAGAGACCCTGAGTATATGAGCGGCTCACAAAGAGGCAGTATAATCAAATGCTCATTTAGAGACTCTGATTACATCAAAAGCTCACAGAGAACGTATTTATATCATATCAACTGCTAACAGAGAGACAAGTATAGCGAATGCCCATAGAGCACTGTATTTCAAGTAAAGTAACGAATCACAAAGAGTTTCTGAATATATAAACTGTCAACGGAAAAGCTGATTATATCAACTCGTCGTGTTTATCAACTGCTTCTCTAAGAACCTCTGTGATGAAATGTATTACTGGCTTATAAAGCCTCTAAGTATAATCATCTGCTCAAATATAACTATAATGCATGATATTCACCTCCTGTAGGTGCCATGTTTACGTCAATTTGCAATTAGGCAAATAGCCTTTATATAAGGAAATAAGAAACCTATATCTATTATAAAGCATATTCTGCATTGGCTAGAGCAAGTTCCATAAACGTTGCCGCTTAAATGCATGCACTTCTACGTTCTACAACCATCTGAAGAACACATCCCGTTCCCGGATGCTCTATGGCTCTACCCCTTACTTCTGACAAATGCTTCTTGTGAGTCCTTTGCAATCTGCTCCCAGTTTATATTAGTCAGGCTGAGCTGCTCGCCTTGGGTTTGTACCTGAGAGCCTCAAGCATAGGTTATAGTGAGACGGTCCTTTTAATCAGTGTCAGCTGGGAGAGGATAACGTGCAATACTGCCTTCTTTATTGTGCATGCTATTTGATGGCCAGGTTTTTTCATAATACACCGGGCAATGCTGTACTAACAAATAGTTATTAGATAAACCAAGATTGCATATTTTGTTTTAAGAAATGATGGCTGCTGTCGGTCCAAGAATTGATGCTGGTGCCTTTATTTGTAGATTAGTTCCAATATTAGTTTTATTTTAAATTGCTAGAATCCTAGATTCATAACAAGTTGTGAATGAGTCTAGCTAAAGTTTGCATTGAAAGATGTTTCAAACGAGACCAGGACTATGACTGCAGTGTCTGAAACTCGCACTAACAGGTAACCCATCAAATTGAATATTATTATCTTTATTTGAGGCCACATAAATTCACAAGTCGTTAACTATTTCTGCAATGAAATAAATATGATTGAAATATCAAGCAAAACATATGAATTTGACTGATATCTTACAGCTGTCTAAAGCTTCCAATACAATTTCCCACAAATCCGAAATTCCTAGAAAAGCAGCATCGCTGTCACTAACACTCAGTGAGTCGTTAATGTTTGGCCCGTCGGCGCTTTGCTCTTTGGCTCAATACTGAGCATCTCCTCATTTGCTCATGAGCTGCTCAGATCTGCTCAGAGCTGCTCACTGACTCACAAACTGTGGGGGCGTTGGCCGCTAGGAGGAGCTGGTGTCTCTGTCGCTACCGCTGCCGCCGGCAAAGGAAAATCAGAGCTTGTCCACGAGTGAGCCGTCGTGAGAGCAAACAGTGAGCAGAAGAAGTGAGCAGCTAGAGAGCAGCTCATCAGTGTGAGAGTTAGCAAACCGCACCCACCACCTACACCCTGTGGCGGTGGCGGGCGGGCGGGAGGGAGGGAGCAGGTGCGACGAGCGGGGATGGAGGCGGTAGCGGGTGGTGGTGGTAGTAGTAGTAGTAGCAGGAGGAGTAGTACAAGTAGAGAGGGGAGCGTCAGAGCAGCTCAGTTTGAGGAGTTGCTCCCTGCGGTCAACACCTCTGATAGTGATAGAGCTGCTCACCACCCTTACAACTTTACCCACTCCCAGCTTGAGAACTTTACCATGACGGCAGGGTTTAACATTGAGATTGACGCCATGCAGTCCACGCTGGATCAGCCCCAGTTGGGACAATCCATCGGAGACGCAGTGGTCAACTCCACCCTACTGACCACTCAACTGCCCTCTACAACCCTCCAGCCAGGGGAGGAGCTGGTCAAGACTATCCCCTTCGACCAGATCATCTTCGTTGTATGTGCCTCGTCAATTATTGCTGCTACAATCTTCGGGAACGTGCTTGTGATTATTGCCGTATTCGCCGAGACAAAGCTGAGAAAAGTTGGCAACTTTTTCATCGTGAGTTTGGCGATCAGTGACTTGCTGGTGGGACTTTTCGTCACGCCTGTGGCGCTTGTGTATAACTTATTAGGAAGCTGGACGTTCGGAGCTATATTCTGCGACATTTGGATCGCTATGGATGTTGTATGCTGTACGGCAAGTATCGTGAACTTATGTGTGATTAGTTTTGATCGTTACAATGCTATTACACAGCCCCTACGCTATGCCCTTCGTCGGACTGCCTCCAGGGCTCTTATCATCATAGCCTTCATTTGGGCTTATTCAGTATTCATCGCTGTGCCCCCATTTCTGGGGTGGTCGGACAATCGGGAACATTCAAAGGGTCAATGCATGATCAGCCAGAACATTGGATATACTATCTTTTCCACGGTGGGTGCCTACTATCTGCCTCTATTAGTCATGGTTGTGATGTATCTGAAAGTTTTCCGCGCCACTCTCAAGCGGAAAAGGAACTGGATTCCGCTGGTGCGTCGCGAGAGTTTTGACCCCAGTGGAACTGTGAGTGGAAACAAGCGTTCAAGCGTGCGCAAAGCACGTGTGTTGATCAATGTGGCGGATAGTACGGATAGGGATGACTACCACGACGAACTGTTAGAACGGATGGAGCGTTCCCATCACAGGCCTAGGCGCGCGCCTAAAATGTCCGTTTTGATGACCTCTCTAAGCCTACAGTCTTCAGGGCCTAAGCTTGGGGTGACCATCACAGTGCCCTCAAGCCAGGAGTCCCTGACCACCCCAAGTCCGGAGTTTCGCGAACAACAGCGAAACTACCTCCACTCAAGCATCGACGAGACCAGCGAAAAGGACATGTCCATGTCCATGTCGGCGACTTCTCGCGACTTCGCCAACAGCAGAAAGATGCTCTCTATCTGCTCGAGCACGGAGAGCGCTGGCGACATCAGTGACGAATCTGGCTACGAGATGAGCCCGCAGATTAGCCCAGCCAGCAGCATCTTCTCTCGCCGCATGTCGCCATCGCGAAACTACTTCAAGGCTGTCGCCAGGAGCTCCTCCGAGAAAAGACTGCTTTTCCAGAAACGCCTCAACCCTAGTTTTACTACCTCGACTGAAACCACCACCACCCCGACGTCAGGAAGCGCCGAGACTCTGGCTGGAGAGTCGGCGTCCACGACGGCGGAAGGGAGAGTGAGGTTCAGCTTCAGCAGACGATCTTGCAAATTCCACTTCCGGGTGGAAAGCGAGATCCAGGAAGAGGAACTCTCCAGAGGGGAGGAGAAGAACGGCGAGCTGCGGAAGTTGCATGTCGGGACTTCCCCTAGCTATGAGGACAAGCATAAGTGCCTGGAGACGGAAACGGCGCAGGCGCAGACGGACAATGTCGCACTTCCGGTTTGCGCAGACGACAATCTGCTCGCCCAAAGTCGGCGGGAAAAGGCGATTACAATCGAACGCGGACGGCGCCGCCAGCGCTACTTGCGCAGGCGCAGGAAGAACCGGATCTCTCTCAATCAAGAACGGCGCGCAGCCAAAACTCTGGGTATAATCATGGGTTGTTTTATTATGTGTTGGATGCCCTTCTTTATACTTGAACTTATCAAACCTTTCTGTCCAACCTGCCAGTTCAGTCCCAACATGATGAAGGCTTTTACCTGGCTCGGCTACCTGAACTCTGCCCTCAATCCAATCATTTACACTTTCTTTAATCAGGACTTCCGTAAGGGGTTCCAGAGGATTATTTGCTGTGCGACCAAGAGATAGACAGATTGAAAAATATCTAACATTTTTAGAGATTTATAAACGGAATATATTTTATCTGACGAAAAGTCTATATATCATATACATAAATGTGACACTTTATATGTCTTGTATACCTGAAAAGAGAAATATATTTCTATATATCGTTTGTAACTTGAATAAATTTACTGAAAATGAGTTTTGCAATTGCAAGTATTTTTTCATTATAGGCTTTCTACAGTGTTCATCACATGGAATTTGAAATCAAACGGAACAGAACAGTTGACGTATTCAATGAGGGTCTTGCGTGTGACTTTAAACAACTACATAAAAGGAAAGACACCAGGCAAAAACCTTGTTGCTATTGATATTAATTAACGTCTGTTATTCCCGCCGAAAATCAATTCATTACCAAAATGTCATTCCTTTAAAGAAAGCCGAAAATCTAACAGAAAAAGATCCACGTTTTTCCTGCAATCTACTAAATTACTTCGGTCTCCACATTGAATATGCAAAGTCAGCGAATTCCGTCATTAATGGTTTTAACAATCGGAGGCTTGCGATTAGTTCTATAAAAAGCAGAACTCATTACAATCTGTGATGTCTATGTTCAGTAGCTGTCCACGTCCAAGCAGAAAGATCATTTTACCTCTTTAAAAACGACATGAAAATTAATATCAACCTTCTCTAAGTAGCAACAGGTTTCTTGCAAATGTCTTACTTTCGCTTACATAATTACCTCCTAGCCAGACTACAAAATACATAGTAGTTTTTTCTTTACTTTACTGCTACTTGATACTGTAAACAGATGAAAGTCAATGTCATCCGATTCTCCGCATCCAAGAGGGAGGGGGGGGGGACGCACAACCGATCCTCTTCTCATAGATTTTCACATGTATTACTTTTATTGATACAAATATATGTCGGATATTATCATTTCTACAATGACAATCGTTCCATAGCATCTGCAAATTGAATTTGTTTCATTATTGAACTTTTGCCTCAAAATCAATCGAGAATCGGGCCAAATTTTCATCGTTAAGCCCCATACCCACTAGGCGACTTTACCGGCAACGGGCAACTGGGAGAATCAGCCAATTCTTAAGGTCACCTGTAAGTATGGTATATTGGAATGTGCAGGTTTGATGTGAAATCGCTGGTAAAATCGGCCGATTCTATGGGCTGAATCGGCCGATTTTAGCAGTGATTTGTCAGTCGACTCAGCGATAATCGCCTAGTGGGTATGGCCCTTTAATTACCCCCAGCGTCCAGAAGAAATACTCAACCTTCAAGAAGTTGTTAGGAACTTGACGAACCATCTGGAAGGACGACGTTACGTTAAAAGCGTAACAATTATTTGACATTTTAAGCAAAAACAAACGATATTTATTAAACTCCCTTTGCAACGAATGATAATAAATTGTAAGTGCATTGTGGACTCAGCTGTTATTTGCCCTTCAATGAAGCATATATGTATCATATATGTATGCACATATTTGTATATTTCCTAAATTCAAATTCTTTCTTTCAATCCTCTCATTATGATCTGATATACAATAGTTATTCACGGAATCGGCGGTATTGAACATTATGGAAAACAGTTATGGATTTTAAGAAAATCATATCCTTTTAACTTTCTCTGAATTGTCAGATAGAAACTCATGCAACCACTGGATAATCTTTTCATACATACTTACATCCTTTCCATTTTAGATATAGCCTTCTTTATTGTAGAATTCTGACAAAAAGTCATCATGAGAAATAACGATTTCCAATTATCCGCCGCTTTTCAAAACCCTAGTTCTGCCACTGGCTAAGTAAAATAAAATGTTCTGCATTCACAATCAGTATGTGTTCTCCCCTCCTAGTAGTGTTACTTCCTTGAGAAAGGACTATAATTATGGACCACCTTGGATGCGCCCTGAACATGATACACACGATAAGATATCAGAATCCTCTCCCTTAAGACCCCACCTTATAAAGACCAGTATATCACAATTATCTGGACCGAAGTAGCCATAATGATCTCGTCATTGTCTTATGGTGACCAAGTAATATAGAGGGCATATCAGACCTCTAAACATGCAATATGTCTTCATCAAATATTCTTTGTGCAGTTATTAGGAGTCTAAGCAATTGCCCCTTTGCTCTAAGTACTGTCTATGCATACTAAATGAGACTGAGTCTGCGATATAATCTTCTCGAGTATGTGTGTTTCTTCTATAGAATAAAAGCGGTAAAATAGAGGTTTACTGAGAAAAGTCACCAACCATTCGCGAGCTGGGTACCCATGCATGGACAAAACATTTCATCGATATTAGATACAAAAATGAAGTTTGTAATTCACTAGAAATTGCATGAAATTGCTAGCTGGGGCTGCTGTAACAATACGAAATGTATATCATCCCAATTGCTAGTTACTTCCTTTTACTGCTTCATTATATAGGCAATCCCATGATTATATTCAAAACGGAATGGCAAAAAGGAATAATCCTTGTTTCACAATGGTATTTTGTATGTTATGCTCATGCATTTCAAAGAGGCAACCTTTGAGGTTGTGATCTGAAAGGATGTACTTCATTTCCCAATACTATTCTGACACATTGGCAAATGACCACTCACATTAAGAAAACAAATTAATTCAATTTGATCTATATTGTTTAATGTCATTTAAAATTAGACAAGGATGTTGTAAAACACCACATTTAAAACGTAGAGTTAACCAAGTTTAACCACTTAAACTCAAGTGGTTGGGCTTAAAAAGATTGACCACACAATTTAATGTCAATATAGAAACTGGCCAGGTCAAGTTTTGAGCTGATATTGCAAGGTGGCATTCCAAACAAAGGCCAGGAGCCAATGCTGTGTGATAAGGGCAAAAACTGACATCAAGCAGACACCATGGTTACTGAATAAACCTTTAGAAGATGTGTAGGTTGCCTGATAATGGTTTTTTTTCCTGTTATTGAACCCTTGGGCAGAAGTTCGCTGTTGCTCCCAAAGAACAAAGAACTCAATGTTGAACTAACTGGAGATCAGAATATATATGATCTTACAAAACCAGTCACGTGTTGCTATAAAGTTGACATAAGGTTGACACAAAGACTTATCTAAGATCTACAGAATGCAATATACTGGTATGTAGACATCTTTGTATAGATTTTATGAGAACATTAATATTATCAATACCAAGATTAGAGGCCCATGTTTTAATATGTTGATATGATGCGGTCTGCATGCTTTGGTTTATGTAAATATTATCAATTTACCCATGAATTTCTAAAGATACAACTATTTCCACAAGTGCCATGATATACCGTGATTTATAAGGGTTTATATTGCTACCCCTCACTGTAAACCAAAGCATGTGTATGTAAAATAACCTCACTAGGTACAGTCGGAGATGATTCAGCTTTAACAATAAAAAGATAATGTAGGACACTGACTCAATTTCTTTTAATCAAATAGAATTATCAGGCTGACAATGAGTATCCTATGCATGATACCGCCTGCATTTTAAGAGATTATAGATTCTGAGTGTTATTACAGGGATTCCCTTTCTTTTCTTGTTTCTTGGGCCTTTTTTTAATCTAAAGTGTACTGTTATGTGGGGTGTGTTTTTATATTAAACCAAATCAATTTGATATAATATTCGAATACTGCTGTGTATACCGCCGTGAATTTTTCTCAATAATCTGGATGAGAACATAGTAAACATAGTAATTTTGGGCAATTAAAACTACCTTCCCTTCTGGTCCACCTTACTCCCACCCACCCCCCTCAACACACATCCACACACATACTCACACACACACTCACACATACATCTCCCCGACCCACACACACACCCAAGTCGGAGTTGTGACATTATAATAACGTTGCAGCAGCGTTCTGGTTTGGTTCTTGTTACGCTCTTTTGATGACTCCCAATTACGTTGCTGCAACCTACTGCTGTGACGTTGCACTGCAACGTTATTAAAACGTTCTGGTTATGTTTTTCAACCTAAAGAGAATATTCTTATAACATTCCTTTTTTTTGGTTTCATCCTACCCTCACCAAAAAATAATGTTATAATAACGGTATAATTTGGTGAGGTTTCAACCTCACCATCAATAATGTAATTGTTACGTGCCATTAAGTAACAAACTGACTAAAAAAGTATGGTAACAGAATGTTTCTGTTACGTAGCAAGCTGGGGGGGACACATCCAAGGCCACTTGTATCAATTGATCCAAGGCTTTGAGGCCTTGGCCCCAGCTGTAACACCTGTGGGAAGATCAGAGTATGGCAGGCATGTTACCGTATACAGCCGAGCTGCTCCCCCCTCCCACCACCCAAACACAATGAGCAGTTCACGAGCTGCTCAGGGCTTCTCCACATGAGCCACTCACTGCCACACGACTATGGCAAGCCGAATGGGTGAAATTCGGTTAGGTCTGAAAGAAAAGTATTGTGTTCAGGTAACCAGAACTGCCCAGGTAGCTGTGTGACACCAAAATAACGTCAGCAAATGGTCGACAGGCATCAGCAAATGTTCAGTGGTGTGGTCGGCAGGACGTTCTGAGGATGTTGGTCTGACTTAACAACTGAATTGTAACAATTACAGAGATTAGGAGAATTTTGATTATGGTTATGCCTCAGCAGTGTATATATCCCTTTATATTCTCTGGTTGTTTAATTGGTTATGTGTTTCTGCATAGGTGATTCTATTTGCTTCCATCGTTGATATCCACTGGGCATTTTTTTGAATTAATTTCTAATAGGTTCCTTATGGCTGGATTTGTTTTGGTTCCCAGTGTTTGTGCATTTTCAGCCTTTTTATTGTTATCCTGTGTTTATGTCTAGTATGTTGATCTTTTAATATGATGATATATATATATATATATATGTGTGTGTGTGTGTGTGTGTGTGTGTGTGTGTGTGTGTGTGTGTGTGTGTGTGTGTGTGTGTACATCCACGTGGCACCCACTAGGAAGTGATACGCCCTATCGTAAAAAGTCCCTGGTCACGGAATGATGCACAGTGTTTGGTTAGCCACATTTATTCAACATGTTGAACCATCATGTAGGATGCATCCTTATCTCACAATCTTACTTTTACCATTTAGGAGACGAACAACTTCTATAGATAGGCCTAGACGTCCAAGATGCAAAGTTATTGGTATAGTTTTCCACATGATAAAAGGATAAAATTAAAAATTTGCAAAATGATTATTTTACTTTTTCAGCTCACCATACCCGTCGCCCACGCCCCCTTACCCCCCCCCCCTCACGTCGCCCACACGTCGCCCACCATCCCCTCACGTCGCGCTCGGCCTGTGGTTTTACCTTGTGAGCTGCTCGTCTTCCTCTTCCTCCCGTTACCTGAGCAGGTCGGCCCGTGAGCAGCTCACTTTGTGCCATATAAGGGCATGAGCAGCTCACTGAGCAGAGACAGACGTCATAGGCTCCTCGACGGCTATGGTTAGGCCTGGGCCTTCCGGGTCAGGGAATGCCCGGTGAGCTCTGTGATGGTACTATATATAGAACAAAAGGAGATTCCTTACTATGTATAGAAAAGGAGGGAGGTTTCCTTATTATATAATCATAGAAAAGGGGGATCCTCAAGACTGTCCGAAGGTATTAGATGCATTACATTTCTTGTAAAATGTTTATTGAAAATGAAGTTTTTAGGAAGTACTTTCTATAGCGAATTGATGGAATAGGGATGGTCCGTGTAGAATAATAGACATTGAGTTGAAAAAGCTACATGCAAAATTAAATTTTAAATAAGAAATATATTGATTAGAAATGTAAGGGCTCTACAATTTCATCTATTACCGCAATTTCATCGTTTATTACCAGTTTTGGGGTTTTATTCTTTCGTTGTAGGTTGTTTCTTGCCCTAATTTTCTTCATTATATATTTTACATTTTCTCTTATTTTTCATATTTTTACTTTACTATTACTCACAACATTTTCATTAGGATGTACGGCTTTTCTCTACAACGTAAGAAAAGAATACAGAAATGCTATAATGAATATATAAAAAATTGTTTCGTGATATGTCACTGTGTTTTTAAATTATTCAATCCTTTTATATAATCACGTGAGAAATAGGTCGTTCACGAAATTTCATTATAACCTTTCAATTTCTCAACATTTTCGTGTTTATTATGAAAACTTTTGATCTTAACAGAAACATGTAACCGAATACTTTGGTCGGCTAAACAATATCCCATTTCAAATTGAAAAACGACCAGCTTATGTAAAGATGACACGTCGATAATCAAATTACGTGTTAAAATAGTGGACAAACACCTGTTTTTAGAGACCTCAGGTTATCTTTAGACCCTCAGCAGTGCGTGAGGTGCCAATGCGTCTGGATGGATTACACAGGAGGTTGTCTTAGGCCTTTTTATCACCTCTACTGCCAACGAGTGGTGCGTATATGAGGTAGGCCTATGTATTGACAGGCTGTATGTACCCGCTCTTTGTTGTTAGTATTTGCAACAGCATTTGAACATCATGAAAACATCATCACCATAAAATAATTTAGGGGGCTTCCTTGGATGGCTGTATGACCCAAGGGGACCATACAGCCCGAGGACGAAGCTAAAGGGCGATGACAAACCCCTCTGGGTCATACAGCCGTGCTCGGTTCTTCTTATATACGTATGAACCGGCTGCGCGTATGAAAAGTCAGTTCTGACCCAGATAAACCCTTACATGAGTGGTCCGTACACCCAAAATATATCAGACCAATTATATTAATTGTAATTACTGTACGGCCCTGAGTTACTAAGATAGGGGAGGACACTCTATAAGCCACCAATGTATGTAAATGCGTCACTATAGCAACTGTCAGTCACTTAGGAGCATCCTCTTAGCCATTTAGGTATGATTTACGCTTCTTGTATATCGCATTTGTGCTTCTATTTCAGTGGACGATAAGTTGTCTACGCCCGATACCCATATCTGGTCCAGAAATAGCGTCACTACCGTCACCTCATCGCCATTTAAGGAGAGGTATTCTATTTCTGATGTGAAATAGTGCAGGTAGAAGTGTCCTGAAATATTCAGCTGGTTTTGTTTTTGTTTATTTTGTTTAGTCTGGTTATATGATGAGTTTACAATATACGTTTACATCGGAGATACACACACGTATACACACACAAATACACATCCACACGCATAAAAATACACACACACACATGCAAACATACTTACACATACACACATACATTCACAAATACATACATACATATGTAGGCCTACATACATGAATATTTTTTTTAAATAGAAGTTGTCAGTCTCAGCCAATGCGAAGCCGAGTAGATCGCTCTTCAGCATTATGTAACATTACTCTTGTCAGCCCCTGTTACGAGATAGTGGTCTTTCCGAGCTGAATTCAGGGGCATCACGCAGTGTTAAAGGGACGGTCTCGTCCGTGAGTTTTTAGAAAGTGTTAAGGATTCATCCGCCGACGTAAGCCTAGCGACGCCACAGCCGGCGACGTGATTTGCCACGTTACAACGTAATCTGGCAACGTTATTGGTCACGTCGAGAATTTGGTTCCACTTTAGATGGTTACAACGTATCAATTCATGTCCACCTGACGGACGAGAAGTGGTTTGCTTGTCTGACCATATGAAAAGACTCATATGAAGCCAGGGGAAAAACACATTTTGCACGTACTACTCGGGATGTGGCCCGCTGCAGAACCCCTTTTCCATATACTACTTACACTATTCTGATATATCTGAAATAGCTCAGAAATGTTATCTAACTTCTCTCTTGCAACAACAAAAATAACCAAAATTGAAGAACACGCCAATGTAGTACCTGTATCAGGTAAAAGACAGGTGAGACAACAGGTGGTCTTTAAATTACATTATAATCATGTTACGGTCACGTGTGACCCGTCGACGTTCAAACTGTCACATTAACAGATTAAAACCATCGTTGCTCAAAATAGACTTGACAGCAATGACTTTAACTTTATCTATACATTTTAAAAGCTTGTGTTTGATTTCACATGTTTACATATTATAGGCTAATTACCTAATTATGGTCCACTGTTTTGCATTTACAGAATTTAAATCGACAAATAGGAAAGCTGCAAAACTTACAACAATGACCATCCCAACAGCAATGACACTGTTGTAATAACTAGAGCTGCAAGATATTGCAACAGTGATGCCCTTTATGCAATGGCCAATATGAATCTACCATCGTTGGTCCAGCAATAGCGGGAGTTTAAAAAAAAGTTTGATCACTTTGTCGCAACAGCACGGCCTATTGCTGTTTTTAGAGAAATCTAGCATCAATTTTCACGCACTTACAATAATGTCCCCTGATTGAAGGTTTCAGGGATTATAGATCTAAATCTATATTTATCAGAACCTTTTACAGAATAAAAATCAGACCAATTAAACAGCCACAATTCAACAACCCGACCCATTGTAAATGTGAAATCCTTGGGGTTTTTTTCAGTAATACAGTATTACCCATTATGCAATAGGCCACTGGGCCAATTTTAATTCTGTAAACGGTTCCAAAAATTTGATATCTGGATCTACAGATCCTGAGATTTTCAGCCAGGAAAAATTAAGAGAAGTAGGTGAACTTTATGTGGAAATTTGCACAATTGTACATGATTTGACAAAGCCATTGTTCACTGTTAAATGTGCCATTATGCAACAGGCCACTGAAAACGAGTAAAATGTCTGCAATTTTGGCAATGACTAGAATGACCTTGTTAGGAGGCTTTAATTATACCTCCTTGCTATGATGGGTTGTTACAACCTACATGTCAACAAGATCCTTCTTATGTTAACATTTAGCCCACCAAGTTGCCTCCTATGGTGCCAATTAGGTACCATTTGTATTACCATTTAGGCTTTTATGCTACCATTTAGGCCACCCCAGCCACCCGTGTTAGGCGGGAGTGACTATACACGCGACAGTCGCGCACGCGGCCGTCGCGTATGTATAATTTCTTATACACGCGGACACAAAGTAAAGGTAAAAGTGGCGAGTAATCTATTTTTACAAATCATATTTGTGCTGAAATTAGATAAAACATAAACAATAAGAAAAGAAAAGGGGGTTCGGGGGCTAAGCCCCCGATTTACTTATGATATTATGATGACAAAATCAGTAAGTCCGCGTATATTACCGCGCATGTATACGCGGTCACAATGTCCGCGTATGTAAGCAGATCTGTCAGCGCGGACTTCACAACCGCGTATACAAGCAATTCTATGTGCGCGGCCATCTGCTGCTAGGCCCGCGTGTATATCCCCAGCCGTGTTAGGCCACACCTGGACATTTAGGATTTAGGCCTGATGACGCCTCTGCGGGTTCAGTTTATTGGATTTTCACTCAAAATTGCCATCACGCTGCCTATAATAGTGGGCAAAATATTTCGCCTCACCTACTCAACCTTTAGAAAACACCAGGTTTAAGGTCAATGTCAATGTCGTTAAAATGTAACACGTGAGTCGATGTCAGGTGAGAGGCGATGGCAGTAGTCCTTTCATGACCTAGATACCTCTTCCATAATAGGGCTATACACCCACAAAAGTCGCTGCCTACTAGTGGCCACCTAAAATCTTAAGAAATTCTTTTATTGGCCCTCTATAAACAACATGGGGAACCCCATTGATGGTTGTTTGGGTGCTGGCTGGTTTATGGTCCTACCTGCCATAAAGCAGCGGCCCTATAGCATGCTGGGATGCAAGGTGGAATTCCCACCTAAAATGGTTGCTGGTTAAAAGTCCTAGTTTGAGCACCTAACAGACTTGGACGTAACCACAGTCTACGATGGCACGTGAGGTGAGCATTAAAACCATTTGACATCTGAGTTAGGGGGAGGTTGAGGGGGATAGAGTTTTGGCATCTCCATGCTGGTTAACCAGGATATACGGCCCACATGTTGATATAAGGGTTGTGAATGAGTGGGTACATCAGGCGTTGTTTATGGAGTATTTATCGAAAACATTTGAAAATGAAAAACAGGATGAAGGAAGCTTGGGGGCTCGGGGGCTCGGGGGTACAGCCTCCAATTATTATATAATTTTCTGTACATGAACATATAGCAAAACATGTTATGCAAGCCAGTAACGTATTGTTATAAAGTTAGTACCCACAGTTGCCCATTGCACAATGACGGATAATAACAATTGAACACCTTTTGAGATCGCTTTAAGCATGGGTGGTTAATCTTAGTCCCAACATTGTTTTTGTGAAATGCTTATATCTTTTTTCGACTGGATCAAATTGAATTCTGTAAATTGATATATGGAGAGACACTGTAGGACTAAATCCTGTGAAAATTATAGCCCATCAACAGCATTCTAAATAGGTTTGTTTTGAGGGTGTAAAACATCCCAGCAACAACCAAAATGGACAACGACTGCATTCATTGTTATAAATGCATTTGTTGTTACGAAATTCATTGTGCACTGGACCACAGATATCTTAATTCAACATAGACACAACACCAGGTTTAAGGCCAATGTTAAAATGTAACACGTGAGTCAATGGCAGGTGAGAGGCGATTGCAGGAGAGGTGAGAGCATTAAAACCATTTGAGATCTGAGTTAAGGGGGAGGTTGTGGGGGATAGAGTTTTGGCGTCGCCACGCTTGTTAACCAGGATATACGGCCCACATGTTGATATAAGGGTTGGGATTGAGTGGGTACATCGGTAATTGTTTTTCTGAAACATTTGAAAAGAAAAACAGGACAAACCATGCTTGGGGGCACAGTCTCCGATTTATATACACATATGTAAATGCAAAACATAATATGAAAGCCAGGAATGTATTCTTTGAAAATGAGTACCCACAGATATTGAATTCTTGTTAAGGGGCAGGGAGGGTATATAAAGGATGGAACAGCCATAATCCCAGTGAGGGGTCTATCATTCCAATAGTTCAAATGTCTCCTGGAATTATAGGGGTTTTCCTAAATTCTGAGAGAGAAATCATTCTAAGCATTTGCTTTTTAGATGGGCTACCACATGAACATACCAAGACTCATTGCTGGGAAAATCAAGGAAAATAGCCTTCTAGATCTACCCCTACCAGAAAATTCATTTTGAAAATATTTCAGTTAGATTTGCAAGTTGTGGCTGTTCCTCAATTAGGCTTACACCCCTCTTGTGTTGAGGCTGTTATATCAAAGTGACACTGGTCAGTGAATGACACACCTAACCCCCTCTCCTGACCTCAAGTTTACCCCATTAGCATATCCTTTACCCCAGGAGGGTCTCAGGAGGTACACAGCAGGGTGCATTTGTTAGGTACCTAACAAGTTTTGCCCCTTTAAAGTTGGACTGATAAGACTCCACCTCTCTTAACCCTCCCCCCTACAGCGTGGCCTGTCGCATAATATAAACAGCGATGAAACAAATTAATATGGGATAACAGTGTTTCAAGGTAAGATAGGTCACACTGTTGATTTATTGCTATTCTACTACCCAACTTGCATTTCTGATAGCAGTTATAGAAAAAAGACTTTTAGAACTAAATTAATTTTGATACTGAAATTTCTCTGTTCAATTTGCGGCGGGCCACTGTTGTGGTAGGTTTGCTAGTGAATGGCAGCTAGAAATTCTCAATTAGCTCATAGAATATGAGATTAATTCTTAAATATGGAGAGAACAGGATTTGCAACCTGTGGTCAAAACCCAGAAACCCACATGGGCGTGGGAGCTGCATTAAAGAGATGCTTCTCAACCCACAACAAAAGCCCACTCCAAACTAGGTCCTGGCAATCTGTAGCAAATTAGATCGAAAAAGTACAACAAAAAGTTTAATGTAGGTTCCTGGTTCCATTGCTAAACAACCTCAAATACGGCCCAGTTATGGTTCAGTGTCGCCCATTACTATAGAGTCTTTGCCACTGTAGCCTATTGTATAATGAACAGCGATAGGCTTACATTGAATAACAGCAAACAAAATCCCTGTTAAAGTAGCTACTGTTGTACAAGAATTCAACATCAGATTTAACAAACTGTTCATTTCGGGCTATTTTTTAGGACATTTAGGTCTAAATGTCTCTTTATAGATATGATTCCTGTCTGAGAAAAGGGATATCACTCACTGTTGGGAGACATTGTTTAAAGGATTAAACTCTCACTTTTGCAATGGATCGTTATGTTGTGGCCCAGCGTGTAATGAAATGGTGAAACAATTAAATTTCTTGTAAAAAGGGCATCGCTGTTGCAATATATATGGGTCCCACTGTTGAATTCTGGCTGTTCTACTAAGCCCATGTCAATTCTGTAAACAGCTCTAAAAAATATATATATATAAAGATATTCGGAATTAAAAATCCTGAGATTTTCAGCTCAGAAAAATTATTAGAAGTGGGTAAGAGTTGATGGTTGATTTTTGCACAACAGTGCCATTATTCAACAGACTGTTGCAATGTTAGTGTTGCAAGAAGTTGAAGTCTAAATTGAAGCTTAGGATAAGGGCCATGTTTGGAAAAGATTTCAAGCCCCTCAAAGCACTCTTAAGGGCTTAAGTTTCGTGTTATAAAGAAATTGCTGTTATGCCTATCTTGGCTGTGGCTGTTGCAATGGTGTTCATTATGTACCAGGCCATTGGTTACTTTGGAAACACTCAAACAAATAAATGAACTACTGGGGTACCATAACACTACTATAACCTTGATGCAGTAGAAGTCACTCACCCATTACTATAGTCTGCCAGGCCGGCCTACCTCCCTCAAAGTGAGTCTGTGAAGGGACAACCATAATAAGTGGGTCTTTACACCCATATCTTTGAATACTTTGCAGCCACAGGTTAATGGCAAGTTGGGCAATAAACAGGTAACAGCCACATAACCATCAAAGGGGTTTTCTGATAATGGCCCGAGATTGGCAGACTGGCATTTGGAGGAAAGCTTTGGAAAATCACCTATTGGGAGTTGTTAACGATGTGCCGATTCTTCGCGATGTGTCTTTTAAGTTTCGCTGTCCTTCCGCGGGTGACCTTTAAGCCCAAGCCTTTCGGTGGAGGCCCACAAATATGGCCTTGTTGTGTTTTGTTGCTTCCTTGCTCCAGTTCTCATTTATGATACCCTACTTAGGTGATTAAGAGTTCCCAGAGGTCCAGACAAAAATCAAAACAGACTGATCAGCAGAAATGCTGTGTTTTGTTTGACCTAGAGACATTTATATAAGTAAGCTTAAGTTACTGCTAATTGTATAGCATTTAATTAGGAGTCTTTATCATAGGTAGCACTTAGTGAAAGGTTATTGTATCCAAAATAGTTTATTCTTTTGCAAGAGGAGCTGCAAGTAATAAACTCCCAGGAATGATCTAGAGAGGACAGGTTAGTGACAAGTCACCTGGATTTTATTAGCTTACATTCTAAAGTAAATGGTTGGCCTGCAGTGAAAATGTTTATAATTATATATTCATTATTGTGGAACGTTGTTTTCATTAGTAATGGTAGGCTATATGTGGTCTATAAAGGACTAGATAATTGTTTTGGAGTGCAACTTAAAGAAAAGTGAGCCAACACTTGTTTATTTGGTTGATATAGGCCTACCTCATTCTGTACCAGCAGGTCCCTGGATTTACAGAAGAAAAACAACTAACAATTTATTATGAATGTGTTCTTTTGGTGAGATCGCTTTCCTAGGATAGCAATATACACCAGACGGTACATAAAGTTCAGTTGTCAAAACATATAGCCTCTTTTTATATTTGTTCATATTTTATTTAAGTCTCCTCTTTCACAATTCTATGTCTTGTTTGCAATATACATGATTATATACAAATCTCTAGGTTTGAATGATAGTATAGAACCGGTCATCATTTTGTTTTCAACAATAGAGAATCATGTTCTATTCAAAAAGTAACATAAAGATTGTCTTCGCAAATATGATAATGTTTTCTGTATCCTTTATTTGAACCTTTAAAATTACATTTACATATCAAATATTTTTGTGTGTCTGTGATACTGAGCACCATATTTATATTGTTTATTATACACAATTAAAACACTTCTAGAACGAAGGAATTATATCTAAAACAGTCATTTTGAGTCATGATTAGAATTTCTTCCCTAACATTTGTCTTTTTGATATTTATTCACATATATGGGCACATACATGGGGATTACCAAAAAGTGGTCACGTGACCACGTCTGTACAAGGTCTATAAACCTTTATCATTAATGTGGCGCCTTGCTTGAGAATTTGTCAGAACCACACAGATGGGGTACGGGTTGCCCTATGTGGCTGGGCCTGAGGTGTTGGCTAGAAGGCGCCTATGGAAGAGTCTACTGCGCAAACTCGTGAAAAAAGGTGAATACAGCTGAAAAGAGCATCAAGTTAAAACCTGACATATACATTCCCTTCCTCTGGCTTTGTCTCCTGTGGCTGTGGCTGTGGCTGTACCTGTGGCTGTGGCTGTGCCTGCACCTGCGGCTGTGGCTGAGAGAGTTTCTGCAACTGCTGCAATTGCTGCAACTGCTGCAACTGGCCCAACTGCTGTACCTGCTGCTGCGGAGCCACGCTCTGGTTGGTCACACTCTGGGACCGTGGAGTAATAATGGGCGTTCCCACTCCTCCAGGGGCTGTAAGCTCCTCCGTTGATCTTGCATACTTGCCAAAGCTCACAGGTCCAGCGGCGCCAATGCCAACGGATCTAACCGATCCTCCACTGTTACTCCTACCCCTGAACTCCTCCATCTGAGACTCCTTCCAGCGCACGAACTCAGCTAGGTCCTTAGTGTTAAGAGTGGTACTGGAGTTGGTCTCAGGCCCTGGAACAACTACTACTTCTCCTACGGTGTCATAGACTGCGCCGTAATGGTCCTTGCCGTTAATAACGGAGCCGTTGCCGTTACTGGTACCGTTAGTACCGTTAGGTAGGTTGGGCAGGTTGGTGTTAGGTGCGGAGGTGAAGGAGGTGGTTGTCATTGAAGGGGTGGTCTGGGGGTCCTGACCCCCCTCCATGCCTTGGTTTACGTAGCCGTCGTTCTTGGTGGAGTCGTCTTTCGTCTTTCTGTAGAGTAGAAAAATAATGAGGTGTTAGTGTATTTGCCTCATTTAAGATAGGTTATGATGTCTTTTCTTTTTCTATTCAGGTTCCTTTTACAGGTACAAATCAAACTTTGAGTCTGTTCTCCCTTTGTATTCCTGTTACAGATAAGATATTGTACAACTGAACCCCAGGAGATTTACTTGCTTTTACTGTTTATTAAAACTACAAATATATATTTGTGTAAATATTCATATTCAAAAGTGCAAAAAAAACATATTTGTTGTAGTCTTGTAGTCTCAAAACGTGCCAATGTGAATCATTCACGTTGCTTTTCAATAACAGGTTAGCAAAATAAAGCAGAAACCCAACGTGAACGCCTACGAAAGTCAGACAATGCATTTAGGTCCGGTTTTCCAGACTATCACATAACATGAGAAAATAACTATACTTTCACTGGGCGCCCACAACATAAATAACAACCAGAACACCTATTGACCTTATGATGCATTATCTGATAGACTGATATTACCTTATATACCTGGGCAAGACAATATCTTGACCTTTCGTCCTGATGCCTGGGTTCAGATTCCCTCGGTAAAACAATAAGATATTGATAGTGTATTGCAATGCCACCTGACATGGAAAGAGTGGGAGAAATGGATACCTCAAGGCTTCCCCTCAGCACTTTCTTGCCAAAAATTATAAAAAAAAAAGAAATTTATGGAAGGTAGCTTCTTCACTGAAAAAAATACATTGACGTAAGTGAATTAGCAATTTTATTCCTCTTGTATTTTAATGCCTTAAGTAAGATTCCCTATACCCACGCAAAGTATGCAACAACAGCTAAAAAACATATTTGTTTTCTTTCATTGGGCGCCTACAGCATGCAGATGACCTATTGATGGAAAGCGTAAGAGAAATGAACACACAAAGGGCTCTCTGCATCCAGTCCCACCTTCTACCAAATTTGAAAAAAAAAAATATGTAGAAGGGTATACATAAATTTATATTATTATTTATATATATAACTATATAAAAGGATAATAATATATAGGACAAAAGGATATAATATGAAATAATATGAAATAATATACAAAAATAATTATATGAAAATATAAAAGGATTGAAGTAAAAAAACAAAATTAATGACAAAACATGAAGATTCTATTTCTTGCATTTGGTGGCAACATCTCAAGAATATTACGTTGAGATGGGATGTATGAGGGAATTGGACAAGTCAAAGGTTTAACGTGACAAAAACATCCATATTCGGTGTGTTGCACTGGGAACCTACACCTTGGACCTTGAGATAACCTATTGACCAAAGACCTGAGACGAAAAGCAAGGAATAAATGGACACTTCAAGGTCCCTCTGCCATCCCCACCTTCTACACCAATATGAAAAGGGTATGTGTAGAAGGTTATATATACAAATATATAAAAGGCTCTAGCTACAAAAACAAATGCCAAAACATGACATTGTCTTTTTCATGTGGTGGCAACATCTAAAGAGCTAAGAGAAATGAATAATCCAAGGGGTCTCTGCCATCCTCACTCTCTACCCCAATATGAAAAAGAAATATGTAGGAAGCTATATTCAAAATATAAAAGGGTCCAAGTTACAAAAACAGATTACAAAACATGAAAATTCTGTTTCCATTTGATGGCAACATCTCAAGAACCGTGTATGGGGATGGCGTGTATGAGGGAAGTGGACACTCCAAGGACTCAACGTGACAAAAACATCCATATTTGGTTTCTGTCACTGAGCACTGATACCTTGGACAGCATCTGGATGACATATTGACTGAAGACCTTGATGGGAAGGCGTGGTAGAAATGAACACTCCTAAGGTTCTCTGTCATCCCCACCCTCTAACTTAAAATACAGAAAGATTATTATTTGTGGAGGGTTGTTCATTTGCTAAACAATAATGTCAGATATCCCTGATAAAACAATAATATATTGCCAATGTGCTTAAATGCCTTGTATCAGATTTCCAAGAGCTTCACAAGAGCAAAAACACATGACAAAACATGAAGATTCTGTTTCTTTTGTTGGCATCATCTCAAGAATATTGTCTTCGGAAGCAGGAGGGAAATTGACACTTCACCTACCCTCTCCATTAGTATAAGAAAGTACTTCTTGACGTCATGCCTCAATACCTTTGGTCAGATTTCCCTGATAAAGCAATTTCATATTGCTCATGATTGTATTAAAAGCCCTGAGTCTGATTTCCAGACTCACATGAAATATGCAGAAAAAGTGACAAATCATCCATATTCGGTTTCTTTCGCTGGGCGGCTACACCTTGGACTTGGAATGCAGATTGGTGACCTATTGGCCAGACACCTGAGATGAAAAGAGTGTCCGCCCACATGTACAGGACTTCTCAACCCCAACTGACCTGACCACCCCCTTCTACCACAACAAACAAAAGCTGGGGAAAGGAAGAAACTTATGGAAAGCCAGTTCTCATTAAAGCTGATAAACCCCATATAAAACGTTTAACATTTAAAATGTATATATACTCCTTATCTCGCTATGGGACACTGCATTAAAAGGAACACATACTTTGGTAAAAGCGTAGGGGATGGTTTCTACCCATAGATTTGATCATCCAGGATTTGATCATCCAGGATCAACCATACATTTGGTCATCCAGGAGTCGGGGTGAAATAACCCAGGTCTCGAAAACCATTGAGTCTGGTGGTCCAAACCCACAAACAAACAAATATAAACACTCCTTATACCAGCTTTAAATTTTAAATCAAAAGTAGATGTGCGAAAAGTGATACATTGGTGAAAAACTGAAACATTGTTGAAAAATGATGCGTTGGTGAAAAATGATACATTGGTGAAAAAATGATACATAGGTGGTAAAAGTGATACATTGGTGGGGAGCGGAATATTTCTGTGGGTCTGGTAGCGAGGTTGTCGAAGTGGCAGAGTGGTCCCTACCCCTCCTCCAGGGCTGGTCACGTGACTCTGCAGAACCCACCCCCACTTCCGGAAATGAGACCACACCAAGACGGATATCACGTGATGACGGGACGAGATTTGCCGCCCCGACCCTGTTTAGTTTTACATAATGGGTCCGCACAGCCCCATGGTGTCCGTGGCTTTCATTGGATGTCTCTCACTCAAATATGTTAAGAATTATTCTATTGGCCTTCTATTTTTTAGACTGGGTTATCCCTTTTATGGTCCTCAGAGAACTGTCTGTATGTAGCAATGAACTAGAGGGCTGGAATAAGGATGGAAATATCACCTAAAATGGTTCCTGATGTACTGACACACTTTGTAAAGCAGCGGTTCGGCTCCACAGGCTAGAAGAGCCATAATAGGTTAATGTGTAAAGAGCTCTTTTGGGACTGTCAGTAGAGAGGGTGTGGTCAACTAATAAACTGTCTATTCCAATAACACACCAGGCAACTGGCTGCAGAAGTCATTGATCTACAAACGACAAAACTCCATAAGATTATGCTTTTATGGGATGCCTGCGTGTTTATGCATATAATATTGTATTCTATGGCTAAATATCCCTTGTAGGATAAATCATAAGAATATTTTTTGTATCAAACTTATTTCCCTAGTCATTTCAAAACTGGGCAACAATCGTATCCTTGATGGCCGTTTTTGTATTTACAGGCACCTTGGGGTCCTGTCAACGAGAACTGTGCGCCCTTGTACGACCTTGTGCGACCTTGTGCGAGTCTGCGGGTCAAACAAGTGAGACACTGGGTAACCATATACCACGTTGTAATATACTGTGCTATCCTTTGACACCATTTACGTTACTATCCCATCTTTATTCATACCTTTGATAAAGAGCATATTCTAACCCTGAAAATGTTCTATTTAAGTTGCAAAAGCTTGAATATTATGATTAACCCAAATCGTGACCAATAGATTTACTGGGTCAACGGAAACGCTGCAGGAAGCCTTAACTCAAATCCGGTGAATAGTGACGTTTCCCTATAGTTAGAGAATGGAGGTTATGAAAGGAGCTTTTATCTAAGTGGAGTATGTTTCATAAGTTGTTGACTGTTTTGGGTGTTTTGTTGACGTGAGTGGTGTTAATAAAGGAAGTATACTAATGTCACTTCCCATTTGAGATATTAGCAAATTGAGTGCCCCATTTACACCTAAATCAGGCCACAGACGTCATGGGAAAATAGAGACATATTACCCATCCATTTCTCTCGATTCACTTAGACTACTCTCTCTAATGATTTGATTTACAACATATTGAACTTTAAAAGTGTTAGATATACATGTGCAAAAAAATGACAACTCACCCGCATCTGCTGCATATAAAGAGCAGGATGGTTAGGACGACGACAGCCCCCGACAACGAGCAGGCCACGATGATTCTGATCCTCTGGGTGTTTGCGTCTTGCTCCTCCTGATCCAGTCTTTTCGTGCATACTTCATCTGAAACACAAATATTACATACATACAGTTAGTCTCCCAATTACTCATAATCATATCCACAATCTTACATACAAGTGTTGTGTAGGTTTTTGTATCATTCATAGACATTATGTAACATACTGCCATTTGTATATTTTCATTGTCATTACCCATTTACATTTTTTATGAAACATACACCCACAGGGGCAGATACAAAATTTTGGAAAGGAGGGTCTGCATATAGGTACTAGAACGGTGTGCATTCCTGGAATGCATGCAACGGATTTTTTCTCTTTGGCAAGTTTAAGTCCCCATCAAAAGGGGTCAGGACCTCCCTGGACCCCCTCCCTGGATCCCCCCTGACCGACTTGTATAACTTCGTTATCATTAATCGTGGACACACCATGTAACGTAGAGCCTCTTATACATTTTTTGTTCTTGCTCATGGCATAGACATACACAACATGTTTCTCTATGCTCATAGGCAATATTATGTAACATAGAGCGACTTGCAGATGTTTTGTGAATACATGCAGTATCTTCCATAGATTCTGGTTTTACTTATAGATATGGTAACAAAAACCAACAATATAGAGTGAGATTGGTGAACATTCCCGCTTTGAAATTAAAAGTTTTATTAAAACAATATAACTTCTTCTTGAGCACTTTTATATTGATTTATCATAACAGTGTTTTGGAACATTATACTTGTGAGGGTCAGAGAATATGTACTTATTACATAACGGCATAAGTGCAAAATGAGTTATTAGAGAATTAGTCAGCTATTTTACTTTTAAAAATGTCTACGATGTTAATGTGCTAGATTTACATTATATTTCATGCCATCGACCTTCTTGAATGGGATTGACAGATTCAATAAAATCTGTAGCTTTTATGTTGAAACATACGTGATGAGCGTCATTTGTTTAAAACTTTGAGAAAAACCACGGAGACCAAAGAAAACATTGAAAATGAGCATTGTTTGTTGCAAGTTTTTCAAACTTTGAAATAGACACAGTTCATTCAACCTGTGATCCTATTTCCATATCACCGTGAGAAAAATCCCGAAATAAATTTCAAACTAATGACCAGTCCGAAGATCAGGTTTCTATAAATAAACTGTCCATTACTTGAAGAATTTATTACGAACATTTCGAAGCATTATTAATATGCTGTTGACACAACTCAGCATTCAAACGCATATTCACTTTGACAGCTTAAGTAAAAAGAAAATGTTTTATAACTGATATGCAAGATATTGAAAACTGTTCGAAAACGCCAGTTATGGTGCAATTCGGTATGATTTCACAGTTGCAGAATAAGCACTAAACTCATATGACACCTATGGCTACTTATTAACTATCATTCATGAGCAGGTATATATTTAAAGAGAGTTTAGGATAATTTAATTCTAAAACTATATCAAACTCGTCGGTGTAATTGAAAGAACTTCCCTTTCCGGCTGACATTGCATGTTTTCAGTCTCACTAACTAATTGGATTCTGTCACAGCAATGGCTCACTGCTGTCTGCAGCTATTTCAACAGTAGCAATTATGCGCTCTGATAGAGACCCAATACAGTTTCCTATTCTCCAAAAAACAGTTCCCTGTTTACCTACTTCCCTATGTTGTGCTTTTGCAGACTAATATTTGCATTTTTAGTAAACAAATTCAAGGGAAAATGGCCATTCGTTGTATTTTTATAGAAATGTGTAAAGCATATGCTAAAACCAACTTCAGAAAAATATGCAAAGAAAAATAAAACATAGATAAAGAATAAATTATATATATGTACGGATTTAAACTTCCAAAAACTCAATCCTACTATTCTTGTAGATATACATAGTCATACAAAAAATTAATGTAAAGCAATAATAAGAAAAGGTTAAATAAAAAGATACTCCAAATTACCAATAATGCACCTAAAATTAAGCTGCAGGTAGCTCAAAATACTGAGAATCATGTCTGTGAGAAATTTCTGCAATGCATTTATAGACGAATAATTACTTTTAAATTTGTATTGACGTCAATACCTTGCATATCTGGCGAGGTATTATTAATTGTTCAGTTAAACCAGTCACAGCCAGTTTCTAACTGACCTATGAAAAACCTTCTTTCATCCGGGTCCCACCAACAATGAGTCACGCTTCATTAAGTCTGGCTGGGTCTATATTTACTTGGTGTTGTCCACTTCAAGGCTATATCCCACTAGCCGATTTTACTCACGATTATAAAAAATCGACTATGGTTATATGAATTAATCATAGACATGTCACATATCATTAGAAAGGTCTTTAAGTTATCTATCAAATGATATGTAGGATGCATGGTCTTTTGCCGAATAACTGGTAAAATGTTATAAATCGCCAAATTACCGGCGGTCAGAATCGCCTAGTGGAATACAGGCTTAACTGTGTGTCATTACCAGTCCTTTTTAACTGTAACCACCTTTGGTATTTCACGGCCATCCGAACTACGCGTTATCTGTTCAGATGGCATTTTGTTCATTTTCAATCTGTGCGGTCGGACAGGGAACCATGCAGTGTCAAATATACTCTGGGGGATTAAAAACTGGGGATGTCCAGTTAAAGCTGGTAAAGTTTGAACTTTTGATCATGGTTTGTACCGAAATAAAGCCTCATACCGACTACGATCTTCTCAACTTTGACAACTGTCGGAGGCATGCTCGGCTGCCAATTGAAGTCTGTTTTCCACTGTGCGATTTTACTTGCGATTTTGGAAATCGGAAATGCGACTAATGGTTAATTTAGTCGCATAACATATCATTAGAAATTATTTTGAATTCTCCTTCAAAAATACGTAGCGTACATTGCCTCCTGAAATATTCATCATAATAATTTAGAAATTACCAAATTCTTGGTGGTCAAAATCGCCTTGTGGAATTCAGCTCTTCACTGTCGATTCCATTTCTCCCTACCACGGATAGCTGGTTTTCAGTATTTTTAACCACTTGCAGGCTAATTTAGGCTAATTTTGTTGACAAAATCCAATAAAAAAAACTATAGGAAATAAACAAATGATTTTATATATAGCCATCCATAATGAATGAATTTTTTAACAATTCAGAAACCGCATATGGACACTAATTTTAAAAAATAATGATGGTTAGTTTTTCACAATGTTGATCTAGAAAAGGCTAACCTGCAGGTGATATTCAAGAAAGCGGCTATCAGTAGTTGGGAGAAATTAAGCATTGGTATATTCATGTAGGATCAGTATTATGATATCAAACTTGCTTGGTATTTCTGGTCGGCTGACTATTTCAGTGCCTATTAGTCAGCTGATTTATTGAAAATCGCCTTTGGTTATAGGGCTTAAGCATATAACCACTTATTGGTGTATGTTACGCAGGGCCCATAATTCAATTCCTGATTATGCTATTCATGTTTTCTTTATTGTATCTGAAGTAGTCTTTTTAATATAAAAAAAACGTCTCACGAAATGTAGTAGCATCAATTCTAAACGGTTTCAAAGAAGGATTGAACATTCAGCATGAATTGGTTTTTTGACAGATGCAAAACCATGGACCCACACGACATTCGGGGGACTTTATTTATTACAGAAAAAAAGCACAGGAATTGTTTTGGTACCTTGCATGATGTGAATGATTTTTCAAACTGCATAAGGACACGATTTGGAGCTTTTGATTGTGCGTCAGTAATTCTAAATGATTGTTTTCATAGCATGATTGCGCTTCAAAAAAGGGAGGAAAGAGAAAATTGCCTGTGGTGTCAAATGTTTGGCGATAAAAATAGAGGAGGCACGTTGTTCTAAAAATAAACTTCATCAGGTTTTATCCCCATCGTGTGTACGGCATGACGAGCAGTGCGTATTGAGGGAGGTGCATACGTATGCGCCACCTTCAATTGTCAGTATTTTGAATATTGTTTGGGTGATAAAATAACTTTTATCTCACATCATAGTTCCTTGAAGAAGACGCGAAAAAGCCTTTTTACTGTGTGTTATATGTTCCGCTTCAGTGAATGTAGTTGTTAAGTAAGGTTTGCACTTTGAAATGAATATCAATATAATAATGGAGTTAATTAAAGGGTGAGACTTCGATTTGGCTAGTAAAGGCTATCCCTTGCGCGAGGCAATTTGAAATTCAGTCATCTGGGCCCATACCTTCGGGATAAATTTAGCTAATCAGGGAAATTTTGATTAGGGTCTCAGAATAAACAATTTTGACTTTTTCCAATTGATAGTGTTATTGAAAAATAGTCTCAAAGAGAGCTTATTAGATGTAGAATGTATTCATGATAGACAGGATTTCTTATCATGAGATGCTTATCAACATTTTCCCGAATAGCCAAATTAGTTACAAAGATATGGGTCCGGATGGTTTCATTACCTAAGGAGATCACACGAATCTTGGGTTATGACTTCACATCTTTAACCCCCAACTCCCTGGATCGAATGGCCACCCTTGGATATCCCCTGCCGTGCTTCTCTTATTTATATTACTCTATAATCATTAATGAATATTGCTATAACAAAAAGCTATTCTGCATTTTATAATGAAATAAGAAGGAATACCCATTGAACAATAATTTCAAGTTAGGCCTATTTTCGTTACAACAAGAACCTTTCATGGCATGAGTATGTCTACATGAACTGTTTTCCAGTACTAATTACCCAGCCAAGGATTTGACGTTCTAATAACGTTCTAGCAACATTCTGGATTGGTTTTTGTTACGTTACACTGTTAGGTTACAGCGACGTTCTTTTGATGACTCCCAATTACGTTTGTTGTAACCAACTGTTGCGATGTTACATTGCAACGTTCTAATAACGTTCTTGTAACGTAATTTATTAGGCTGATATTTCATAAGAATGTCACAATAACATTCTGTTTAGGTGTGGTTGAGACCTCATTCTTGTTACGTTACACTGCTAGGTTACAGTGACGTTCTTTTGATGATTCCCAATTATGTTGCTGTAACCAACTGTTGCGACGTTACATTGCAACATTCTAATAACATTCTTGTAACGTAATTTATGAGGCTGATATTTCATAAGAATGTCACAATAACATTCTGTTTAGGTGTGGTTGAGACCTCACTTAATGTGGATGTCACCATAACATTCTGTTTAGGTTAGGCTGAGACCTAACCTAATAAAATAGTCACAGTAACATTCTGTTTAGGTAAGGTTAACACCTGATGTAATCAGAACATCACAATAACATTCTGTTTAGGTGAAGTTGGGACCTCCCCTAGTCAGGAGGTTACAACAATGTTCTGTTTAAGTGAGGTCTGGACCTCACCTAATCAGATTGTCACGGTGACGTCCTATTTTAATTTTATCTTGACCTAATCTCACCAAAACGTTATGAGAACATACTGTTTTGATTAGGTCTCAACCTCTCAGAAAAATAATGTAACAGTTACGTGACAATTTAGTAAGTAACAGACAAACCAAAAATGTATTGTCGCATAACGTGACTGTTACGTCGCACCTTAGCTGGATAGAGCGTCCAACCCAACCCAAATTGACTTTTCCAGTACGAATCAACCAAAACCCAAGACTATCTAGTTCTGGCATAGCTTTCTATCTGCATGCAATAATTCCATACACCTCAGCAACCTACACGACACCAGTATATCTTCTTATCACTCCCCAGAGAATCAGAATAAAGCAGAATAACACCTAAAGGGCAGAGGCGCCTTTTCTTTGTGTTTAACGCTAGGTGTCAGCAGCGAGCTACTCAGGTACAAAAATGAGCAGCTCGTCTAAAAGTCTGACACTGTGGGCGTCAATTAAAGAACTCACTTTTTCCTCCTCCTCCCAGGCCACGTTTTTCACCCCGCCCAATGGAGTTAATCCGGTTACATTAGGTTCTCCACCAATTACCATCTTATCTAAGATAATCAATTATTGACGATCTTCACTTTGCCATTTCTTTTCTCATAAGCTCGAAGCTGTGGTGTTTTGACATTGAAAGTTCCTATTGTCTTATTAATTGTTATACAATAACGTTGTAATTGTTCAATTTTACACTAACCAAACAGGTCTTTTTCTAAAATCATATCTGATTATACTGTTTTGCTGTCGAATATGAGGAACACTGCACAGATGCTTTGCGTTAGATATACTGGCGCAAAAGACCTAAGCAAATAGATCTTACTTGGAAAAACTGTCCACAATTTGCTACATTCCATACACAGGATTAATGTGTAGCTTTGTATTAATGCTAAGCTTTTACCCTGTCCCCAAATACCATTATCATGTTGCACACGTTGGTAGAGATGTAAAGTTGAAAAATAAAGGCGAATTCGAAACAATAACTTTTATACCTCTATCATATACCTGTTAGGAAAGTAGTTTGTTTTTTTTAATATTACCTTGCTTGTATTGATATTGTGTCATTGATTTGGCCGGTTCACAAACGTTGCATGAATCGTTGGGGTCCGTTTGGTTCTGACTTAAGCAGACACCGTTGATGAGGCAATGGTTCCTGTCCTGTTTTTGAACAGATAAATAAACGCAATAAATACACATTTGAATTTGTAAATACATTTAACAGAAATCAAAAGCTCTTTGTCACAAAACGCAAAAGTTAATGGGGAAAGTCCAGCTCAGCACTTAGGGACTGTCCATTTATTACGTGCTCATTTCTACAAGTTTTCTAGATACCCCAAACCTCTTTAACATGTAATATTGTATTAGAAATGTATTAAACACCTTGACCCCCCCCCCCTTTTTGGACATTCTCACATTGAAACGCGTGAATATTTTGTCAAATAAATCTTTTTCAAAAAACAGAACTATGTTCCTACCTTCAATTCGAAGCACAAACTATCACACAATGAATATTGGCTGAACAATAGATTTACTAGATTGAAGCACATACATATCAGATGAAATAATATGGAGTGTTCTAATAAATTACATATACTTCAATTGTTCGTTGTTCACTATGCCACATTTCATATTCGAAGAACATTGTGTAATTTCCAATAAAAAATCATCTTTTGTAATAGTCCTTTATGGAATTATATCACATTAACCTTTAAGCATTATTCCCTCGAGTTTCCGATCTTATAAGTACAACAGAGGTCCCTGGGACAACCCTAGATATCATTATCATGCAATGCTATATAATCATCAGACTGATTTCCCTGAAGAGCATGCAAAGGAAATGTAAAACCCAGTCAATTTTCTATACCAATTTTGAATAAAGTTATTACTTTCATCCAGGAACCCCGATTTCTCCAGGGTTACACTTGATTTCCCGTGTTCATTATGTCTTTCATTCTGAGAATGTTGCTTCCTCAGCTCTTCCTGCGACATTCCAAGATCCTATTACTTTTGTAATGTCTTTGATATTATTCATTGTCTTTGCCCAAATTTGAAATTAACGTTGTTTCTTTGTTGATGTGCCTGTGTGTCTGTTTCTGGACCGATGGGTGGGTATAGGTTTTTGTGTGAATGGGTGTGTGATTGTGTGTGCATGTGTGAGTATGTGTGATATATTCATTAATACTTCTGTATGGGTTTGTGTGTGTGTAGGTATGTGACTGTGCGTGTGCATGTGTGAGCATGTGTGTTATATCCATTAATACTTCTGTATGGGTTTTTTTGTGTGTAGATGGGTGTGTGACTGTGCATGTGCATGCATGAGCATGCGTGTTATATTCAATAATACTTCTGTATGGGTTTGTGTGTGCATGGGTGTGTGACCATGCATGTGTGTGCATGAGCATGTGTGTTATATTCATTAATACTTCTGTTAATGACTAACAACATTAAACAGTGAAAAACCAAACTTTATAAAAAAAAAAGATATATCACAGGTAATAAGCCCATCCCACATTGGGTGTATCCAGGGTTAGACAAGGGTCCAACAAAATGACCGTATATGGTCTTTGTATTCTAGAGTTGGGATAACTGAAATAAGTAAGAATTATATTTTTCTATATTCCCAAGTCCTGATAAACCATTATGATTTCTTACATGTTATCAATTGACAGGTTTGCAGGTTTGACAGCCAATCAATTTTTTATTGAGTCAAACTATTTCAAATGCTGTGTTTCAGGATAAAAATGTTGGACATTATAGTCAGGGCCGACAGGCTTTAACATTGGTTCTGATGGGGAAAATGCCAAAATGTAAAGCTGTATTTTAGAAGTTTTGGAAGCAATCTGTCAACAAAATTGTTTTTGTTGACAGATTATTTTGTATCATGCAACTCTTTTAGGGGATTAAGCATGGAGGCAACTTAGAAAATATTTCATGGGAAAATGTAATGCAAGTGTAAACTGTGATGGGCTTACTATGCCTCTGGTATTGTTGTTAGTGCCCCTTACCTGTCTCTCCTTGCAGGACTTGGTCACTGGGTCACATGTAAAGCAGACTGAGTCAAACTTGATAACGTCTGTAGAGTCTATGGTAAATTCTGCTGGCACATCAGCCATGGCAAATGTTTTGGAGTATGTCAACAGTAGTCTGAAAAATAAAAGATTACTATGTTAAGTTATATCTGCGTTACCTTGAAGTAAAAACTATGGTAGGAGAAAGAAAACATTTCCACTGAATAAATTCGTGTCGCCACTGTCACGATCTCTTTTTGTTGTACAATAGAATAGATAATGATGATTATTGATGATTGTTGGAGTTTAAGGGGCATTCAGCAGTTTTTCAGCTATATCAACACCAACTCACGTCTGTGTCTTTGTACAACGTACTGTGATCGTATCTATGGGGGTGAGAACGACGGCAAGGTAAGGTGGTGTAACAGGCACCAGTGGGAAATGGACCCGGGCAGGCCGCATGCAAAGCCAGTGCACTACCCACTACACCACCCCACCCCCCTTGATAGAATTGATATCAAGAGTGAAATAGAGGAATTGAATATCTTAAAAGTATTTACATTAAATATACACGGTGTCTGTTATACCGGAACAGTTCTCTAATTGGATACATTTTGTATAACCGGTGTCCCTCTTGTTGTTACTTTAAAGGTTTGCTTTAATCAGGGCAATAGCTTTAGGTTCCCTTTGGTCGTTTGTTGGAGGTAAGGTAAACTAGATCATTTCACTGAATTTAGGTTTACAGAAGGCAAATCCCTAATATGCTGTTTCCAATTTCTGCTTCAAAAATGTACTGTGTGTAATTGCTATATCTGGATGAGTAGTTTCAACTAAAGATACTCAAAAAATATTTCATTTAAGCAAAATTTATTAATTAATTATGGATTAGCAGTTTCTTACCTGTAGCTGGCGGCGTCAGGTAGGGGGCAGGCCAGCTGACCAGTGGTCACTCTGATGGCGTCCACTTTCAAGGAATCCCCTGAAGCTGTCACTCCAGACTCAGAAACCTGCAGAAATGACATTTCCATTAGAGAGATACAAAAGAAATGTGTTCAAAAATGAAAAGATTCTTGTAAACTCAGGAAATGTAACTTGGGCCAAACAGCACATTGAAGTGTGTAAATGAGGAACTTTAAATTTTCTCTTTTTCTCTCAAAATTGTCTCCCCTCCTCCTATTTCAAAGGTCCTTAAGTCATGACCATGATAATATTATTGATAATATTTTCTTACTACTTACAGATATAACTATTATTCATTATCACCTAACACCTGGAAGAACATTTGAATTTCATGACAATATTAGTAAACTTATTTTTCCTTACAAAAAGAATACACAAAATCTCATTAAACATATATTAAATACATATATAACAAACCTTGAGTGGTGTGAAGGAACACTGCAGGTTGTACTCAGGTAGGAAGTTAACACCATAAAGACTGGCGTAGGTACAGTTAAGGTATCTGGAGTCACACAAGGCAGCCGAAGTCACCCCAGTTAGGATTGGAGTTGACCCAGCTCGCTGACCACAGGATGGGCCAGTGGTGTTAGCATTACACTGACAGATTCCTGAAATACAAGCATAAGCATCATCATGTATAAGCAAGGAATCACACAGGGAGACTACAGTCACAGCAAGTGTTGAAAGAAGGGCCAGTGGTTCTAGTGATTACTCAAACACTTACAGACTTGTCAAAGCCACAACATTTATATTTTATGTTGGTTGTATCTATAGAACACAACAATCAGAATTAGGTACGGGTAAGGTTCAAGATTTAACGCGGAGGACAAAGTCAACCCAGTCAGGATCAGAATTGACCCAGTTCACTTAATGTTAAAAGGTAGCAATCAGGTAATCTTAGTTTATTCTAAATCAGGATTCCAACCCCTTTACCTAGAGTATGTTCCTGCCCTCTCAAACTCTCAAAAGCAGGTGAATAAAGGATATATTATTGCCCCAGAGGTATTGTCTGTCTGTAAATGCTAATACCAGTTTTTGTTTTAAAAGTAAACATTTTCAACACTTTCTGTGTAATTGATATAAAATAAATAAAGTAGAGACTGTAAGTGCACTCGGTAATTGTTATTGCCCCAGTCTGCACACAACTATGTCCCAGGCTAAAACATACGGCAGTCAGTATAACCCAGGGCAATAATGATTTCTTTGTGCCCTCTTGGTAGATACTATGTATTTATTTACAATTTGAACCATTTTTTTAGACTTGAGTATATATTACGTCAAACAAACACCTATGCCTAATTATCAAAATTCAGTGCTATTAACAAGTAAATATATATACTTGTAACTATGCGTAAAGGCTCACCGTCTTTGCATTCCCCCTGGCCGTTGCAGGCGCTGGGACAGTCGAGGTTGGTGTAGTCTAAGATGGACTCCTCCTCCCAGCCCACTCCACGGTCCAGGAACTCCTGGCAGTAGGCGCGGGCCGCCTGCACCGCCGACTGGCCCCACTCCCGGCTGTCCGTCAACTGTCAGAGGGTCAAGTCAATCAATGTTAAGTTTTTGTTCTATGTTACATTACATAGATATGCATTTCATGATACTATTATAATACATTATATAATTCAACTTTGTTTGCGTATGGTCCTTCGTCCTCAGACATTATATTATTAGAATATTACTTACCAACTTCAACAATAAATTCCTTAATTAATTTACCGTTACCTGGTCATGTTTTTGTACAGGTCACACAAAAACTGCCTTGTTAAACATTACACTGTTAAACATTTTGCAAATTCTTTCTTGGTTTCTTTATGTTGTATATCATATAAGAATATGCCCTATACCTTACATTTCTTTTAAATACCTCATTTTTTGTTTTTTTTCACCCTTTTACCTTGATCAGTACGTAGTATTCTCAGTTCATCGTTATTATCTTATTATTCATTTGTACAATTTCAAAAAAGAAACATAGTATAAATTGGGAACTCATTGAGTAATTGAACAAAAGGCTATATTCAATTAGCCGATTTTACTCCCAATTGGCAGTTCAAAATTCGGCAGTTGAAATATTGGTAAATTCATAAATTAAAACATTGCCGGCAGTCAGAATCACCTAGTGGAATATTGGCCAGAAATGACCATAAATAGTCGAAAACGACCAGAAATTGTCAGAACAGAAGTCGGATTCCAATTCAGTTATGTGATTTGAAATATATCAAAAGGGAGTTAATTTCTTAGAAAATACCTAACAATGTTAGACATTGGTTGTTAACAATCACTTATCAGTCAATATTCAATCAGTTTATAGGACTGTTTTTAGAAAACAGACCCTTCAAATTATTATCTGGGGTATTCCAGGTTAGGTACTTTTGAGGAAAAGACCTATGATTTATGGAACGTGAATGATACTTGAATGAAAAATCGGCAGATAAAATAGGATGGAAGGACAGAAACTTCATCGGCAAGTAAAATAGGAAGGAGGGACTGAAACTCCATATCCTACACGATATCTAATGATTAGCCGGAAGCCGCCGGAAGTTGCTGGGAACTTATATTTAAAAAGAAAATTTATAACTAAAGAATATTACAATCAAAACAAACTGCAAAGCTGCCATTAAACATACATTATATTGCCTTTAAAAATATCCTACATTTAGGTGTAATAATCTTCATATGTATACAATGACAACAATAAAGAAATGAAAATAACAGAAATAGCGTGTGGCAGGTCTTGCCTAGTTAGTATACCTGAATGTCCTCCACACAAACTTGTATGTAGGGTGTCAGGAAGTCTACGTTGAGTCCGTCAGTTCCCTGCCAGCACTTCTTTAACATGGGATCGTTCTGCAGCAGACTCCGGCAGTGAGTGGTTGCAGAGGTCTCAGTATCCGACCCGTTCACAGGCCATACCATCTCCTAACAATTGAAATTGCATGTTTTTAATATATGTTGTTTTTTAATTCATTTCTTTATTCAGACAAAGACAATAAGTTATACAACTTGTTTTCATTCAATGCCTGAGTCACTCAGATAGATTGAAATCTGAGCCAAAAAGAACGTTACATAATTTCACTTATTCTGTTACAGTGAATTTAAATTCGTTATTTCAATAATAATGGGTGTATCTATTTAAACTCCACAAAGGGACATACAAGGCAATAAAAGTCCGAATATAACCACACCATAAAATAAAATTTACATTTTTAGAAGCTTCATTTTCCCTGGGGTGAGTTGGATTGCTCTAGTCTCCCCTCACCTCAAGCTCTAAGTTTAATCTAGTGTATAGTCTCAGTCATAGTTGTCTTTACGTTGATGATGTATAGAAAAACAATATTGATAAGTTGGTGTAGGTAGGTTATCACTTTGTTTATGTTTCAACTGTATAAGGATAGACTACATATTTTATGTAAAGTGTGTCCAAAGTTACAAATTAAGAAGTTTGTACTGTTTTGACAACTTGGTTGTATGACGTAATGTATCTGCGTCAATATTTGATAAATTACAAAGCGAAATCTCAACAATACCAACAATTCACCAACAATAATTTTGAAGTATACTGCCCTTTAATAAACGTCAGCTTAAACTAGTTTTGGTTCATAGATTCCGCTTAGGAGTTAACCTTTAAGCCAGTTGACCCTTGATATAAACCCTAGACGCAGATAACCCGAGACTGGAATCTAAATTGTCTGTCTGATACTGAGCATTGTCATTTATAACATGTGTTGTTTATTATGTAGCAGGTATTATGACTGCATCATGTTAATGAACTGAAGGACGTCTGGGCAGACTTATTAGACAAAACTGCCTACAAAATGTATTGATTAACCTTGTACGAGACTCACTTGAACTGGTATGTTTTACAATTTATAAATTCCTATCTTTGTCAGCTGGTCAGCGACCGAGACTGGAAGCTAAATTGTCTGTTTGATACCGAGCATGTGGTCGTTTATAATATGTGTGATTTATCCATGTAACAGAGATGATGACTACTTGTAAGGTTAACGTTTTTGATAATAATACATCAGTTTTTCACTCTCCCTACTTATATGTTTGAGCAATTCCATTACTCGATTAGGAGTGATGGTTATTATAGTTCTCGTTCTGTTTCATCATCATATCATTTCACCATCATCCTATCATATCCCTAACTGCATGTTTATTTCTCAATTATGACATCATATTTTTCCAAGGGCCTTAATGTGATCTTCTGGAACATCAGAAGTCTTTCAAGTAAATTTCAGTCCTTTCAATATGAAATCAAGCAGTTATCCCCTGACATTGTTAATATAAGTGAAACTTGGTTAAATCAAAATACGGATGACTTTTTTGTTACACTGGAAGACTATAATCTTATACGGTTGGATCGTAATTATCCTGATCTGCTTGGCAATATTAAAAAGGGTGGAGGAATATGTACTTTTGTACGTAAACACCTTTACTTTAACAGGATCGTGGAACTTGAATTCTCATCTATGGATTTCGAAATAATGACTGTGTGTTACACTTTACCCTATACTCGTCCAATATATATAATAAATATATATAGGCCACCTCAGGGCAATATTGATAGATTTCTAAAACAACTACAATTAGTGGTTGACACAATTAGAATCAGATCTAAAATTGATTTTTTCATTGGAGGGGACTTTAATATTGACTTCTCTAAAACCACGGGTGTTGCTGTGCAAAAACTAAGAAGATTTATTACTATGAATCAGTGTACCCAACTTATCAAGACAATTACTCGTCCTGATTCTAATGCTAAGTTAGATCTGATACTTACAAATTCTAACACAGTAAAAGATTCGGGAACTATAAATACTAATATTAGTGATCATCTTCCAATCTTTGTTACTCGCAAAAAGAATAAAGTAAAACTATCTCAGGAATCTTTCATAGGAAGGAGTTACAAGAATTTATCGCATGATTCTCTAAAAGAAAAACTCGACAACATTGATTGGACATTGTTCTTTTCTGAAACTGATATTAATGTTTGTTGGGATTTGTTATACAAGAATATTCTTTTTGTGGCTGATGTGATCTGCCCCGTAAGGGAATTTAGTTTTGTCAAATCCAAACCACCTTGGTTGAATGATGATTTGATCCAGCTAATGAAGGAAAGAGATAGGCTCTTAAAAGTTTGTCTGCATTCTAAAACACAGGATAACTTAGTTAAAATGAGGAAGATAAGAAACTCTGTTAATATTAGTATCAAGTCAGCAAGATCTAATTATGTTAAGACACAACTTGACTTAAACAAGGATGACCCCAAAAAATTCTGGAATAATTTAAATTCAATTTTACCCAACAACAAATCCTCACAGTCTTTTATAAATATCAAAAATGATAAAAATGAACGTATTAATGATTCGCCAGATTCTATTAATAACTTTTTTGCTGATATTGGCAGCAAACTGGCGGAGACTATTAACTTTACTCAGGATGCTCAGTGGTCACATAAGTCTTATGATGTTGGTTTGGAGCTGGATTCTTTTATGTTAGTAACAAGGGATGAATTGCTTGCTGAAGTTAAGAAAATTGATATTAGTAAGTCATCAGGAATACCGATGATGTCTTCAAAAATATTAAAAATGTGTTTTGAGATTTTGTGTGATAAACTACTGTTTTTGATAAATATGTCTTTAACATATGGTATTTTTCCTGCTAGGTGGAAAGATACAACTATTGTACCAATCCCGAAAATTAACAATCCTCTTGAGATGGGAGATTTGCGTCCTATTGCTATTACTCCAATCCCAGGTAAATTAATCGAGAGATTTGTTCATAGACAGCTGTATAAACATTTATTTATAAACAATATACTGACTGATAAGCAGAATGGTTTTCGACCGAACCACTCAACTATAGATACCGTTTTTAAATACACTACTGACCTTCAATTAAATAGGAATAATAAGTTTGATACAATAGCCCTGTACATCGATTTTAAAAAAGCTTTTGATACTGTTAATCACTCAATCTTAATTCATAAACTTAAAAGAATGGGACTTTGTGCCTTACCTCTTTGTTGGATTGAGAGTTATTTATCCCATAGGACGCAGGTAACCCAGATTAAGAGTAAGCGATCAACAGAGCGTAATATTTCACATGGCGTACCCCAAGGATCCATCCTCGGGCCTTTATTTTTCTTGTGTTATATAAATGACATGGTGTACAAAATTATGAATTCTGAAGTGCTATTGTATGCTGATGATACGGTAATCTATAAACAGATAAATCCTGAGACATACATTGAGGATCTGGCTGCTTTTCAGCTAGATGTTGATGTTATAATAAAATGGTGTAAATTTAATAAGTTAAGTGTGAATTGTAAAAAAACTAAGTTTACATATTTCCCGCATACAACAAATTTTGAAAATAACCCAGATGTTATTCTTGAAGGTAACCAGTTAGACCGTGTTGTATCTTATGTCTACCTTGGTGTGGAACTTGACCAAAACCTTAACTTTAAGAAACATTTCAATAATGTTTTTAAATCTGTAAATCATAAGCTCTCTATCATTAGGAAAGTACGACCTTTGATTAATACTAAAGCAGCTCTTGATGTAGTCAAAACCATGTTCTGTAGCTTAATTGACTATGGAAATATATTTCTGTCTTCATATAATGCTGTTGACTTAAATGATTTACAGACTGCTCAGAACCATGCACTACGATGTTGTTTTAATGTATCTGATCCTAGGGATGAACATGTGGATTTTTTACATGAGATCGCTAGGGTTAAAAAGGTTGATTTTAGGAGATTTTCACAAATACTCTCTTGTATATATAGAAATCTGCAAAGCTGTTATCTTGTACCTAAAGAGTATTCAAGGGAAACCCGTGCTGCTAATATGATAAATGTTCACCTGCCTATACCTAAGTCTGAGCTGTTTAAAAAATCTGTCTTCTACTATGGAGTTACAGAATGGAATAAGTTACCAACTTTGATTAAAAACAGTGAGGATATATTAAGCTTTAAGAGAAATTTATTGAAACACCTGTTATGATTGAAACAATAGTGTAAAACACTGAGGTTCATTTCATCTCATCTCATCTCATTAACTGTAAATATGTTCACTATGCCATAAAATGAGTTGACACCTGATTTGTGTCAGTAGAACAAATGTAACAGGAATACAAAGGGAGAACAGACTGTATGTTTGATTTGTACCTGTATAAATAACTTGAATAAAAAAAAAAAATAAAAAAAAAACCTCGGTCTACGAGCCTCCCTTAGCAGGCTAATTTTGGGATATTTTGTTGACAAAAGCATGGGAACCCCAATAGAAATAAAGCATCTTATGGCATTATAAGAAAATGTAATGAAAATATTTTAAGATTAACTTCAGAAAATGAATTACCTACATACAGTAACAAAATGAAGAAGATACCCATTTCTACCTTTTTATAATCTCAAACAAAGGAAAGATGAATAATTATGATATGTTAAAGACTTATAACAAAATACAATAAACCAGAAAACCGTGTCTGGGAGAATGACCCACCGTCAGTGTATGGTCGTAGTCTATGATGACGTCATCATCCGGGATCTTCTGGTCGGGGCTGTCCAGGACTAACTGGCGCCAACTGGTAGACGCTATCATACTGACGTTATGAGTGATCTCCTCTCCTGAAAGACAGAATTATTGTTTTGAAATGGCTGTATGGCTGTTTATATATTGTTTAAACTTGAATTAAAATATATTACAACAGCACCTGAGCAGGAGATACTTTTCATATTCACTATTAGAGAGTACAAGGTGCGTACAAGAGGCAGTGCGTATAAATAGGCTGTACGAACCGCCCCTTATTGTTACTATTTTTAGACAGTTTAGAGCTGGGATTGGGTGATAAAATATAAAAGACCCTTAGGGGTCGTCCTCGGGTGCCTGCACAACCCATGGGCCTGTACGACCCATAGGTCGTACAGGCACCCTCTGACGACCCCCGCGGGTCTTCTTATATTAATTACAACGTTACTGTGGCAAGCAATTAGTTTCCGTTATGAAAAACATGTCATAAGCAGTATACGAAAAGAAACCTAAACGGCAGGCGTCAAGATACGCGGTACCATGCATATTATAATAAGAAGGCCCGCGGAGGCCGTCCGAGGTGGGCTGTAAGGCCCGGGCCCCCCCGTCAGTGGGGGCTACGGCCGTACAGCCCACCGAGGACGGCCTCCAAGGGCCTTCTTTATTTCATTACCCAACTCTAATGAAGTAAAATATTGTAAATTCTTGTAAAATATAAGAGCCTCTGTATATTGGTTTCCGCTGGTTGTCTAGGGGACACTGCATACTGCGGGAACGAGTTTGCCTTGCAAAACGGAAATGATGCGGTACGTACGGCCAGGCAATACGCCCTCCCCTCAATACGCCCCGCCCGTCGATCCAGAGGGTAATAGATATATATATACACGTGAGTAGTATATGCAAAGTGTCGCTACTTTCAGGTAAGATGTTGGGAAAAAGTCCTAATAAGCCCGATTTTCACTCTGTAGAACAAGAAAGCAATATATGACACCTACCCCCGCTACAAGCATGTGACAACCATTCAACTACATCCCCATCCCCACTTTACCTTGTACTTACCTAGCACTAAGTCACAAGGCTGTATAAGCATCTCAGGCCTGCACTGACACTGTACCCCAGCTACCATCATGTGGTAACTACTACAGTATATCCTCATCCCTACATAATTTCTGACACTGTAACCCAGCTACAAGCATGTGACAACCACTACAATACTAATGTAAAAAGACCTGTGGGGGGTGTCCAAAGGTGTCTGTGCGACCCAGAGGGGTTTGTCACGTACCGAGGATGAAGCCCAAGTTACGTATGATCCCCATGAGCTGTACGGACACCCAAGGACAACCGCAAGGGTCTTCTATTATTTATCACCTAAGCAAAATATAAAATAAAGTTGAAAACCACGGATACAAGGAGCAGCATGTACAGCCTGTAAATACGCTCTGCCCATTATATGTAATGCCGTGCAAGTGATAAATCCCCATCCGTACTTTACCCTGTATTTATCTAGCACTAAGTCACAAGGCTGTACAAGCAACGCAGACCTCCAATGACACTGTAACCCAGCTTCTACCACATGGAACCTACAGCACACCCCCATCCCCACTTTACCTTGTACTAACCTAGCACTAAGTCACAAGGCTGCCCCAGCATCTCGGGCCCACACTGACACTGTACCCCAGCTACCATCATGTGACAACCACTACACTAGATCCCCATCTCTACTTTACCTTGTACATACCTAGCACTAAGTCACAAGGCTGTACCAGCATCTCAGGCCAAGTACATCTCTATCATATGTAAATAACCTGTACTTACCTAGCACTAAGTCACAAGGCTGTACCAGCATCTCAGGCCAAGTACATCTCTATCCTATGTAAATAACCTGTACTTACCTAGCACTAAGTCACAAGGCTGTACCAGCATCTCAGGCCAAGTACATCTCTATCATATGTAAATAACCTGTACATACCTAGCACTAAGTCACAAGGCTGTACCAGCATCTCAGGCCCACACTGACACTGTACCCCAGCTACAACGACATGACGACAGCTGCAGAAGGTTCCTACATCAGAACTGTTGTCTGTTTTGACCACACCCTGGAAAATCCTCTCTTTAGCAGACACTCTAGAAATTTAAAAGGACAGATTTCATACAGATTTCATATTCTTTTGTTGGTATAGTAATGCAATATATCAGTACTGGGAGAACAAAACAGACAATAAATTTTAAAAAAGATTATTTTTGAATCATATTATATAAAATATCTATAACCTCAGGGTCTGTTCAATATGGATAAAAACCAGTGAATAACGTGTTGCGCAATTCGATGGATAGAGAGAGAGCAATCCATCTATCTATATATATATATATATAAAGTAGGTTCTGCACAAATGAGTGAAGGTTTTGACCGAAGCAGAGAAGGATGCATTTGAAGTATTTGGGGTCCCACCATATTATGTGAACAAGAAAGGATACTATATCTAAAGTTTCATAGAAATACAGAGAAAGTTCCAGAAACCCATTAACCTCCACCCCACCCTTTAATAACGCCATTGCACCCTGCACACTATTTTAAAAGTTTCTTACTTCTATTCTTATAATCGAAAATTGCCCCTACCTCCAGGCGGCACTGAAGGCGTTGGGCAGGCCGTCCTGTTTGGTCTCATTGTACAGAGACCCATCCGGGAGGGTCAGGTCGTCACTGACGTTTTCGTTAAACACCCCGCACAAACCTTGGTTAAGAAATCAATAAATCAAGTAAAATTATGGAATGAATCAACAAATCAAGAAAAACTATTTTTTTAAATACAGTAGATGAGTGTAAATCGTTCACTATTTAGAGGAAGGAGTGAAAAGAGACATAATAGGTTTAAATAATAGGTTCACTTGTTAATACCCATGAACCGGCAAAGTCATTCAATCTTCCTACCTTTTGGACTTTTGGTAACTGGGTTACTTCACTTCATATAGCTTAACTTTAGCAAAACTCCCAAAAAATTGTTTCAAATTTACTACACCAGGGAAGCGCCACCTTAATGAAAAAGATGTATACAGCTGTATCAACTCGAGAAAATTGATTAAAAAAAGAGAAGAGTTGATGAAGGATTGTGATGTTATAAGTGGCCTACCCATAGTGTTGTCCCTGTCGTAAACAGAAGGGCGGATGAAAGCATTGAGTGTGTCCAGAGCCTCCGAGACTTGGATGAAGGTTCCATGGGGAAGCAATACCTGGATATGGAAAGATAATTCTAATCAGAATATATTCATTAGATAAGCCTACAAGTAATAATAAACAATAATCTGCTTGACATTCTGCCCCCAAGTAGTGAGATTTGAAAATGACAGAATACCGATCTGCTTATTCACAGCTTGAGAACTTTATCATGTGATTTTGAATAAGATGTGACATCAAACTCCTAGGACCATGGCTCCATAATGGCCAATGGCCAGGACTCAACCCCATTGCTGGCTTAGCTGACTTATTTTTAACTGGCCAAGTTATCTGGGGGTGTTGCTAAGAGCCAAAAATAAGTCAGGCCTGATTGGGTTAAGGGCAATTGGTGCAATACACACACAGGGCTAATATTTTCTGGGGGACCTTCTCCTCCCTTAGCACATTGAAAACACATGTAATTCTACATTTCACAAATTTTCTCATGAAATATTAGATCATTTTATGTATAAGCTATGTCAAAAATTAGCTTACTCCCGTGGCTTTCCATTGGTGTATGATTTCACCCATTTCATAATGATTTAGATACAAAAAAGTGTCAGGAAAAAATTGAAGTGTGTGCATTAGAGCATGACCATTGTCAGGGCCCTTCTGGTGCACCCAGACAGTGGGCAGACAGTTAATTGTGATTGACAGGTGAAGGACCATTGACTACTGAGGGGCTATAATTGCTGGCACCAGTCTCAACGACCACTGGCACCAGTGTTACATAATCATTTCAGGTGCACCTTTGTGCCCCAGTAAGTTTTGCCTGACAGAGGTATCTTAGCATACAGACACTCTCTTCACTGAATGTGAGACAGAGGCTTTCTAAACACTATTCTATTTGGTTTAAAGTTAAGATTTTTGTATTTTACTAACATGTAACTCTAGCATAACATCTCAGCTTTCAGAATATAGTACTTTCTTTCTGATGTTTTAACACATTCTTTAGCAGTTGCACATTTCTGTACAAAATCATGGACACTTATTGTTGGCTGAGAGGTGTTTTACATTGGAGCCAAAAATAGGCCATTCTCAGCTAACTTAGACTTATTTCTGGTGCACTTGAGAACGGTTTTAAATGCCATATAGAGAGATATTTTTAGCTGTTATCTAAGAGAGGCAGACTGAACACACACTCAAGAATGCACCACTCTCAAATAGGGTCTAAAAATATAAGTTAGCCAAAACAGGGTTAAAAATTGGCACTCAAGAACGCAGCCCAGAGCCGGTCACATCCAACTTTTGGCAAAGGGCTGTGACTTGTAGATTTTGTACATATTGATTACAAGCAAAATGTAATAATCTATCATTTGTTAATAGCTTTTAGAAATGGTAATTAGGATAAATCTATTATTGACAATAGTGAAGAGAGAGCATTTCGTTATATGGCCTAATTGTGCTAGCTGCTGCAACTGGCTGCGGCAGGCTCTTACCAAGGACGAAAAAGGTGTGAACACAGTGAGTACCTTGAAGGGACTGTTTATTCTCATGCAACTCTCTTCATTATATCACCAGAATTGGTACCCCATTGGTCAGTTCAGATCACATGGTTTCTTTGACCCTTACAGAGCTCACTTCGAGTTACATGCTTCCTTAATTATTCATGTTCTAATTAACCAATTTCAAACCAACATGTTACTTCCCGCCCACTCTGCACATTTTGTTCTAAAGCTAAACAATCATATATCTCGACAAGCCAATTCCAGTGACTTATTCTACATCTTTTACCAATAATAAAAACTAACTTACATGCTTTGAAGACTAGTGCCTTAGATCACAAAGTGATATCTGATTCATCACATTTACATCCGACATAGAGGTGATTTGTTCCAAGTTCCTCACTGTAACTATTATAAATATTAGGCCCTATAGAAATCCCCAGTATGGGGCTATCCGTGAGTGGCATAAACTAACACCTATATGATAGAGTCATAGGTGATAGATCACTTTTCAAAAACAAAATGAATAAGTTAGTAATAAATCCATACAAGAAGGTACTGTAAGATATTTTTTGTACACATTGTAGAACATATTTGTATATCAGGAATTAATATCATTCATCTCATCTCATCTCATTAACCCACCCAATCGCCATTTTTGGCAAGATGATGATGCATGGAAGTTGATATGATTAAACCCCACCCCATAACGTGATGTAGGCGTATAAAGACATAGGGGGACCGGGTGGAAGATCGGCGATGTCGAACCCATTTGACCCAATTAAAAAAACAAATAAAAAAAACTAACGTCAAAGCCGAGCCCGTCGTTCCTCCTGTAGATGCGGGTGCCCGGGTTGAGCTCCCCGTTCAGGTACACCGTTACACGGGTAGGGGGCGTGCAGGGGGCGGGGCCACAGCTCACCGACTTCCGGCGACACTTGTCAATCACGATGACGTCATCACCGGATTGTACTGCGACTGCGCAGTTGCAGGTACCGTTTCCTGCGTCTCCACACTTCTGGTAAATAGCTTGAACCTGGAGAAAGTAATCATGTGTTTTAATTTAAACAAACGGCTTGTGATGTAGTATCCCTGGATTGAGATTGCAATTTGATATTAATAATCCAATAATTATCAAACATATTTCGACATGAAATAGCAATTTAATTAATCAAACTGTGTATCTGTAGCCCTGCTTATGGTGCATGTGGAACATTTACTACTACCAGCTGCTCATAACACGGAGTGAGTGATAAAAAGTATAACTAAGATAATTTTATCTACATTGTGATAACCAGTTCTCAAGTGCCTAGATGAGTCCCTCACTAGACTTGGTTTATACTATTAGGTCATAATCTCGGACCTAAGCTTGAGTGAGGTCCATACTATGGGAGGGTCCACCAATCAAATGCGATTAATATGTCACACAGTTCTAGTAATGGCCGGTACACTGCTACTATTCACTAGATGCACGGGGCTGGGGCGCCACCGTCGCACACACCTCAAAACGAGGCCACGTTCTCTGACAGGTGTGAATGCCACAGTAAAAATAGACAATAACACATGTAGGCCTATGTGTGAAAAAATCGCGAATGACACACCTTATGCCACTGTACTGTACCAATGGTTTATATTACTGGGAAAACAATTTGAAGTTGGTGCAATTATAATGAGAATAAAAGGGGGAAACACTCTTAATAGTGGCTTCAATGCATGCATGTCTGTTTTCCTCTATAATCTAATGTGACAGAATCAAACATATCTTTTTAAACATTAAAATAGTTTGTCTGAATGTTTTGATTATAGTTTCAATGACAGTAGTCCTACAATCCTAGATGAGAAACAAATATATATTTGGATTTTAACAAACTTAGAAATCAATTCCTGCCCTATTATCGCAGGTAGACTTAGTATTGGGGATTAATAGAGACATAAGTTGGCCTCGTTTTGATGTTAGGAATTCCCGGGGATTCCCCAATATGGCGGACGTGTGCATGTTGTGAATGCAATCACAAAGTATGCAATATGGTATGGGCATTCCCAAGGATATGGTATGGGCATTCCCAAGAAGACTTACCAATATATAGGTAAGAATTTGCTTGCAATCATCTATAGGCAGATTATATTAACACTAGACATCTGCCACACCCAATATAACAAAAAGGTTATGGTGAACTTGTCTCCAACGTTCTGTGATGGCTTTATGAAAGGGATAGGAAAATGATAGTGATTCTTGCAAATGAGCAAAGGTCGGTGTATGGTAAACCCTAGAGTTCTTCTTACCTGATAGGGTTGTTCTTTGTGCTTGTAAAGCTGGAAATACCCCTCATGGTGATTATTGTAGTACCTACAAAGCAGAAAGACATCTTTCATTCTGTTTACTTATTATGATTTGCCAATTCTATCTGTCTGTAAAACCGCTAATTTAGGGAAGACTCAATAGAAGAAAGCCTTGGTTCTGTTTCCTCATTGTCTTTTATGCCTACAATTGTACTTTCTATATCCTTTTGTCTGTTGATATAGAAAATATTGCTTACTGTTTGCCTTTCTGTAAGTTTTGATAAAGGTACTCTATATCTTTAACATTATATTGGCACAAACAAATGAAGAGACATTTTGCAGTGTCCTATACTAAAAGAAAAGACAAATTGCAGAGACCAATACTTAATTAAGATACACATTGCAGTTCCCTTTACTTGACTAAGAGACACATTGCAGTGCCCTACATACAAATAAGAGACACACTGCAATGCCCTATACTTAATGAAGAGACACATTGCAGTACCCTATACTTACTTCCCGTCAAAGGTGAAGAGATGAGGGTCACTCACTGACCGGCAGGTGGACACCGCCTTAGGGTCTTTGTTCTTCACCGTCATCTGAGGACAAAGTAGATGTTGAAATACAAAGGGGGTACAGACTAAGGGGGCATGAAGCAATTGTTATTGCCCTGGTTTCACATACCATTAAGGCCTTTAGTCAGAGACATAAGTGTTCGCAAAGAAGGGTAATAACTATTGTTGTGTGTGTCCATGATCTGCTGTACTTGATTTATTCTATATCAAATACACTGGCCATTGGAATGTTGACGAATTTAGAAAGAACACAACTATTGGCATAATTATGCAGACATGCACTATTGTTCTTCAGGGCAATACAGCTATAGTAATTATTTTCCTGCTTTTGAGAGGGTAGAACAATAGTAAAGGTTTAGGGATAGGAATTCCGATATAGATTAATTCACAGTGATGAGCAAAAGGGAAGACGATTCTTCATTGTGGATTCACTGGTCTTCATATTAGTAAGATGATGATAAGGAACCTTAAACCTCTTCGCCCACTAGCCTGAATCAGCATAATATGAATTGGGTGATCATTCGCAGAATTCTTATCATCAGTTGATTTTTGGAGATGATACATTTCAATACCACATATTGATGGGTGATCACTCAAAAGCAGGGGCGGATCCAGGAATTTTGGAAAGGGGGGGGGTGCACATATTAAAAAGGGTCCCGGCCACCCCTCGAAGGTCTTAAGTTTTACATTAAAAAGAAATTTGGTTTTCCCCCTCCCCCAAAAAGAGGGGGGGCGCACACCCCATGCACCCCCCTTTAGTTTAAATCCGTCCCTGAAAAGCATGATCGGTGGATCCCAGATTTCCTAAAATGGGTATGGACTCTACTAGTTTGATAGATGCATACTTTGTTCGGCAGTTTTCAGGGTTCCAATGTCCCATGACTTGTTAACAAGTTTGCATTTTGATTAACCATATTTTAACATTGTCTCAGGTCTCGATATTATCTAAGATCCGTGAGATCTTTTGTCGCTGATTACTTAATTGTAATAGACACTTCAATTGCCGATTATAAAGTCTACTGTTGCATAGAGAGTATAGGTGAAATTTCAGATCCATTGGACAATCTTCGGTAATTTGAATATCGTATAAGATTTCTAGCAAGATTTAATTACTGCTGAAATGATAACCAAATTAAACATTTTAATGACCCATATCTCCATTTCTGTGAGTAAGCATCATTTTACAGATCTGTTTCGTAATTAATTAGACATAATTTTATGAAAGTTTACATTTCATAAGCTATCGGAGTCCATTTTCATATGTGTGGGTCGGCCATTGGACTTCTTTCACGACATGTAGGCAGGGGACTCTCAGATGGAAATCCAAGGATATCTTTGGGAAATCCAACGATTCATCAATGCAATTTCTAGGATCTAAAGTGTTTAATTTGTACATAATGTACAGACCAATGGAACACCAAGCAGAGTACAGACCAAGGGAACACAAAGCAATTGTTATTGCCCTGGTTTTCAAACACCGTTGAACGCTATAACCTGAGACCTAGGTGAGTGCAAAGCACTTGATTTATTCTATATCAATTACACAGTAAATGTTGAACAAAGACTCACGTCCATTCGGCGGGTGTACCTGGCCACCCCATCCAGCACCAGCCTAACATAAAGTTTCCCACTGTAACTGTTTGTTAAAACAGACAAAGACTAACGTTAATTCTGTGGGTGTACCTCATCACCCCATCCACCACCAGCCTAACATTAAAGGCCATATTCCATATACCGAAAGTGTGTGCTGCCGATATTGACCCTCACCATGGTAACATTCTATGCCGGTGGCCCATACTTTCAGCGCATTTTCGGCCAAAGGAAGTGCAGTATCGGCCACTGTAAGTGCAAAATCAACCGCCAAAGGTGAAATATCGGGAACCAGTCCAAAATCAACAAGAAATAATTATCAACATGTTGGTAAATTCTATCAGCAGTACTGCCGATACACTATCGGTAGTAGCGAAAGTATATCGGCCTGAAATCGGCAGCGCACTTTCAGTATGTGGAATATGGCATTAGGTTTCCCAATGTAACTGGTTAATAAAAAAATACACAAAGACTCACGTTGATTCTGTGGGTGTACCTCGTCACCCCATCCACCACCAGCCTCACGCTGACTTTCCCACTGTAACTATCCACCGTCACAACCCCTGTATCGTCAGTATACGTGTAGGCCCCTTTCCCATCCACAACAGCCCTCACGGGTAGCCTGTAGGTGTCGTTCCAGTTCTCCTCAGTAACCAGGATGCGGCAGGACTCGTTAATGGCGTGATCGTGCCAGCCAACCACTGTTTGGTCAATCATCTGGTAGTTGCGGCATCTGGGAAGAAAAAAACATGGAGTCTGGTGTGTTTTTAAGGCTCTTTTTAGGTTATGGTGGTTGCTTTTCGGTGTCTTCGGAGGCGGATTTAGGGGGAGGCGCGCAGGCATGCATGCGCCACTCCCTAGGGGAAAAACGAAGGAGTCTGGTGTGTTTTTAGGGGTATTTTTTAGGTTACGGTCGTTGTTTTTTATTGTCTTCGGAGGCGGATTTATGGGGTGATGTGCAGGCGTGTGCAGTAAGGTTTTCTGGCCAAATTCTTAATTTCTTTTGAGGCAAATTTTTGTGTGCATAAGAAATTCCTATAACATGCCATATCATTTTGCAATTACATAATGGCTGGACTGTTTTCTTTAGGTCAAGGTCGGTGGATTTTAAGGGAGACGTCGGATTTTTATTGTCTTAAGAAGCTGATTTAGTGGGTGGAGCGCAGGCGTACGCAATACCCTTTTTGGACAAAATGTCTTTTGATACAAAATGTCTTGTGGACGAAAAACTGCTCTGGCGTGCCATATCTTTTTTCAATTACATAAGGCTACATACAAATTTTTTTTGATGTTAACCATTTGCAGTCACATTTAACACCAGAAGAATCCATATTTCCTTGCATTCATTCTTTACAGTCTCTGGCCTAGGTCTTAATTTAAAGTTTCAATAGTATTGATAAAAGCACACACATTGCATATGTAAGATACTAATCACAGAATAATTGAGATTGCCTCATTAGAATAAATGCTGAGGTGGCTTGGGGTGGACTGCCAGTTTACAGTTAGTGGCTTCTACCCACCAAGCCATAGGCTTCAGTCTGTGACAAAGTGGCTTCAGTCTGTGACAAAGTGGCTTCAGTCTGTGATAAAGTGGCTTCAGTCTGTGATAAAGTGGCTTCAGTCTGTGACAAAGTGGCTTCAGTCTGTGATAAAGTGGCTTCAGTCTCTAATAAAGTGGTTTCAGTCTCTTAATTAATTTAAACGATCCTAACAAAAAGAATTTGTTCAGCATGCGCTTGGTCACAGTCTGTCAATAGAAGGGTTTCCGTCTGCCAATTTAGGGGCTTCAGTTTGCCAAGCAGCCGTCTTCCAACTGTCATCTGTTACAATAATCAATGTTTGCCATTACTAGTCAAACGTATTAAACGCCTCAGATTTAACAATACAATGAACCGGAATCAATGCGACATAATTATGGGTTTTTCGATCCAGTCTATTGGCATGAACGGAACTAGATTGTATTTGACATTGCTTACATTGAAAACCAGTGTAATTTGAGGAGAACTACTTTTCTGGGCCTTGGGGTACCAGCAATACGATATCATTGTACTATGTCAGTAACTTTTTTAGCCACTGGTTCCTGGCGAAGCACACCCATATCCTATGGCTGAAACCCAGTGGCCCGGAAAAGTCATTCTCCTCCTTATTTATTGCCATTAATTGAGAGAAACGTCAGTCAAAAGCGAGTAGTTTAAAGAAAACTTGCAATGAAAAACAAAAGTATCAAGATAGATTTACCAGCAATATACACTACATATAGTGTTCACTTGGTGTTTAATTTTAAATGTACTAAGTGACCAATTTTGTATAGGCCTATAGACGTTGTGCAGATGACGTCACAACTGCTAACAATAGACTGTCCAACATATTGGTGATCACTTTATAATCATTGTTATTCAACATTATGAAGCATTTTAAATGTATTTTTTGTGCTCCAATCACTAGAAATGTATCATTGAATGACACATATACCATTGAACTGCCCATTGTGGCCTGGCTGCCATATTGATGATCAATTTAAAATCACTAATTTTTACTTTTCTGAATCACTTAGCATTCATGTTTCTGCTAGTTTGAGTTGAAAGAGGCTTACTCAATAATGATATATAAAAGTCATCATTTAGAATTCATAAATTTTGATTTATACCATGACCATGTGCTCCTGATCACCACGTGATGATCACCAAACAATGGTCACGTGACCACATCTGCACAAGGTCTAAAGCCACATGGTCTTGATCACAGTATGGTGATCACCAAAAAGTGGTCACGTGACGACGTCTGCAAAAGGTCTATATTTAGCGTATACTTTTGTCTACACTCAACATGAAATGTTGCATGCACTTAGTGTATTTTAAAATCAAAACATAACTCACTGTGGAGCTCCCAGGTTGAGGTCGGGTATGAAGGGCACCACCTCCTCCAGGTAGTTGGAGGTGGACACCTGGAACTCAGGCTTACACCACACCTCGCCTTCAGCCCTGGAGAGGTACTGACCCAGGAGGAGCAGCACCCCCATGGGGGTCTCCAGGCGGGACAGGTCGTAAGCAAGATTTACCAGCAATGTACACTATAATATACACATAGTGTTTACTTAGTGTGTAATTTTGTATGCACTAAGTGACCAATGTAGTGTAGGCCTATACTGGCTATAGACCTTGTGCAGATAACATCACAACTGCCAACAATGGACTTGCCAACATATTGGTCATCACTTCAACATTGTCAAGCATTTTAAATACAATTTTGAGCTCTAATTACTAGAAATATATAATCGAATGACACATATAACAGTTATAATCACATAGAATTCATATATATTCTTATTTGTTCTATAGCCTCATGGTCTTGATTACAGCATGGTGACGTGACCACGTCTGCACAAGGTCTATATTTAGTGTATATTTTTGTCTACACTAAATGTAAAATGCTGCATGCACTTAGTGTATATTTTAAAATTGAAACATAACTCACTGTGGAGCTCCCAGGTTGAGGTCAGGTATGAAGGGCACCACCTCCTCCAGGTAGTTGGAGGTGGACACCTGGAACTCAGGCTTACACCACACCTCGCCCTCGGCCCTGGAGAGGTACTGACCCAGGAGGAGCAGCACCCCCATGGGGGTCTCCAGGCGGGACAGGTCGTAGCACAGCATCATGGGCGGCAGGTAGGTCTTAAACTCTACTATGTGGGGGTCGCCACCCTCTGTCACTGTGAATTTTTCTGGGGAGAGAACCTGGAAAAAAAGAGGAAAATGTTTGATTGTATGAACACGGTTTGCTGTTTTAGCCAATGTTTATAATACATATTCGACCAGGCAAATATGTAATATACTTACTTTAGATGTTTTAAAATGTGGTTTCCTCAAAATTGAAGGTTTGAAACAAGATTCTTCTCACTGATATGTGCGTTCAGAACTACAATTTATATTTCCTACGATCTCCAATATACATGAAGGTTTGTCCCTACCTTACAACTTTAATATTTGAGATACAGTAATAATTTTGTAACCTTAATGAACTAATAGTCAATGTATTGTAAATATGTTGTTACCTTGATGTAACATTTGTCAAGTTTGACAAAGTCCTGGAAGCCCTTGACAATCAGGTTGCCAATAAAGGAGGGGTCCCCGAGTGTAGAGTCCTCTTTACAATTGGTGAAGGTTTCCTGTACGCAGGCCGCTATTGGAGGAAGGTCACTGCAAGTGAAATGGAAATAATGTTGATACAATACAGATGACATAATAATATTGTATTCACTGTAACAGAGTCCTGGAAGCAACCAGGTTGCAAATGAGAATCCTCCTTACTAAAATAAGGACAGCGGGTGGCGTCCGAGGGTGACCGTACAACCCATAAGGGATCATTACATACCAAGGGCGAAGCCCGAGGGTTGTGTGATCCCCATGGGTCGTACAGCCACCCGAGGACGCCCCCTTAGGTCCTTCTTTATTTCATCACCCAAGAAATATTCGACAAATATAAGAATTACTGAGAACAGTGAGCGGTGTGTATGGCTAGGCAATATGAACTGCTCACAATACGCACCGCTCGTCGGCAGAGCAGGTAATAGAATTGGGGAAGGTCGCCTGTGTGCAGGCTGCTATTGGGAGAAGACTCCTTCAAGTGAAATGGTAATAATAAAGATATCCTCCTGGAGGCACCTGACAACCAGGTTGCCAAGTCCTGGGAGCACCTGACAACCAGGTTGCCAATGAGAATCCTCCTTACATTTGATGAAGGTTTCCTGTGTGCAGGCTGCTATTTGGGGAAGGCCCTTTCAAATGAAATAGAAATAACATTATCACAATAAAGATATCATCCTGGAGGCACTTGACAACCAAGTTGACAAGTCCTGAAAGCAACTGACAACCGGGTTGCCAAGGAGAACTTTATATTATAACCCAATCATTCCAAATATTCAGATGAGATAAAAGTCTTTAGCATCGTTTTCTTTTGCATTGAAAATAGGACGTGTGCTCTAAAGACCATAGGGTTTTTCGTGGCTTTTTGGGTTTTACTGGGCTTATTGACACCCGTGTCTTTCAACCATCGTAACGTGTGTATTCAATTAATAATTGCATTTGGGCAATGACTATCATGAATCATCCTAGCATTAATTGTTTTGGGGTAAGTCTGACTCGCATGAGCTTTGGTCGTTGTGAAAGGTTTATGTTATGAAACTAATCCTAGCCGTATTATCTGATAACGTGCATTGATAGCCTTATAGGCGTTAGTATTGATTTTAGTCCTCTACCAAGCATTCATGATCTGAGACCTGCGAAAGGGCAATAACTGGATTCTTTTTGTGAAAATGAACAATGCAAGCCATCATCCTATGGGGACTTCCATTAAGTACGTAAGCATCAAGGTGGGATTTTTAAATGTGCGTGTACTCCTGGACAAATCCAATGCGTACTTTGGCCCGTGGGGGGGGGGGGGGTATGCAGACATGTACGTTTATTATACAAACTGGTACTATTACCAGTACCGCGATAGTCAATTTCTCATTAATTTACAATATTTTGATGAGGAATAACACGATGTGTATAATAAATCCCAAACGATTAGATGAGGCTAGGCTATAGATTACAGGACAATCATGATTTCAGTGTGTTTTATACATTAAAGGGTTCCCTGCACATACATTTCAAACGCATATTTTTCATTTAATTAACTCATCTTTGGCATTCTTAAAATATTTCAATAGAAAAATTGGGAAAATGTCGAACTATTATGGAATTATAAAAGAAGGAAATAAAATTTGGGAATTCCTTAATTTCTGGGGTTACAGTTCTGTCCTTGCAATGTCGTAATGAAGGGGAATCCCTTTCAATATAGCTCAGGAATCTGAGGAAACTGAATGAATTTAAGTGAGCAAAAGATACATGTGTTTGTAGCCTGTATTTAGCCTAATATGAATATTTAGTGCTACAGCTAAAATTCCTTTCTATACACTATTGAGAGTTAAAGTTCCCTTTTGTGAAAGCTGGGGAATCCCAATCAAAGTCCTTGCCATAACAGTGGCTACATTTGCAGGCCCGTATCCAGGAATTTCTGGGGGGGGGGGTGACGACATCCAAAAAGTGGACCTATTTTCAATAACAGGATTCAAAAAATTGTTGTTGCATGTGCCCCCCCCCCCTCCCCCTCTAAATCCACTGCTGGATGAGGTGCAGGGACAGATTTAGGGGATGCATGGAGCATGTGCCCCCCCCCCTTTTTTTCGGGGGGGGGGGACCAAATTTCAATTTTTTTCATGTAAAACTGGCGTCCCCTAAGGGGGCACCTGGACCCTGTTTGATATGTGTGCCCCCCTTTCTAGAGTTTCTGGATCCACCTCTGAGGTGTAAAGGTAAACAGAATAATGAAAGCCTTTTTCCAGAAAGTGGACCTAGCCTAGCCAAGGGGGGTTGACGCATACCCCACGTCACCCCCCCTGGATACGGGCTTGCATTTGGAATATCCTTAAAATATCTTTACAGCTTTAGCATTATTAGTTCTTGAGACATATTCCATGCACAAATAATTTCATTGAAAAAAAGATCTTTTAAGTATGTGCTAGGAACCCTTTAAGCACCTTTGGTTAGACTATATATAGCAGAAAAGTGATGAAGATTGTTTGTCTTAATTCTTTTGATAGCGACACAATGCTTATATTGGACATAATTGCGCAGGCTCCCTAGGGGCTTCAAATAAAATGTATAATAAATTTTCGTGTACAACTCAGACACGTTTGCCGGAAATCTATATGTATAACGTTTTTGTGCAAATGAGACTAGAGTTCAGCTTTAAAATGATATTGTTTGGACTATTTGAGTAGTACAAAGTGCTTGTTTTGAAAACCAATGTATGAACAGATCCACTATCGAATGCGGGGAGTTGTGGCCTTTTATGCAACAATGTTCTTTTGTATTCTACTTTTTTTTTAGCTAAATCATAAAGCAATAATCAGAATACTTACTCGCATTCGAAGAGGCATTTCACAAACTCCAGATTGTCTTCATATTCCGTTTCGTCAAAACTGTCAAAACATCGGAGGACATCACAGATTTCTTTTCCAAGTAACATGTCACACTCATCACTATACAAACTTCCCCCAGTTTGGCGTTTGTTTAAGCGAAGAAACTGCCTCGCCTTAGCCTGCAAAACCTGTCTATAATCCATCAACTCATGGACAATACGATCTCCAAAGATCTTTTTCATCTGTCCAAAATCGATCTTACTGATAGTCTTCAACAATCCAACGTGCTCTAAAATATCGAAATCCTCGCCGAAATTTTCCTTGAGGTATATCATCCCGGCGGATAGGTCGCGGAAAATTTCTTGGTGAATTTCGCCGAATTTTTTAATTGCCTTGGCCTGACTGCCTATTCTTGGGTTGGAGTTAGTTCCGTCGATTGACTGAAGATGGCGCCCCAGTCGGTTGGTTGAGTCAGTGTACATGAAGGGGAGGGAGATTCCGGACTCGTTGAGAAGTCGCTCGAATTTTTGGGTGATACATCCTACACTCTCCATAATTACGGTTTCACTCATACAGTCTGAAATTGAAAAAATAACAAAAGTATAAATTCATCTGTCTTAATGTTTATCATCATGATTGTTTCAGCTTTCAAGTTGAAAGAGAACAAATAACTGGTGTGTCTTGGTATGCTAATTATTTGGCTTTAATTCTCATTGAGATGGAAACCATTTACCTCCAACTCTAGTAGAAACAAAGTATTTTGTTAACCAATAGCGAACTTTACCCGTATTCTATCCGGTTCTATTGAGCACTTTGGTCTTAATTGAAAAATTAACTTAAAAAGTAATCATTGGAAAGGATGGTGGCCACAGAATGCTTTCAACTAAATAATAGAGAAGTGGTTTTGAAGTATATCTTCTGTTATTGACATATATTGAAAACTAATATTTTTGCATGTAGGCCCAAACATTTTCGCGGATTTGAACATGGAGACAAATTTCCGACTGTGTATTTTCGCATTTTCGACAGCCAAGTCCAATTCTTACGTGTTAAAGACAATTTGCATAAAGTACATATTTTCGCGGATATTTCATAACACGATTTAAGTAACAATATATATGTGATAGAACGCTAAAATAGCCTCGTTCACAGTAATAAATGTACACCTTAATAGCACCTGTCAGGTAATACTAAAGGCACCCGTGGTACAAATAGCAACGGTCAGTTGGCCATAATGTACAAGTGTTGAGCGAAGCGATTGCAAGATTTTTCAAAACGGGGGTGGGGGTGGCAACTAAACTAATTTGCACCCTCCCCTACTTGTTACTGCCGATGCTCCTGTGCAATAATAAGTTTCTACTTAAATCATATAAGGATAAAATAAAGAAAAATATGTAGGAATACCAACCTTTCTTTTCTTGGGCCACCGCAATGGTAGCGATGGCCAAGAAGCCAATTAAAATCCCCTTCAACATATTCCACCCTCCGCTGTGTCCATCCACCTTAACCACTATAAGACTAATGATGACTAAACAACAACGACAAAACAGTACATGTAGTGTGAGGAATAGTAGTCACTGACCACCTATCTCATTGGTCAGTTTCATGGGCTGACATTGTTATCCCTGGCTGGACACTTGACCACTGGCTGTTATCTAACCTGGTGATAAGAGGACATTGAGATAGGGACTGGTCAAAGTACTGCCATGGACATGATTCGGTTATGACCCCATACAGGCTTCTTGCTGGGATTACAGAATACCCATTCTCGTATTCAGATATCCGGGTATTTGCTGTAGGTGGCGCTACAGTAAGGTGTGAATGTTGGTGAATACAACCCCATAGGCTCAATGCTTAAGAATCATACTTTTCTAAATTGCAATTGCGAATGATCTAAGAATGCCAGGTCTCGAATTTTAACATATGTTTTCCATCACATATTCAAAGTTATTTGGGGGATTTTTGGGGATTTAAATGGATTATTTAAGTATGATTTTTGACCGTTTAATCATTTCCCACCTTCCCAGTCCATAACCTTATCAATGTTTCTATGGTCTAGTTGTCACCAAACAAAACGGCGGAGACAAGACCCAGGGCATAGCAACAGTTGGGTGCCGAATCCGTGAATATGAACCGGTTTTGGACATTTTTCTGTTATTAAGCCAACGTTTTCATATTTTGATTATCATTTAAGATTTTTTCCAACAGTTGGTAGTTACGAATTATGTTGTTTACAATGTAATCCCACATGTATAAAGATATCAAAGGGTTTACAGACTTGGTGCAGGAGTGGTCACGTGACCACATTTTGGTGATCACCATGTGATAGTCAGCACCATGTTTCTAAAAATTATGAAGGATAAACATTTTTTATTACTTAATATCTTCAGACGAACATTGATCTGTTCTTCCAGGTTATACAAGTGATAAAATAGCATACAAACAATCAAGTATATTACAATTCATAATCCTATATGACATTCGGTATGAATTAACTACCAATGATAATAGTTAATTATGAGTTCGAGAGTTAATTTTGCATGGAATTATCTTCCAGATATGTTTGATTAGTGGATAATGATAATTACATTATTCATTACCAATATGGCAGCCAATCCTATCTGACATATATCGTCATCTGCACAAAGACTGTAAACAATATGCAGAGGAAGTAAAACAGTTGTTTTTCATAAATTACATCATTAAATTCGGCGTGTAGAAAACCATAAAGCATCAGCACAAAGTCAGTCTAGCATTTACCGTCACACCATTGGAATGTGAATCTGCTAGCACACAGGGATTCGTTTTTTTCCCAAGCAAAGTGTTGTTGCCTTTGATTAAGAAATAAAGATAATATTTTGGGAGTATGTATCATGTAAATCTACACCATGCATACATATGTATTCATGTTTCAGACAAATATAAATCCATGCTTAATTAGATATTTATTATGTACCACTAAAAAGATGCTGCACGATGTCATAGGGGTCTTCCACTGAGTGCATATATATACATGCATTCGGGGGAAGGTTTTTTTCTAATGCGCGTACGTTCTTGAACAAACGGTGGTATGTGTGTCTGAAATTGAGCTACTGATAGGCAGATAGGCAAAAAAATGTTTATGACTGACTTAGGTACGGTCACCGACCCCGCTTAACCCCCAAAGTAAGGTCGTCACATGTACACTATTATCAACCGACAAGGCGCCAGCAGTTGATAACTCAGTTGATAAATTAAATCTTGTTGATAAATTAAATCTTGTTGATAAATTAAATCTTGTAACAGCTCCTGCACAGCAGGTGATGTCCAAAGACTCAAGCAGATCGAATTTGATCATTATTTTTATGTCGGGTGAGAAAATATAAAAGCGTCTTTCAGGTTTCACTTGATTCTTTCAAGTTGTACCTGACCCCCACGTGACCCTTTTGATGAACAATACCCCAGTCTTCGATCTCTGTGTTTTTCTCTTAAAAGGGTCGTAAAGATGCTCTCGGTTAGACACTTGTTTTTATGTTTCCGAACCAGTAATCCTTGATACGACCTCCCAGCAATAATTGTAAATTGTCTTTTGCAGATTTGGTCATGTGACCGTTTTTTGTTCTAACCACTTGACCATTAAATAAATCTAAAATAAGATATATTCAAAAAGATGATAACTGTTTATCGTGATCCCATGAGACAAAATTAAATTAACTGTTATTGAAGGGCTGTATTATTAACTATCGATAATAGTCGGCAAGGTGGCCCTTGGTTTTCAGATGTAATACATAGGTGATGATGTAAATAATTATATAAAATCATAGGAAAGCTAATGGGTTTGAGTACTTAGCCTTTATGCTGACCCCCCCCCCCCCACCCCCCTTTCGGAAATTCTGTATCCGCCCCTGATTGGTATACAAACACACGTAATTTTAGTTTAAAAAGTGGCATGATATTATTGCAAATGGTGTTACCTTAATGACACTACCTTTGAAATGGTTGGCACCCAGACCTTAAGGGATTTTGAGACATCAAAATGGCCAACTCATATGATATTATGTTTATCTTATCTTCCTAATCATACTTTAGGATCAAAATTTCTCCTTATAAGATGTTGGCCGTGTAATACTAAATTACATAATGTGGAAAAATATTTTTTCATCTAATAATTCTCAGAATGGTCCATAATCGCATGGACTATCACCCACAGGGCTATTGTCCCAGCTGATTAGTTAACCAAGGGTCAAACGCATGTCATACCTTTTGAACAGGACCTGTTGACCAGTGTTGACCAGGTCACTGACCGGTGGGTTGCCGAATACAATATCTGTTGAGAAGGGCAATGACCTTTCCTGTGCTTTATTTCCCTTCATGTGATTAACATGATTTGATTTTACGAAACGACTGAGACCCCTTATCCTGTGACACCACCCCGCTTTTAGAAAATTCTGTATCCGCGCCTTACTGCTCCTCCTTCATATAACAGTTTCAAATTGGCATTTTTGTATGCAATAATGTATGATGATTTAATATTACGGTTTACTGTTAACCAGACTACTTCGACAGACTTTCTCAAAATTAATGGGTTTGGAATGAGCAACTTCAATCCACATTTGAGTAGGTCTATTTCGATCTCTTCTTCCCTTTTGCACAAACTTGTGATCCTAGTATGACATAACCCCTATGAGAAATACTGAATCTATCGTCAATCATAAGATCTCTGTAATGCCAATTAGTCTAGAGACAAAGTTGAGGCGGAGAATGTATTCACCATGCAATTAATCACTCTTAGAACAGCACTAGACGAGGATAGTCATGTTGTTTTAGTAAGGATAGACTTTCCACTAATATTCGATAACATCCTACTGTGAATAGCACTAATATCATAATTATTTTAGGATGATTCCCTTCTAGGTCATCGAGGAATTTTACAGATCTGTCCACAAGGTGGAAGCGCTTCTATACACAGGAACTGTTTCTGGTGATAGTGGATGACCAGAGACCCGGTGCTGCAATCTGTTGTAGAGTACTTTCACCAACAGTCACATTAACTAATAACGAAGGTGATCATTGTTCAAAACGTTTTAGATCCAACTGAGAACCCGCTGTGTTTGAGCTGACATATTTGCCAATTACAGATATTGGCATTGACAGAATTGAAGTTGATCTGTTACAGCAGCATGTCAGGTCTGATACACCAGAAGTTTTTTTTAAGGATATAGAAGGACTGAATTCAACACAGAAGGAGAGCCGTTTGAGAAGTGATTTATTACTTTAAATCATGAAATTCAGGTGATAGGGGTAGCTGAAGTGCTAACCAATGAGCGGGCTGGAAGCAGTCATAACATCTCCCAACCTGTAGGTGTTGGGGTTCAAAGACCATCTCTTTTATGGTCGCTTAATTCCTTATAAGGGGAGGATCCCTGAAGTAGATGGGAATAGTGATCAGACTCACACCATCATGTGACCAATGGTCATTAAGGGTATGTGATGTCTGGGCTGTTGCTGCTATGCCATGCATTCCAGCCATCACAAATACCCATCTGGGCTATTTAGATACAGCCTCCCCTAGCATTCCCACACCCTTTCAGTGAACCGTCTAACCTCTATGTTACATAATGGTCTTATTCTATTTGGTTATATATTTGAAGCATACACTAAAGATGGAAGTCGTGATATTTAATGATGTAATCAGAGGTATAACATAATGATCAACCGAAAGACAAAATACTTTTATGTAATATGGAGCATAATTCTACAAGCAGTTATTCATATTTGAGGAGCATCAACGTCGCTGTATGCAAACCTGCAATTGGCCTCCAGGGTTCTAGGACATATACCCCCGAACACTTACCCCCTGGATACTTACCCCCTGGACACTTACCCCCTGGACACATACCCCCTATTACTGTCCTAGGGGGTAAGTGTCCAGGGGGTAAGTGTCCAGGGGGTAAGTGTCCTAGGTGGTAAGTGTCCTAGGTGGTAAGTGTCCGGGGGGTAAGTGTCCGGGGGGTAAGTGTCCGGGGGATAAGTGTCCGGGGGGTAAGTGTCCGGGGGGTTAGTGTCCCATCACCGGCCTCGAGTCATAATTGTCAATTAATGGCTGATCTAAATTGGAAAACACATTCTTTTCTTCAGCTTTTCCCTTCCTTTTTCAAGGATTATCTCGTTGTTTTTTGAAAAGAGATGAGTCACCCACTTATTTTACTAGGGATGGTTCAATATTGCTTTAAAATATACAAGATATTCCATGGCACGAGACAAGGTGACTCAGTTCAGAAAGGAATGCAATCATATCTATGTTAAGTGGTTGCTGTTTATCTGTTCCAATACTAAAACCAAGTCATTTCTATATTTCCTGTAGATCTTTTTATGAGGTTTTATCTCACACAGACATTTCTCTTTTTTATAGGAACAGAAATAAGACTACACTGAGTGTTTGTGATAATATCACGCTACGTGTGTGGAATGTCTTTATTTGAATGAATCATAAAAACAATCGACCATGCCTAATCTTCTTGCAGATAAACCTAATCTCTTCTTAAACTTTAATCCTCTTCACAAAGTCATGTTCCTTCACTTACACTTCACTATCTACGTGGCTGTCGGTACGCCTACTTGTGCCCTCCAACTCCTCCCAGGAACGAAAACCACCGGTAAGTCTTCACTATGTCAGACATAATGTGGTTGTAGTCTGTTGAAGAATACTCTTCTTCTCTATGTAGATTACTGGTAACAGTGTCTAGGATTTTCAGTCTTATGGATATGTATACCGATAGTTCTAGAGACTTTAATTAGTTGAAGTAAAAATTGTATTCATGTTATAATTCAATGAGATTTTGCATAGTTTTCATTAATGGTGAAAACATCGTTTGCATACAGTTGCCATGGTAACCAGAATGTTCATAGAAATCCAAAACTGCTAATACTACTGATATACAAAATGTTACAACGGAATAAAACTAGATAAGGAATTGTTTGATTTGTGATCATTCACCAATGTAATTGATACTTATATTTCTCTCTTTATCCTCTGGCGGATCAAGAGGCGTGGTCTGTTCCATAAGGAAATAGGGAGGATTAATGCATATTTAAATTATATAAACTGATGGAGACATATTTCTGTCATCCTTAGCTATGTGAGTTTGGTTTCATAGGGGATCTTTAAAGTTAATATAATACAGGTTTTCGTTGCTCCATCGAAGGTTCTGGGCGCATAACATAGGGTTTGAAGATATCAACGGAAGTTTCTGTTATGAAATATAGCTGTTTGAACCAACACCAAGGTTTCGACAAACACATGACATCTCTCTATTAATAGACGTTAGTAGTTTATGAAATTTGCCACAGGTGAAATTTTGAGCTCCCTAATAATGAAGCAACTGTGCATCAGAAACTGTTTAGATACATTGGAAACATAATATTGAAATCCTCTTCGCCTTTTCAAATATTGGAAGTGTTTTTGTAAGATTGTTAAAATTTGATATTCTACATCAGGACATGAGCTCATCTGCTACACACTATAGCAAAAATATATTCTTTATTAGTAATTTGGATATGCTTCGAGGCATCAAGAATTGTCATACATGGATATACATGTAGTTAGAGCTATTGTCTAAAGGATGGGGGGAATGTACTCCTCCAAGGGATGAGACAATCAGTAAACGGATGAGTTTAACATGAACTTCCCTGTTTAGTACATTCCCATTTTAGATTGCAGCGTAAAATCAATAGGTTTAGGATTTTAGGCCTTCCTCTTGCACCATGTCTCCTTGGAAATTAACATTGAAGCCCTATGCAGAGTAATAGCTGGTATACAACCCTCAGTACAAATATTGATCAAGAAAATGAGGCGAAGGATTTTGTGCCATGAAAAAGTTGGAAATCGGGTCACACGTTATCCTCTCTCTGCATTATCATATTCTTTTATAAAGAGAAGGGAACGATAGGACTATTGAACTATTGTTAATGTTTGATTTAAGACTGCGTAAGATTCGTGTATATCCAAGTCTTCGTAAGTTGCTTTCCAGAATGTCTGAGTGATTCAGACCGCGTTTAAAGTTTGTCCATTCACTTCCCAATAGTTCAAAAGAAATGAACGATGAGGGAGCTTCTTAATATGAAAGGTTTTTTATTCAATAAACATCTCATCCCGAGTCAAAGCCACCATGTATAAGTCTTCATCAGTCCACCTCCCATCTCCTATCAGCAATCAACCACATTTAGAACACGAGTTGCTCCAACGCCTTCTAGACCATTCTAGCATTCAGCTCTAACACAATCCTATGTCCGAGGTAGTGGATATTCGTAAACTCCAGTCTGTTACATGGAGTCGATGTACTTACTCCAGGTATAACTCCTTGGTTAAACATGTTTCTTCTAACCAACTAACTCACTAACTGCTCGCTCCCTACCTTGCAGCGCCTTTTATACTGGTTAACAGGTGGCGCTAGGAGCGTAAGATATTTCTCCTAGGAGTAGACTAGAAGTAGACTTGCTAAGCCTGATCCTTGTTGGATTATATATTATGACAATGTATTAAAAGTACTAAGCCATTAGTACATTCGACGGCGGTCAGGTGTTTGAGTTTAAGGAGGTGGACGACATAGCTCAAACCAAATGAATATAATGAACTCCCAATTTTGATGATTGGATATATTTGTTAAACCATGGTGGGGTGGCCTTGACTCTCGTGGTACATTCAACACAGTATCAATAGATTTGTAGATCCGGTCTCAACACAAATTCACAGTGAAATTATTCATTGAGTTGATTTCCACATTTTGAAGCTCAAGGTTAGCAGGACTCGTTCATAAAATGACAAGGTAAGTGTTAAAAATTGATAACATGATTATTTGGATAACAACGTAGATGATGATATAATCATGGTTACAAAATGACAAAGTCAACTTTAGAGGATGAAGTATTCGTCATCTTTAGGTATTCACTTAGTACGTGCCTTGTACATTAAAGTCAGTTCTCAGCATCGTTAGCTGATTTTAAGATTCAAAGATTGTGACACCCGTGCATAAGGTGACAAATTCAGTTTTGACTTAGTACGCGCATGTACAGTTTCTGATATTTATGATTTGTAACACAAGTCAACAGAACTCAACATATATACAGTGTAGGGTTGTCTTAAACTTCTAAGAGTAACAAGTGTACATCAAATCCAATTTCAGAACAAATTAACACAACATAAGTCAATTCAGAGAATTCGGACATTTTGAACGAACGACTTTCATGATACAATGCGTGTTGAATTTCAATCAAATTTCAACCAGAACAACATTATTTACAATAAAGACAAGGTCTCTGTATCAGGTTTAGTAATACCGAGCAGTTGGAACCAGAAAATACCACCATTCCCGTCACGCGTCCGCCAGCTATACTTAGTACACGTGTACTTAGCGGGACGCTTGACTGGAGTTCCCCCCCAAGGTTTGACCTCGATTTGGATCCTTCGGGCGCGAAGCGCCCGGATGGCAAATTTCTGCTTCGATCAAACTTTCAAGTTTGATTGTTCGACCTGATATTTTGGGCCGATATGAATTAATTCTGGCGCTTGATTATGTTGGTTGGGGACCTAAACTTTAGTTTAGCACAGATTTTATAAGAAATTATACGATGCTTTGATCATGCTAGCCGATTTCAGAATTTGGATCTTTTGGATCAAAAAGGGGTTTTCCAAATTAGCCTCGTTTTGACGTCATTTTAATCAGTGCCGGTGGTTATTTTACAAGAGGCGGACGTAGATTCTTTTTGTCACACCTAATCTTCGATCTTTTCACCCAACCACGATGGTCAGAGTTGCAGTGTTCTGCTCGGACAGAGAGGCGGGGATTGAAGGATACCCGGACCTGTTGCTAGGGGATTCGGACCACACAGTTGCGATTTTTCCTTGGAAAAACGCCACAACAGCGGAACTCTCCGGACATGCCTTTGCTCATCATGTTATTTTCCCCGATGACATTCTGATCGTGGTGTGCAACATCCTTGATGTCCTCACCTGGGATCCGAAGCTCGATTTGTACCTTCCTCTTTTTACTAAGTCGGAGGCAGCGGCAAAGTTTTATGCTGAAACTTTAAATAGGGCGTTCTACAACCTACACTCCCACCCGCTGCCGGCCACTCTCGTCATCGCTACCCCGTCAGGGTTTGACGCTGGAAGGTGGCCGCTAACTGACAGCGACCAGTCGCTGCAAAAATGGGTCAACCGTATCATCACCAAGGTCAGCCGGGAGGTGAAGAGGTGCAACGATTGGTTTGGGGTACCCACGGTGAACACCGGACGAGCACTCCATTTAGTAAAGACTGTAGCGGATGGGACACTAACAGTGAATCATTTTGGAGAGTTGGAGGACGGCTACTCGCCGTCCCCACGGATAGTACGTCGTTGGGCCCGGGCCCTTGGCCGTTTTATCGCCCGCCTACCGCTGGCCCCGCAGTAAACCACCGGCATTCATGTATATAATAATTTTTTAATGAACTTAACCTAAGTGATTCCCGGATCCAATTCCCGGCCTGTGATTGGAACACTTAATTCTGGATCGTTTTCACCGAGTGATTCTGGTGAATTAATTCCCGATCAGTACCTAGTCCACTTTAAGTTCATATATCCAAGAGGCTTCGGCCAGATCGTTCTTACGGGAGCTCCGGACTGTTAACATGGGAGGACTCAGATGTTTCACCGCTCTTGCTCGTCGTTGGACACCGCCCTCCTCGTAGAGATGGCCCCTCGCCCAGCCCGCTCCGAGACTTGGTGAGTACAGCCTTCTTCCTATTGTTCTTTGCATGTTAGGCTGGCTACTAATCGTAGATTTTAAGGAGATTGTTGGCCAAATTCTTCTTGGTGGTTCTCGGCTCGCCCTCACGTGGTTGTATTCCGGAAGCTGATGTCACTCCCGGAACCAGAAACTGTGTTTCGCTGGTAATTTTAGTAACGGGTAGCGTGGGTGGCCACCTAGTGTTTACTTTTGGTTCCAAGATGGTGGGCGCGGGCCGAGAGTCAGGATCTTTCGTACTAAACTTATTATCTTTTCCAGGTCCTGCGGTATGTTAGGGTGATGTAAATGAAGCAATGTGACACGGTTGGCACTGAAAAGCGTCAGGCTATATAATTTTAGTGGGCGGATTGTTTAGGCTAACATGATCAAGTATTTTACCTCGCGCGTGGTTGGGCGATATTAGGGGGTTTTCTGACTAGCGGTTTGTTGACATTACCGATCTAAGTAGGTTTTCTGGAGTGTGGGTAATTCGTATCGTATTGTTATTTTTTTTTTTTTTTTTTTTTTTTTTTTTTTTTTTTTGATACTATTAACTGTTGGGGACTGACACTGCACATGATAATCAGGCACGGGTGGCCAGAGATTCCGGTCTGAGTTGTACAACACAAGATTTGCTGTAACAGGATTCTTTGTTTAGTCGTTATACGTACAGGGTGTTAGTGTAAATGTCTTCATTGGAAACAATTCACATGGGGTGCCCTAGGTAACAAGCGCTTCCCAGGGTGTTCACCCTGGTAAGTTTAAGTGACAGTAGGTGACCAAGTATTTTGGTCCAGACTTCCCAGCATTAGATTGGCTGTGACAGAATTCTTTGATGAGTTGTCCCCCTTACAGAGTACTGGAAAGATTGACGTGTCGGCCACGTAAGGCGACACCACAGGTGGAGCCGTCCAACGAGCTGTTGGCGACTCCAAGGTAAGTTTGAGATGTAGTGGCGAAGGCCACAGATACCCATCCCATGTTTTAGTCTAACAGCAAGACTTCGTCAGTGTCATTGTGTTAGAATAAGTGTTAGAGTGAGTATTATTGTCCAGAGTCGTCTCGAAGAGGAAAAAATACTACTGTGAGGAGACCGAGATGAAGTCTCTAAGACACTGAATGAACTCCCAGATGAAGATTCTGTATGAATATAATGAAAGAAGGAATGGTATCCTCATTAAGAGCTGGAAAGGCACCAACACCACGAAGATTATCAAGCGTCCCAAGCAGAGATACATGTGTGTGCACCGTGGGAGTTCGTACATTCATAGATCAGGCCTTAGTAGGCGCCGTTCCATTGAACGCAGAAGCCACGCTTATCAGTGCCCGAGATTGCCAAACATCTCAGACAGTGATATCCTTGTGATGAATGAGTGGGAGCCTATGCTCACAGGTCGGGACTGAGCCGTTACAAGAACATCCACCTACAAAGGTTTCATGAGTGCCCGAGAGTTGATGCAAAACTGTCCCGCTCAGATTCCCTAACCGACCTCATGGGGAGATAAGAATAATGATAGGAATTGGATCCCTGGTGATTTACCTTAAGGGGTCACAAGGGTCAATACTCTTGATAACACTCTTTCTGTACAGTGTGTTAGAATAATTACCCAATACACTCCAAAGATTTATACGCAAACAAGTTAACACCCCCTTCAAGGGTGACAACTGTTCTAACATATTTGACTCCATTTTATGAAGCATTCGCTTTAAAACCCCAGTTTTGTTCTTATTGAATGATTTTGTTACGACAAAATCCCTTCTTTCCCTGCTAGTTACAGGTGGTAGCTCGGCGTTCACCCCCTACATTCAGCCTGGGGTTTGAAGACCGAGTTCCACTTTATATTGGGTAGTGGCGCCCTTCTGAATGCAAACGGGTGCGCCACTAACTCCAAACGGTTCACTGAATAGATATTATACCTATGTTAACAGTGACATTTCACTGTCTACCCTATACTCTACATCACATGGGAAAAACCAACATGGCAAGCGGTTGGGGTAGCGTTTTCATTCCGTGAGGTATAAATGTCATTAAAGGACATTAAGTAGTAACTGTACAAAGGAGGCTGAGATTATTCGTTCCTTATTTGTTATCACTAGAGGATCGGGTCTCAGATTCAGGTTCACTTCTGATCGGATTCCCGGTCCTCATTAGTTACATGTGGTTTGTCGGTACTCTCCCATTCATAGGACCAGAATGGGCAGCACCGAGTTTCCATTGTTATAATTGGGAGCAGACTGCATATATATTTTTTTTTAACAATATGCAGCCTACACCCCCTTTAAATTATAGAGATGTGTAATTGCATCTCCTTAGATCACTTACTTCCAGACAGCACCTAGTAAGTCGGGCCTTTACCGAAGTACAGTACAAGGTTAAACCCGTTTTCTTGTTCAGGTCTATGCCCGTTTCTCTTGTGGAGAGTCAAGACTACTCCTGAAAAGACTCCGCCCCCAGCTTATCCTAACTATGCGCATGCCGGGCAGGGATAGGTAGTGCTAAAGACAGAGTTAGAATTTTTTATCTCCTTTCTAATAGATCGGGTAAACTTATCAGCTCACTTGGTTCCTTCGGCCTTCCCATATGTCATGAGACATAGTGGATTGCGCCTGAGCTAGAACCCTTTCCAGCCATAAGGCTCTCTCTGCTTCCCAGATGGTTCTTTTCAAACTTGTTCTGATCACAGAGAGCATGGCTCAACTAAACCCACGATGTCCAATAATAGGGTATTGGACATGCAGCATTTAGCTTTACCATGGCCTGACTGTACATTGAGCCCTCTCTGCTACCGGAAGATCTTGGACCTACCAGCAGAGCAGAGACGACCGGCCAGTGACCCAGTCGATAGCGATTACCGATCCCAAGTCACCCTGGGTGGTCACCGACGGTCTGATCCAGGTGAATCTGCCAACCCACACTGAACTTTGACCGTTTTCACTGGCCTTGCCTGTTCACTCCTGAGTGATGATACTACTGTCAGGAGCTAGGTGGGGCCTGTCGACCCCGTACCACGTACATACCACTTACTGGCGGGTGCACACCTAATAGACCTTGATTTAGTTGACTCTGCCGTATGGGATTGGCCTTCCCCGCACCCATTAGCTCTGAATCGGATTTAAATTTTAGTCGTATGTGCCCCTTGTGACCCAGCAGCCCGATATGTACGCCGACTAGACGGTACCACAGTAGGATGTTAATTCATCCTTCGCTAGACACGGGGGCCTTCAGTACGTCTCTCCCCAGCACTATAGTTGAAGTTTAACGTGTCCCCGGACTCTCGCGAGCCCACTGCCGCCTGTTACCCAGTACCCTTCGAGGAGCTCATCCCTCTCGGTACTGGGTGTCAACCAAGTTTATTGTAGCTTGTTCATCAGGGAATCAGTAGTCCATGTCCCCCCTCTTCAGCTCAACTGTTGAGCGGAGACCTGGATACTTTTAGCGCCACGACGGCGGTCAAGACTAATTTTCATTCATTTATTTTATTTTCTTCTCCTCGACGGCGGTCAGCTCTGAAGCCGCTCATTTTCTTTATTAATTTTAATTATTTCTAATTTTTTACCCGGGTTCTCCACCAAATGAACTATTGTTAATGTTTGATTTAAGACTGCGTAAGATTCGTGTATATCCAAGTCTTCGTAAGTTGCTTTCCAGAATGTCTGAGTGATTCAGACCGCGTTTAAAGTTTGTCCATTCACTTCCCAATAGTTCAAAAGAAATGAACGATGAGGGAGCTTCTTAATATGAAAGGTTTTTTATTCAATAAACATCTCATCCCGAGTCAAAGCCACCATGTATAAGTCTTCATCAGTCCACCTCCCATCTCCTATCAGCAATCAACCACATTTAGAACACGAGTTGCTCCAACGCCTTCTAGACCATTCTAGCATTCAGCTCTAACACAATCCTATGTCCGAGGTAGTGGATATTCGTAAACTCCAGTCTGTTACATGGAGTCGATGTACTTACTCCAGGTATAACTCCTTGGTTAAACATGTTTCTTCTAACCAACTAACTCACTAACTGCTCGCTCCCTACCTTGCAGCGCCTTTTATACTGGTTAACAGGTGGCGCTAGGAGCGTAAGATATTTCTTCTAGGAGTAGACTAGAAGTAGACTTGCTAAGCCTGATCCTTGTTGGATTATATATTATGACAATGTATTAAAAGTACTAAGCCATTAGTACACTATTATATGTTTGAAATCCCAAGGCAGAAATACCTATGGATGTGCTCTCATAAATAGATTCATCAAAGTACCCCTTATCATAACCCTTTCGTCTGAAAAGGTTTGGTCGAATCAATTTTGTTTACTCTTTGATAACATGTCTGTCATTTAAGGTCAGTTCCATAGTGTATGTAAAGTATAGATGCTTGATTTCAATGGACCCTATCTTCGGCCTGACATGTATATCAGATAAATGTTCTCAGCAAATATAATTCTAAGGGATTCAGACCTCTGATAAGGCTATGTCTAGTCTAGTACTCAATATTTAAATAAGTAAAGGTTTTATCAAAATAGGATCAAAGGGTAAAATGAAGCTTTAAGGGTTAAACATGACAAGACCCGGCATAGAAAATGAAGAAATTCCAATGCATATTATATATATGTATCTGTATCTGTATGTGCTATGCTTAAATGTCATACGATACATTCATATGATATCCTATCAAGCCTCTATAGAAATATTCAACTTGACCTAACAAAATCAATTGATCATCCTATGTCCATGTGACACATGAATAAAATATTTGCTTCTTATCATTCTTTACGACTATCAATTTACCTACTACCGGATCAAAAAATTGAAAAAATTGTTTTGATAAAAGTTATGCCACGTCTTCACTGAATTTAATGGCTCAGTGGCTTAATGGTACGATTGCAAATAAGTTATTTTTAGGCCATTTCGACATATCTATATTATTGGTGAATTCTCCAACCTTCTACATCGACGTATTAAGTTGTATACATAACACGAGTAATTGCATAATTATACAAGTAATATTGATACAGGGGCCCTCCATTCAGCAAATATTATATACAACCAAGGGAAAAGGTAGAGCTTACATTTTGAATATGTGTATGTTTATATATATGTATATCATTATGTTTCGGTAAAAGTTTCAATGTGTACTTTAGCCCGAGGGGGTAGTGTCTAAAGTGTTTGTGCAAACTTAATGGAAGGCCCCATCCAAAAAAACTTCCATTTCAAAAGCACTTATTGTTTAATAAAACTATTTTAATTATGTGCTCCCCAATACAAAGACTTCTTTCTAAGTGCATTTTTTCTAAGAAATTTCCTAATAATCTGTCTATTTGCAGAGCCAAGATGTCACAGGGCAAGTTCTTCCTCATCCAGTCTCACATGAATGACATGTGTCTGGATGTCTTGGAGGGCAACATGGCGGCCAGTACCCCCGTGTGCACGTGGGAGGTGAACGGCGCCTCCCACCAGCTCTGGTACATGGACAGTGTGCGGGGCGTCATCAGGAACAAGGCTGATGATAACTTTGTCATGGAGGTGCAGGGTAGGTGATGGAAATGCAAGATTGCAGAAAACACTGAAGCCCATTACCCATTAGGCGATTTTGACCCTGGCAATTGTATTTTCAACTGATCACCTGTCAGTATGCTATATTGAAATGAATATGTCTAATGAAATCGCAGATAAAATGACACAGCATTTTTTCCAGTGATTCAGATTTAACATGCACATTTTGATATAAATACTGATGGGCGATCAGGATCAGAGTATAATATAATCGCTGAGGTCAAAATTGATTAAAGTTATGAGTTTTCATTATGCTAACATAATTATCTTTGATTAATTCTGATAGAAATAAACCAACAATTTAAAAAAAAACTTTTTCTGAATAAAATTTGAACTAGATATAGTAACTGCACTTTTTAGACTCACTTCAGTTATTTAAACGAAATATTAAATTTACACTCAACAGTGAAAATGTATTTCAACATAAGTATGGTAATAATCTGATCTCTATAACAAACAATAATTCTTTGTTTTTCTACATATAATTTCCTTCACAAACTATATTATATAAATTTTAATCATTTCATTTTGCCAGGTGACCAGCTTGTGATCAATGAGTACAACCCTGATGAGCCTAACCAGAAGTTTGACATCGATGGTCAGGTCCTCCGTTGTCAGGGATGTCCCGATCAAGCGGTGGACATCGCTGACAATAACTGTGACCCAGGCGCCACTGTCTGCAGCTACGAGTACCATGAGGGTGACAACCAGCACTGGTCCTTCAACCACATGTGAGTAGTTACATCTGGGGCCAGATATTTTGTAACTGATCAGGCTATATAATCTGGAGAATTCTGATAAGTTTTATTATTGGGGCCAGATTTTTTGTAACTGATCAGGCTATATAATCTGGAGAATTCTGATTAGTTTTATTATAGGGTCCAGATCTTTTGTAACTGATCACGCTATATAATCCGGAGAATTCTGATTAGTTTTATTATAGGTTCCCAATTTTTTGTAACTGATTAGGCTATAATCTGGAGAATTCTGATCACTGTCTTATTGTTGGGGCCAGATTTTGCGTAACTGATCAGGCTATATAATCCGGAGAATTCTGCTAACTGTTTGAATATTGATGATTATATATTTTTGCCACAAAAATAATGTAAATCCCATAATCCTCTTTGAGGTTGTTTCCTAAAGATATCACTATCTATTTGTCACAAATTGCTCATAATGGACTGTTTTCTGTGGGGTAAATCAATCAAGCTTAATAACTTTTAGAAATGGCAATTTATCAAAAGACATTTGAAATCTTTTAAAATTATAGAACAGGATGGAGCAATAAAATATGCATTAATTTACAAAATTATATGCATTATTCTGTTATCCAGGGAACCAGAGTACTGTTACATCCGGAGTGAGGCCAATGATAAGGTGATGGACATAAAGGGTGGGGACGATGATGAGGAAGCACGCGTCATCCTCTTCAAACAGAACGAAGAACAGACTGACAACCAGATCTTCTATGAAGACAGGAATGGTTTCATCCGCAGCAAAATGACAGACTTTGCCTTTGATACTTTTGGTATGTTGTGTATTTAACTTAAAGATATTCATCTGTGAGAGAAACAGTAATTGAGATGATAAGGTTATTTAAGTCTTTGTAACACTAGCTGGACTGGTTTGTAATTTAGTGATCCAAAGTTATATCAACACACATGAAATATGGATGCAAGAAGGAAATTGTCAACTACATCTCAAAAGATGTATCATGGTTAATTACATAAGTATTTGTATTACAGAATCTTTACTTAGTATCTCATTGAATATACCAGCTAATGTAAGCAAAGTGTCTTGTGAAATACAAATATCATTTTATACTTCATTAGATACAAAATGTCAAAAATTCAACACAATTAAAGTCAATTGAATATCCTTAAGATACAGATAACCACATTTTTCTCTGCAGATGAGGACAAGTTGCGTGTGCGTGAGTTTGATGCTGATGTGAGCACCCAGAGGTGGGTAAAGTGTGGCAACAAGATCGTGCACAAAGACGAACCCGATCGCTGCCTGGAAGTCAAGGAGGGTGGCTTCATGAAGAAGGACAAGGTGGAAGTGGGAGACTTCACAGGGGATGTGGAACAGAGATGGAACTTTGAGTATGTCTACTAGAGGAGCACATAAAGTCTGAGCATGTAACCTATGGCCATATTTTTGAAACTGATAAAACTGATTAGTTGTATATAAGTGTCTCACAATTAGTGATTTCATCTGTCACAAAAATCTATAATTGTGACCTCAAAAGGGGTGTTAATAGTTTTTGTGATGAATGGAACCACTAGTCCAAAGAAACTATGATGAGCCTAATCAGTTACAAACGTATGGCACATGGTTCATGATGGCAATGAAGTAGTCTACTATTGAATCTGCTTACACTAGAAATTACCTGCTATGATAGATTTGGTAGCTGAAATTTGAAGACAGCCTGGATTGAGAGTAAATACTAGATTTCCATCTTACATTTAAAAGATCATGATGCTTAATTTCATGGGTATTAAATACCATGATAATATCTCTGTGAGACAACTGAGGCATGAGCAATTGAGGCGTGAGCGTCTGAGGCGTGAGTGTCTGAGGCGTGAGGGTCTGAGGCGTGAGCGTCCGAGCCGTGAGCATCTGAGCCGGAGCGTCTGAGCCGTGAGCGTCTGAACCGGAGCGTCTGAGCCAGAGCGTCTGAGCCGTGAACGTCTGAGCCGTGAGCGTCTGAGGCGTGAGCGTCTGAGCCGTGAGCGTCTGAGGCGTGAGCGTCTGAGGCGTGAGCGTCTGAGGCGTGAGCGTCTGAGGCGTGAGCGTCTGAGCCGTGAGCGTCTGAGCCGTGAGCGTCTGAGGCGTGAGCGTCTGAGGCGTGAGCGTCTGAGGCGTGAGCGTCTGAGGCGTGAGCGTCTGAGGCGTGAGCGTCTGAGGCGTGAGCGTCTGAGGCGTGAGCGTCTGAGGCGTGAGCGTCTGAGGCGTGAGCGTCTGAGACGTGAGCGTCTGAGGCATGAGCGTCTGAGCTGAGGCATGAGCGTCTGAGCTGAGGCGTGAGCGTCTGAGCAGAGGCGTGAGCATCTGAGCTGAGGCGTGAGCGTCTGAGATGAGGCGTGAGCGTCTGAGCTGAGGCGTGAGCGTCTGAGCTGAGGCGTGAGCGTCTGAGGCGTGAGCGTCTGAGGCGTGAGCGTCTGAGCTGAGGCGTGAGCGTCTGAGCTGAGGCGTGAGCGTCTGAGCTGAGGCGTGAGCGTCTGAGGTGAGGCGTGACGGTCTGAGCTGAGGCGTGACGGCCTGAGCTGAGGCGTGACGGTCTGAGCTGAGGCGTGAGGGTCTGAGCTGAGGCGTGAGGGTCTGAGCTGAGGCGTGAGCGTCTGAGCTGAGGCGTGAGCGTCTGAGCTGAGGCGTGAGCGTCTGAGCTGAGGCGTGAGGGTCTGAGCTGAGGCGTGAGGGTCTGAGCTGAGGCGTGAGCGTCTGAGCTGAGGCGTGAGGGTCTGAGCTGAGGCGTGACGGTCTGAGCTGAGGCGTGAGCGTCTGAGCTGAGGCGTGAGCGTCTGAGCTGAGGCGTGAGCGTCTGAGCTGAGGCGTGAGCGTCTGAGCTGAGGCGTGAGCGTCTGAGCTGAGGCGTGAGGGTCTGAGCTGAGGCGTGAGCGTCTGAGCTGAGGCGTGAGCGTCTGAGCTGAGGCGTGAGGGTCTGAGCTGAGGCGTGACGGTCTGAGCTGAGGCGTGACGGTCTGAGCTGAGGCGTGAGGGTCTGAGCTGAGGCGTGAGCGTCTGAGCTGAGGCGTGAGCGTCTGAGCTGAGGCGTGACGGTCTGAGCTGAGGCGTGACGGTCTGAGCTGAGGCGTGAGCGTCTGAGCTGAGGCGTGAGCGTCTGAGCTGAGGCGTGAGGGTCTGAGCTGAGGCGTGAGGGTCTGAGCTGAGGCGTGAGCGTCTGAGCTGAGGCGTGAGCGTCTGAGCTGAGGCGTGAGCGTCTGAGCTGAGGCGTGAGCGTCTGAGCTGAGGCGTGAGGGTCTGAGCTGAGGCGTGAGGGTCTGAGCTGAGGCGTGAGCGTCTGAGGCGTGAGCGTCTGAGGCGTGAGCGTCTGAGCTGAGGCGTGAGCGTCTGAGCTGAGGCGTGAGGGTCTGAGCTGAGGCGTGAGGGTCTGAGCTGAGGCGTGAGCGTCTGAGCTGAGGCGTGACGGTCTGAGCTGAGGCGTGACGGTCTGAGCTGAGGCGTGAGCGTCTGAGCTGAGGCGTGAGCGTCTGAGCTGAGGCGTGAGGGTCTGAGCTGAGGCGTGAGGGTCTGAGCTGAGGCGTGAGCGTCTGAGCTGAGGCGTGAGCGTCTGAGCTGAGGCGTGAGGGTCTGAGCTGAGGCGTGAGCGTCTGAGCTGAGGCGTTGGTTGCACTGGAGCCCACAATAGAGTAAACTTGAGGCATTTCTCTGAAATAATTTTGTTTTAACCTATTTATTTCGAAAAGCAGTGAGATTAAATATTTGGAGATTTAATGTTTTACTACCTCTTCCGTTTCACTGGCCCTCATGTAATCCTGACGTGGCATGAATGTCTACAAAAAAGTTCCTTTCAAGTCACCCGGTCTCTTTGTCTCAGAACTCAGAAGGAAGTACCAGTAACTGGCTTTGTTGGTAGATTTTTGCAATAAAAAATATCAAACTATACTTATAGTTTTCTTGTATCTGACAATTCTGAAGTGAATATTATATAACCGTTCAATGTTTGCAATAGATCCTTTGATATATATTCACACCACTGCATAAAACAAGTAGATTATCATATCAGGAACTGCAATTGCAACAGATCTTACCTAAAGAATTTATGGGTAGCCCATGTGTACTATGTTCTGAAAAAACAGTTCCCACCCTTAGCCAATAAACAAAAATTAGGAATACATTTAAAGGAGATCTACCATGGTTATGTAAGACCCCCCGATATCAAATGAAATATAAGTTGAAATGAACTACTGTGGGAAAATCGCAAAGTATGGGGGAATGGAAAGTTTTATCGTGTCTTCTACATAAATTGTACACTGAACATGGTGACAAAACCTTTGAAGACTTAAAAGATTTACTAATTATAGTGCGAAATAAAATAGGTTATGATGATTGTAACAGATAAAGCCTATAATAATTATATGAACACCAATCTTATTGATCGAAAATTCATTGGTTCAGACATCCGCTAGCAGGGCGCCAGGCTTATGAAAAACGTCTATAGGAAATGATTTTTGCAATTAAAAATATCAAACTACATAGTTTTATTGTATCTGACAATTCTGAAGTGAATATTATATAACCGCTCAATGTTTGCAATAGATCGTTTGATATAATTATATTTACACCACTGCTCAGCCACATAGAGGGCGGGCTAAAAAGTACAATGATTCTGTCCTCCTCCACCAGAGGACGCCACTATTAATACAGTCTGGATTTATTGAATTTATGTCCATTTATTGAACGTTTTATGGAGAAAACCTCAAGGAAATTTTGTAACGGGCCCTTTTTAAATGACGACTTGTGATTTATGTCATATCATTTTTTTAAAAGATTGAACGTATAGATTGAACCTATTCGTGACTTTTTCTATACGTAAAAGGATAACTTCTTAAGCTAAAAGAACAAGATGACAACGATTATGTTTCGTATGAATATTGTATTACATGCTGGACAAATATAGCAACGTAATCATTATATGAGGTGCGATAATACTATTTCCATAGGATATTTTTCAACGAAAATAGAAAATGTGGATAATTATTTCTTCCTGTAGAGATATGGAAGATTTTTTTCCCCCTAGACGTACATGTGTTTCTCACATTTCTTCATTAGTCAATACAGTATGCATATCACAGATTGTCATATAAGCTAATATTTGGCTTTTTGGAAAAAGAAAATCATTCAAATTGTTTAAGATCGTTACCAAGTAAATATGTGGAATCAATGGGTCACAGGTTATACAAAATGCTGCAGTACACGAATGTTTACTTTGAGTATCTATATACATTTACAGGAATATCTATAAATGTGCGACTCACTTATGTGTGAATCTAGTTAGTTAGTCTGTCAGTGTCATGTTTGAATAGCACCTTAGCTTCATTCACATTAGGGGACTATGTACAACACATATAGATCTGGTCTTACGAGTTTGGAACCCCATTTTCAGCAAAGGCTAATGAAAACCTATATTAAATAAGCTCACAATTTGCTCACTGGGATAAACTTTTACTCTCATAATGTATTGTATGACTCGATCATTCCATAACTTTCAAATGAGAGAGTTTTATTGATGAGTGTGAATTTTTGTCGTGGCAATTTTTATGATTTCACTTGAAAAACATTTTACTACTTCAATACAAGGACACAGGTTGAGGTATGGAAGAAAAATATCGGTTACAAAACCGAAAAAACCCGGGTTATTCGTCTTCTTTTTCTATATATGAAAGGAATTGTTGATGAGATATCTGGATAGGAAATATGAATCATCGACCGAATTATCGATTGATTTTAAACAAAAAGATGCACATGCCAGCGCGAGCAAGCCGCCCGCCATTTTCCTCTATTATCGTTCACCTACACGAGGAGAACACTAACCTTTTCTTCGATGCCGATCGAATATATCGACCTAATTCTTCACGATATATCGACCCAGACCAGCTCCTGATATCAATAATCCATAATGTATAGTCCATTTTGCTGGACGATGCCGATTTAAGGCGTAAAAGGCGGTCATCCGCGGAGAAGACATACACACATGTTCACCGGGTCGCGCCATTTTGGCCTATGCCTGAGTACAGGCTGACAGGGTCAATGCGCTAGATGCGCTTCGGCCGGAAAGGATTGCGCATGCAAAATAGTGCGACGAATTTCTGTATTTTCTGGTTTATATCGATTCCTTCTTCCTAACATACAGTGGTAACATCAATAAGATATCGACATTAACCTCTATGGCGCGTTAAGTCGACCAAAACGCGCTCGAAATAGGCGAAATAGGCGAGCATTCCCGGCTGACTTTCCGATCAGAGGCCGGGGGCCGCCATGTTCGCCGTCATCACCCTCATTAACATAATCATACTACACGGCAATCCGGGACGCTAGGCTTTTGAATGCTGAGGCGTCGATCGATGTTATACAGTTTGACCGCTTCACTCTCCGACCCGATCTCGGCTAATGCTAAGTCAATGGTCAAACTCCAGCGTAGACTTTCCATAGGCACAGCATTACGACCGGAAGCAGGTCCAAATTTGCGATCTTGTTTCCGCTGGTTGTGTTATAGTTCAATGGAGTTTCCCGCCTTTTTGTCCAAGTCATATACCCGGGCGAGATTCGAATATATCGATCATATTTCGAAGACGACTTGATAATACAGCGAGCCCGGGTAACAAAGGAATTGATTAAAATGCGTTTATATTTATTTATGTAGGAGTAACCACTGTAACACTTGCGAAGAGGAAGGTAAGGTATGGAAATCATGAATTCAAATTGCAATAACATTCATGTATGAATTTGGCGAGACAGATGACCATGTATAGTATGGGGAATAGTGAGGTAGATTTAATCAAAAAAGTAGTTTCTCCCTATTCATCTTTGTTCTATTTCTGTGCTAGATCATTTATTTTAATTCTTAATAAGTCATTCGTTTATACGTACATGCAAAACATCATGCAGTAATCTTAAACGTAGCTAGATACCAACGTATTGAAGGAATTTATTTACATTTATCTTTAATTATTAAATTTAATGTAGCGGATTTAGGTTAATTTCTAGGCATGCATTCCACTAGAGGGTTCTGACTGCCGGCAACTTGGTAATTTCAAACTTTTCTTTCAATAATATGGCAAAAGATCATGCATCCCACATATCATTCAAATATGAACTAAAACCCCTTTCTTTTCTAATGATACATAACGCTTTTATACTACTCCCCTATTCTCACTGACAGTTTATGAAATCGGGAGTACAATCTGCAAGTGGAATACAGCCATCAGATTTTAAACAGCATGTATTTTGGCTATGTCTCTCGTGCGAGTCGTCTTGCCACATTTATCACAACGAACGTCCACGTTCCTCCTCCTACTCGAGAGGCAGTCTCTACATGCAACATCCTCACAGGCCAACTTGTACATCATCCCCATCTCCCTGTACAACGTACAGAAAATACACTCCATCTTGGACGTTTTCCACTCGGTCGCCAAACCACCACTACCACCACCACTATCACCAACATTCGGGATAGCAACTTGATTTTGTTGGGATTTCCCAAAGGATGGGAGGCTCCCCAGTGTGCTATCGATCGCGTTATCTAAGCTGGTTTTAAGGTTGTGTTCATGGCCAACTGCTGGGTTTCTCCGTATAACCGTAGCCATTGGTGAGGAGTGGTATATCTTTGTTGAAGTCGTTGATCGTTGGTCCTCTTGATCTGAGTCATCACAAGTTAGGTCTATCACTGAGGAGTGGCCCCCAGGAGTTTGAGTTTTGGGCCTTTTTGCTGCGAATGTTGTGGGTAATGTTTGCGTTGGGTTCCCTGCTGGACGTTTGATTCCAGAACTGTTAACAGTACTGTTATTCCTACCAGAATTGTTAACAGTACTGTTATTCCTACCAGAACTGTTAACAGTACTGTTATTTCTTCCAGAACTGTGAAGCGGGCTATTAACTGCTTCTCCAAGAGTAGGGCGAGGAAATGAAAACCCATTGTTTAATCTCTGATGATTTCCATTGTTTACAGGCACCAGAGGTTGGCTTTCAAATGCACCTGGACTTTGGGAAGCACCAGGCTTCTGGGATGCACCAGGCTTTTGAGGAGCACCAAGTCTTTGAGAGGCACCAGGTCTTTGATAACTGCCAAGTCTTTGATAAGCATCGGGTCTTGGTAAATTGTCAAGTGTTTGATGAGTGTGAAGTCTTTGATAGGCGTCAGGTTTCTGTACAGTGCCAAGTCTTTGATAAGCGTCAGGTCTTTGATAAGCAAGATCCAATGCTGAATCCACCACCCCAATCCCTGGAGGGGAAACCTGGAGGTGCCGACGACTGTTTTGATTCCCCACTACTCCAGTCGACTGGGGAAAATCCATCCTTTGATTTTGCGGCAACATCTGCGTACTTTGCGGAATCTGACCACCCCTATTTTGTGGAACCTGACCACCCCCACTGACCATATCAACATTGACCACAGGGGGTGAAATCCGAGAGGGGTCATTCAGTAAAACGCTCGTTTGGGCCACTGCTCGACCGCTGCGTTTTTGCGCCAGCAAATCGGCGGACATTCCCAACGTTCTGTTAATGCTTGCAGTCTGTGTGGGGTTTGTGAGTAAGAAGTAGTCTATCCGCGACTTGAGAGCGGCGTGGGGGATGGGTTTACTGTTTGCTGTGAAGGGGACCCCAGTGAAGGGGTTGTTGGGTGCGCGGCCGTATTTTGCCTCCCCTTCGTTGTACCTCTCCAGGGTGGAGCGGTCAACCGACTGACCAGTGGGTAGTAGCATGGGAAGCGCCATTACCTCCACGGTCAAGGGGTCAAGGAACTCCTCGGGGATGACCACCCCTGGAGGAGTGGTGGTTTTACTGTTATAACCACCTTCCTCCAGGGTGGGGCTGGTGGTCTCCAGGGGGGAGTGGGAATGCACTGGAGGAGACCCCACATGGGGGTGGGGGGTGTTCTCAAGTTCCACCACCGACGGAGGACGACGTCGTTTATGACGACCCATGACGTCGTTGTACGCTCCCAACACCCTATCCGAATCCTCCTTGGGACAGTTCGCCGAGGGCTGTCCCCACACCTCCACCCACTTCAAGGCTGGCACACCTCCGTTCAAAGTCTTCGTGATCCTCACAACCAAATGACTCACTGAAGCCAAATTTTTAATATGCTGCGACTTCATTTCTACACCAGCTGACTCCTGGTTATAGAACTTAGACGGCATGGCGGATAGCACAGAATAAGGGGAGCGTGGTCGGAAATATGGATTGTAAAAGCACACCACATCGGCACATTTATCATTCTGCTGCCAGAGTCGACCCACCGAGGCATAAACATGGTTCTCATAGTCGGAAACTTTCACGGGTTCTTTGCTATCCCTGGCCGCCCAACGCTTGGTGGATGAATCACTTTTTCTTATGGCGGAATAGGTGAAGACTTCAAAGCTGCTCGACTTCTGGGAGCCCACCGTGCCGTAGAGAAAGATGCGGTCGATGTCGATGTTGCAGGGGAATGTGAGGTAGATGTTGACTGGAGGTCGGATGAAACTCTCCACGAGAAAGCCCTAAATAAGACAGGGAAAAGAATTATTATTATATGGTAATTCTATATCTACAAGAAAGTCTTAAGCAACGCAGAAACTAGAAATAGATATTAAATGCTAATTTCAGACGCTTGAAACCCTAATAACACAGAAAAAAAGACGTGTACAACGTGCAGAAAATACAACCGATCTTGGACGTTTTCCACTCTGCTGCCAAACTACCACTAATAGTGGCATTCCCAACATTGGTGACAGCATTTTAAGACATGTATTTGAATATCACATTTTCACTTTTTATACACCTTTCCCATGAACTTGCGCACCTACTTTGGGGGCTTTTGGTAACAGGGTCACTTCACTTCATATACCTTAACTATGGGAAAGCCCTAAAAAAGTGTTTCATTTTAAATCCACCAGGGAAAAAGATGTATACCGTTTTTCAGAATCATGTGAGCAAGTTAAATTCATGAATGCATCACTTTAATAGAAATGAGTGTTTCATTTATCAAAGTTAATATAATCTGACGCCGTCAGCGTCAATTGCTTTGCTGATATGTTATTTTGGTCTGATGCAGAATGCTGCAATATATAGCAGCTAGGTTATTTTCTTGTAAATCATAAGATATGTGGACATTTGAAAGGCTATAAATCATCGAAAATCGTAATTCTGTGCTCACACGCTATTTCAGAATTCTAAATAATACATTTCTCATACCTTGCCAGGTCACAAAATAAAATCCTTTCAAGACAACTACCTTTTCCCTACATTTCTAAATGTTTACACATTTTACCAAATAGAACTAAACATAGAATGACAGAAAGAAACATTACATCTTGCAAGAAATTCAGATTGACCTAAAATAAGACCTTTTTTTGTAAGACATATGGTATATGAGATATCCAGGAAATTGAAATGACAAGCCTACCTTGGGTGGCATGTAGTTCTCGACGGCCACCAGGTTGGTCACGTTATATCCATCGGCGCTGACTTTGTCACTGACTACTGTCGGTCGGAAGGAGGGGTGACAGAAGTTGATCGTCCCCATAGTAGGAGCTGCTTCTGAAATTAAGAATGTATGTAAAATATTGAAAAGAGAAGAAAAAATTTAAAATGTACGCAAGATATTAAAATCAATCGTGGTCAGAATTTCGAGTCATGCAGTTAAGGATTTATATTTTCATTCACCTGGTAATTTTGTTTTCAACCGACATATTCCTGCACAGTTGAAATACAACTACGCTGCTGCACGTAAATTGGTATGGAACAAAACAAAATACAATATTTGATAAAAAAAAAAAATGAAAAGAAGAAAATTAAGGTTAGAGTTTGTACTAAACCACAGGTGTGTGAAAAATGGCTCTCGAGGCCCAGCTGATATAAAATGATGTATGAGCTATTACAAATGGTGCGCTAGAGTCACAAAACTGTACATTGGATGGGAGCTCCTCACTAGTCAACGTGTTTACAGAGGCTAATCCGGTAATGTTTGGGGAAGGAGCTCGGGTCGAGGGTCCCCCAACCCACCCCCCGCCGGGTGTGTTTAGACTGGAGTTGAAAGCGTTGGCTAGAATGGTCAAAATTGGTACCCCGGTGAAGTGGTGACTAACTCCCTCAAAATGAGGATCCCGATGGTAAGACCGTGCGCACATATGGTACGCCGGCGGGCTATACTCCAACATAGGCGGCATAACCCCCCCTCTCTCTCTTGGTCAGACTGGGTTTGAAACCCGGTCTCGTCGGCGGGATGTACTCCAACATAGGCGGCATAACCCCCCCTCTCTCTCCGGGTTTGAAACCCAGTCTACCCACGGGGCTTCCCATGCGATACTCGACGAATGGTCAGCCGGTCAGACCGGGTTTCAAACCCAGTCTAACCATTTGCAATTTTTTTTTTTTTTTGTGGCCAAACCGGGTTTGAAACCCAGTCTACCCACGGGGCTTCCCATGAGATACTCGACGAATGGTCAGCCGGTCAGCGCGACGTAGCGCGCTCAGTCGCTAAGGGCTACCTGAGTGAATGGTGACAAGTACAGGATTTATAAACATCTGTTATAGTCTTCCCTAATACACTGTATTGATCGACAACATGGCGAGGTACATCCCTAATACCTTAAACCATTCCAGGTTACTCCGCGCCTTGAGGCCAGAATCCGTTGCTGACCATGTGAGGCGTGTCATGCGAGGTTTCAGGCGTACCATGCGCCACACCGGGGGCAGTATTTACAGGCAGGTTGAGTTCCACGAGAATCCTTACTACCTGTGTATTGAATACAGAGATACAGAGTACGAGTTCACAAACTGGCCAGACTGGTTCTCTTTTCAAATGAGCATGCAACAGGACTTCCGTGACCTATTGGATCCTGGCATGGACCTCAGACTTCCACGGTACCGGTACCACCTGCGGTATGAAGCTGGCGACTTCGATGGCGACTTCCAGATCTCGAGTCCAATGTATGATGACGTGATAATCATAGACATGGACGCGTACATTCTATTCGTGTCAAACATGGTGGACTATGACAGGGCAGCCCAAAAAGGACAGGAACAAGAGTGGACCAGGAATGAGTAGTGTGCAAGCCTAAACATTTGTTATTTAAAAGGCCCTTTTCAGGGCCAACAAACTCATCAAAAGTTGCTTTACTTATGCCATACACCCCCACCAACCCACATTAAACCTCATTAGAAGTGAGGTTTAATTCTAGTATGTTGGCGCTACGCTAATTAGAAAAAGATCTTCTATAAGTCCCCACTGGCGGCGCCACTGGTCAACCGACCACTGGCGAAGCCACTATCGATATAAAATGTTATAGTTTATTTGCCACATTTATTCCTTTCATACGTGGCCAAACCTGGTTTGAAACCCAGTCTACCAGGTTTAATTTAGGCGCGCCGTTAGACTGGGTTTGAAACCCAGTCTAACAAATTTGGGACCTTATTACGTATTTGGAAAAATAAAACTTTGTTTCAATGGTTGGCCCAGCATAATTTGGGCGCGCCGTCAGACTGGGTTTGAAATCCAGTCTAACAAATTTGAGACCATATTACGTATTTAGAAAAAGCTTGCACCACAGCCCCCCCGTCCCCAATGTATTACTAATAAAGATTTTGGTAGACTTTGTTTGAAACCCAGGCCTGATTATATCTTTTTTTTAGACCTGGTCTGAAACCAGGTCTAATCAAAGTGAATTAGACTACGCGTGCAGTCGCGCTGTCAAACTTGCATTGTTTGAGTGAAAGTAACTTTTTTGTAAAATTGTTGGCCCTGAAAAGGGCCGTTGTAAAAGTCGGGGAATGTTGGTATTAATTCCCACGTGACCATAGTTGTTCCTGCATCCTCTTCTCTTCTCGATCTCTCTGTATCAGGTCCGCCAAGAAGGGGTGATACTCCCACGCCTCTAAATATAAAAGTTCTTCGTGCAGAGGGCTTCTGATAGTGAAAACATCAAGGTCAAATGTCATTCTATACTGGTACTGTGGAAGGCGCAGGTACATGTCCGGATCCATAAGATTCCTGAAGTCTTCAAACATGGCAACTTGGAAATCTGTCCATGTACCCCAATCTGGTAGGTCGTACTGGTGGTCACGGTACTGGACCACCATGTGGAATGGATCTACACTAGACTCGAGGACAATGTAGAGTCTGCTAGGTCCCAGAGTTCTAAGCACTCGTCTGACATGACGATCCAATGAGATTGGCATGGAGGCACGCAGAACCCTGGCATTTAATATAGATGAAGGAATGTTTCCATTAGCCATCGTTGCTGTCTACAAATCACCGTGCCTCCAAAATATAAAATCAAATTTGGCTGAGGTTGGACTTGTTTTCAAACCCAGTCTGACCAGCGCCGGTCACCACACAGACTTGTTTTCAAACCCAGTCTGACCAGAGGCAGGCACCGCTCAGTCCATGTCGGGGTTGAAACCCAGCCTACGCACGGGGCTTCAACTGAGATACTCGACGACTGGTCAGCGGCCGGTCATCGCGCCGGCGCGCGCTCAGTCAATGTCGGGGTTGAAACCCAGTCTACCCACAGCGGCCGGTAAGCGCGACCGCGCGCGCTCTGTCGATGTCGGGGTTGAAACTCAGTCTACTAACAGGGCTTCCACTGACATACTCGACGACTGGTCAGCGGCCGGTCAGCGCGACGGCGCGCGCTCAGTCAATGTCGGGGTTGAAACCCAGTCTACCCACAGCAGCCGGTAAGCGCGACCGCACGCGCTCTGTCGATGTCGGGGTTGAAACCCAGTCTACTAACAGGGCTTCCCTTGAGCTACTGTTGTCCGGCACAGTGAGTTGATAAGGGCACATCGATTCCCCTTAAATAGTGGTCAACCCTTCCTACTGGTCATCATTCCAGCATGGATCTTTCACAAGCCATCTTTGCTGCCATCGACCTAGTCAACCAAGGTGAAGGTAACCATATACCTGAACCTGAGTTACTACTGTTGGAACCAGAAGCCAAACAAGAACTACTGGCTGCACCGCAACCATATCCTGCTGCCCTGGACCTGATCCTGGAGGAGTTGCCCCTCATACCTGGACTCCAGCCCCCAGGGACTCCTGAGGCAGCCCCTGCACCTCCTCCTCCTCCATCACCTGAGCTTGTATGGCCTGCCGCCCGTCCTCGTCGCCCCGTACGCCGCCGACTGATGGAAGGGCCCAACCAGAACAATCAAGAGGAGTTAGGGATTGATGAGAGGCATCTATTTGTTGAGGGGAAACGTGGGAAATTGCTTTTGAAGTCCGGCGGGTACAAGTTCTACAGGAACGGTACTCAAGGGACTGGAGAGAACCGGAAACAAAAATTCATTTGCAGTCACTACAAGGTCACCAAATGTACTGCCAAGGTATTAACTTTTTATCAACATAACATGACAGCATTTCATACAGACAGGGTTCTTGAACCATGTCAATCTGTTGCAAGTTATACTCTTATGTACAATAGTGGAATATCATTATTATAATAAGACTTATTCATTCGCCACTGGCGGCGCCACTGGCGGCTGTATTAATTCAATCAAATTTGTATTTTTAAACAATTAGACTGGGTCTGAAACCCGGTCTGATCCATGTGTCTACCTTTACATCTGGTTTGAATTGAAACCCAGTCTAACTATAATGTGTATATTTTTCACCTGTATTACCAAACAACGTTCACAAATAACTTACACGGGTTTTGTTCCCATTTAAGGCAAACTACATCGGGGTAGACATGGACAACGTTAACATCCAGGGCTGGCACAATCATCCACCAGAGATCAACAAGAGGAAGGCAGAGGAGATCGAGGCGCAGATCAGGAAGCGTGCACGGGCCGATCTTCAGACCCCAGTAAGGGCCATTTACCAAGAACTTACACGTCCGATTGTCCACATGGAGGACAGTCACGCCATCGTGGATGCCCTTCCCACCGACTACAGTATGGCTGCTAGTCTCCAACGCATCCGGAAGACACAGCAGCCTCCTCTCCCAAGATCCCTGGCAGGCATGGATCTCACCGGCTGCCAGGACCTACACAACGTCATGATAGATGACGGAGTGGAGGATCGGATCCTTGTGGTGGGGGACAAGGACAGTTTTGCCCTGATGTGTGACTCGCGTCGGGTGCACATGGATGGTACCTTTCGCAGTTGCCCTTCCCTGTTCTCTCAACTATTCATCATACACGCATTGGTCAGGTCCACTGTAATCCCAATCCTGTACTGCCTCTTGCCCGGTAAGAACAGCACTAGGTACACCCGTCTCTTCCGGCTGTTGCAGGACAAGGCAGTGGAGCTTGGTATGCGCTTCAACCCCCCTCGAGTATTGGTGGACTTTGAACGTGCGATTCACCGTAGCTTGTTGGAAGTGTTCCCAGACGTGCGGATTCAGGGCTGCTACTTCCATTACTGCCAGGCCGTGAGAAAAAGGTTCTCTCGACTGGGCCTCTCCCGGTTTGCGCACCACCGTGGTACGGTGCAAAGCGTGAAACATCGCATCTACGCACTGCCCTTTGTCCCCCTACACAAAGTAGTCGAAGTCTACCGGACCTTCAGCAGCGAAAATGGATGGGATGTGCTACAGATGTTTGTGGTGCGTGACATGCGCAAATTCCTCAGGTACTTCGAACGCAACTGGCTAAACAACCACCCAGAGCGTTGGAATGTGTTCGATGCGGATGTGCGCACCAACAACCACGTCGAGTCGTACAACAAGAGAATAAACAATCAGCTGACCGCACATCCCAACATTTTCCGGCTATTGGCCTTCCTCACGCACGAGATCGACAACTCACGAATCTCCATTATCCAAGGCAGCCAACATAAGAGGTGGCGTCCACAGCGTCTGCAAGAACGAATCAAGAATGCCAAAATAAATGAAGCGAAGGCTGACTACTTGGGTGGTGAGGCTCTAATGATCTTCCTGAATAGAGTCGTCAACATCTACCACCCCCCAAAGGCTCGATTGGATCAGCGAGCAGTTGACCCTGCAGAATTGGTCGGAGTTCCTGACCCACCACAGGATGCGCCACCTGTCTCTGATGACGAGCTCGACGCGGACATGGATGACCCAGACGACCCAGCTGAAGAAGACTTCGCCAACTTCGATGACTGAAGTGCCCCTCTCCGTTTCCCAATACACCACAAAAATGGCCCTTTTCAGGGCCCCATGCTCTCACAAAAGTGATCACTCTTATACCCCTAAAGCTCAAAATCCTGTTTAACCCACCAAAAATATTCTAAATAATTTCAAACTTGCGGCGCTCCGCTCTCATACTGCCTATTTGATAAGTCAGACTGGGTTTCAAACACAGAGAAAAAAAACTTCTAAAAGTCCCCAGTGGCGGACCCACTGTCAATATCAAATATTATATTTTATAAATCTCTAAAAGTTTCAAACCAAAAATATATTTTCCACTAAGTCCACACTAGCGGCGCTTATATGATAAGTCAGACTGGGTTTCAAACCCAGAGTAAAAGATTCTCCCAAAGTCCCCACTGGCGGCGCCACTGGTCAACCGACCACTGGCGGAGCCACTGTCGATATCAAATATTATATTTTATAAATCTCAAAAAATTTCAAACCAAAAATATATTTTCCATTCAAGTCCCCAATAGCGGCGCCTATTTGATAAGTCAGACTGGGTTTCAAACCCAAACAATATTTTCTACTACATTACCCACTAGCGGCGCGAAATTGACAAGTCAGACTGGGTTTCAACCAAAGAGATGGGGAAACCTAGTAGGCGCTCCCATCAGCTGTTGTTTTAGGCCATTCGCGCCTGCCTCAGAATCAACCTACCTGTGACTACACTTGCGCGCCTGCCCCTGTAGTCACAGGTAAGTTGTTTCCCAGGCAGACTGGTGTTGAAACCCGGCGACCTGTTGGGCTGATAAGGTAGGCAGTAGACTGGGGTTGCAACAAGGCGGCGCGTAGTTGGTTTTGTGGCGCGGCCGGCCGGCCTGCCGTCCCCACCTGGCCGGGAGCGCGTGTGAGTCGGTGGTATGATAAGGGCCGGCCTCACCTGGCCGACGGGGTAGACTGGGTTTCAAAGCCGGTCTAGGCTAGGCTAGGCGTTAGACTGGGGCTGCAGCAAGGCGGCGCGTAGTTGGTTTTGTGGCGCGGCCGGCCGGCCTGCCGTCCCCACCTGGCCGGGAGCGCGTGTGAGTCGGTGGTATGATAAGGGCCGGCCTCACCTGGCCGACGCGGTAGACTGGGTTTCAAAGCCGGTCTAGGCTAGGCTAGGCGTTAGACCGGGGCTGTAGCAAGGCGACGCGTAGTGGGCAGGCCGGCCGGCCAGCTGGGAGGGGGGAGCACCTGTGAGTCGGTGGTATGATAAGAGCCGGCCTCACCTGGTTAGGCCACAGGTATATAAGCCTGATAGGGCAGGTAGGGGTCACTCAGATCCAAGATGCCACTCAAGAATGTACCATGGAAGCCCACTGAGAAGGATGTTGCTGTTATTTTGGGCCACCCGGAAAAACACCTGCTGACAGCAAGTTCTGCTGTAGTGAACTTCATACGGCCTGAATACCTATCGGTAGACATTTGCTGGAAAATGCTGTTGGCTGCATGTGACGATGAGTGCAACAGAGAGGTCGTTCCTGCCATGACCCAGAAGGCACTGGGTGTGTTCGAGCCGACTAACCTCACATGTATGGCCATCCAGGGACGTTGTGCCCAAGGACCACCAGCTATACCTGGAAGATTCTGGGCCATGTTCGGCACTGTTGGAGAGCTCAGTACCCTGACGACCAGGGACCGTGCACTAACACAGCTGAGATGGGCCAGAGACCATTTCCGTGAACTTGGGCAGCCCGGACCTCAGAACCTCCCAGTCAATGCCCCAGTTTACCCTGATGAGCAGTAGTATGGACGACATCTACCCATGACCAAAACGGCCCTTTTCAGGGCCAACAGACAACTCTCATAAAAGTTGGTCTTTACTCATTGACCGCGTTGATGGGGTTGATTCTATGGTAGGCGTCAGACTGGGTTTCAAACCCAGTCTGACGCTGAAAAAAAGGTAGGCGTCAGACTGGGTTTCAAACCCAGTCTGACGCCTAAAAACCTAAACGCCTAGTCGCTATTTATTTTTAAATTACTTATTTAATTATATCATTAGAATTGGTACTGGTTGGCGTCAGACTGGTTTTCAAGCCCGCCGATATTATTTATTTAAAATTATTTAATTAACTATACCATTAGACTTGGTGTCAAACCCGCCGATGTATTTTGCGAAACTGTTTCATAAATTCCCCCTTCAGTCTCGTGCTTACTTAGTCTATATCGTATATTAGCAATAAATGACTACATGATTAGAGATTAGACTGCTCAAATCCTCCAATAGATTCTGCGTAAGTATGGCGTACATTCAAAGTTATTGATCTCGTAACTGAATGACTAGATGATTCATATAGTTAGTGCACAGATAACAACAAGTTTTTTCAAATTCAAACAAATTATTATTAATAAATAAATATGTACAATCATTGACAAAGGCGATAAAAATATTTACAAACTATTTACAGACTATTTACAGAATATATATATATAATTTATTTACAAATTTACAACAAAAACAAAAAACAACTACACTGCGAGCGACCCGAGCCGCACCATTGTAAGGGTCATAGGGGCGGCCCCGCCACCCTCCCGGTCCTCAGAGGGGTCGTCCCCATCCGGTCGCGAGGGGGCTGCGTCGGGTGGGGGGACATACGACTCTTCTTCTTCTTCTGGTTCTTCTTCTTCTTCCTTCTCCATCTCCTCCACGACCTTCCCTGTAACAAATAGAAATAACAAAAATAATTAGTATCGTCAGACTGATGTTGAAAGCCGGCGACCGAACTAGACTGGGTTTCAAACCAAGATTTCTTTTCAACTAGGCACATACAAACTACCAGCTTTACGTTTTGGGGAATATTCTTATTTAGCACATTAGCATTGGTACCTTTCACTATACACTCGGACGACTAGCTTGGAGCAATAAATGAGAGTGGTCCTATCTAACATAAACTTACCAGACTTCTTGGCCCTCTTTCGGGTACCCTGGCCGGCCCGTCGACGCTGCTTCTTTGAGGGGAGTGGTATGGGTCTGGTCTCATACCCCGCGATTGCTGAAATGGAAAACAATTTGGATTAGGCATGGACCACAGTTTTTTCATTTAAAAGAATCAATACACAGATTTACTACCTCTGACTGAAAGCAGTTCTATCAGGACATTAACCATTCTTCCGTTGGTTAATAACTTAGGCACTAGGGGGCACCAGCGGTTAAACATTAAATCATACATTTTTGTTGTTACCATTACCATCACAGCGTCAGTATTCATGTTTTTTAAACAAAAGAATGCATTACTGGGGCATAACACGATAAAAGGAGAACCTATAAAGACTTAGTTATACTTACGTTTGTGCTTGAACATACGCGCCGGTATGCCCTGGTCGCGCAGTCGGGCAGCAGACGACTGTCTGTCATTGAAGTTTTTCAAGGCACGAGCTTCCGCTTCCTCAGGGGTTTCGGGGGCCCCGCGTACCTTAGGTACGTACTTCTCCTGTAAACAGAAACAATAGAAATTACTTGACGAACTAAATTAATGTTATATTATTTACTATAACCGTCACCGTCCCTCTTAGCGCTAATATTGATATCCGGGGTTGAAACCCAGTCTGACCACAGAATATTGATATCCGGGTTTGAAACCCAGTCTGACCACAGAATATTGATATCTGGGTTTGAAACCCAGTCTGTTTGACAACCAGTCTACCACAAAACAATTGAAAAAAAAAAAAAAAAATATAAAGATGAACTCACTCGGGCATGTTGGGCTCTCCGCTCCCTCGCCGGCTCCGTCCGCTCCGCCGTTGCGGGGGACAGCGCCCGGTTAGGGCCCCGGCGGCCTGGCTGTACTGGAGGCACCCCGAACACCTGCAAGCGTTAGGGTGAGGGTTATTATGTCCGCTTCAAACCTGGTCTGGTGGTACCATTAATTTGACTTTATACTTTAACCTACTATTAAATTAGACGGGATTGACAGGGCGACATGGTTAATTCTTACTACGAGAGTGAGACATCGCCACTTATTAAAAATAGGCGACACACGCGCCACTAAACCCCCACCCCCTAACCCCAAACACCCCGCCCCACGTACCCCACGTTCCGTACATCTTAACGCTAATATTGATATCCGGGTTTGAAACCCAGTCTGACCACACAACTAATTCGCCGTGTTTGAAACCCAGTCTACCGCCGCCAGATACACCTTCAGGCCTACCGCCTGACACAATCTTTGTTTCAGACACAGTCTAACAATAAGGCTACGACTACTTTGAAACACAGTCTACAGAATTATGCTATTGAAACCCAGTCTAAAACCAAAAATTTTAATTTTACTTACTATCGGGATGTTCTGTCGGCCGGCCTGGGTGACCCGACGGGCGTACTCCGGGGTTGGGGGCCGGCCCTGGGCACCCTGGGCACCCTCCGGTGTTGGGGGCCGGGCCCCCTCCTTCTCCAGCTCCGGCTCCGTCTCCTCCGGCTCCTGCTCCTCTGTCTTGGCAGCCCTCCTGGCGGCCCTCTTGCGGGCCCTTTTGGCGGCCCTCCGGGCGGCCCTCCTGGCGGCCTTGCGGGCCCGTTTTTCACGTTCCCCCTCCGACACACTGGAACTGCCCTCGCTGTCCTCAGGCGCCGGGTCCCGCTCCCCCGGGCCCAGGCTACCGCCCTCCGACGCGTCGCCGTCCTTCCGGGCCGGCCTACCGCCCCCCTCCGACGCGTCGCCGTCCTTCCGGGCCTTCCTTCTCCTTTGCCTGACCTTCTGTCGTTCCTCCTCCTTGCTGGGATCAAACAGGTCGGCCACGAATTGGTGCGTGGCACCCTCCGGCCCGGAGGATGGTGACGACAGATCCGCCAAGTTGAAGTTAGATCCGGACATGTTAGTTGAGACAAGGTCAGACTGGGTTTGAAACGCGGTCGGCTGCGGGCCCTTATATATGGCCCCCGGGGGTGGGGTGACGCCACGCCTGATGACGTGCCCTTATTAGGGAAAAGTCGGCGCTGATATCGTGGGAAAGCCACGAAGAACGAATCTGACGTCAGCAAGGTGTCCCAGTTATTGGCTTCTTTGCCAAATTGTAGTACTGATTTGGTAATGAAGACTGGCTTTGAAACCCAGTCTAACTCCAAAAAATAATGTTAGACTTGGTTTGAAACCCAGTCTGACCGGAATAAAGACGACACGTAAAAATTTCTTTGCCAAATTGTAGTACTGATGTAGTACGACAATCGATAATGAAGGCTGGCTTTGCAACCCAGTCTAACGCCAAAGACAAAGTGTTAGACTTGGTTTGAAACCCAGTCTGACCGGAATCTAGTCGACACGTAAAAATTTATTCATGGCCGTATTTGAAACCCAGTCTAACTTAGGCGGTAATACTAGCGACCGAAGGCGGGGGCCTAACCACACTTCGTTTGGGGCGCCGCGTCTGAAACCCAGTCTACCACCCTACACCCGAACTGCCTAACCACATAAAAGTCATATGGACTAACGCCAATAGGTCAGACTGGGTTTCAAACCCAGTCTGACCGCGTTTGAAAAAAAAAAAAAACACGTGTGCAAAAAAGAGGCCGAGAGAAGGGAGGGGGGGGGGGGGGGGGGGGAGGGACCGAGCGAGGGGGCGGAGAGACCGTGCGGGAAATATCCTCCCGGGCAGTCGGACCGATAGGTTCGGCCACCACGCTGGCGGGTTAGACTGGGTTTGAAGGCCGGTCTGCGCCACAAGCACGGTCTAGGCCTAAGCCTGACGGGGGCGTTTTTAGACACTTCTAGCAACCGCGGTTTTGTTTGTACAACAGTTTAGTGGACCGAGGGCGACCGACCCGGCGGCCTAATCCCCCACCCCCCGCCCACCTACTTAACCTCAATGTTGTGATACGTTGACTAGCGAGCGGCAGTCCATTGGATCAATAAACTATGTTAATTCTAGGAACTGATAATGTCTTTGCATAATGGATTTAACACTTATATTTTTGTTAATACTCAAAAGCAACCAACTCATATGTAAACAGCAGTCATGGCTTACCTGTAATTTATTCAAAAGACAATCAGAAAAGTTTCAAAATTGATCAAATTGGGAGTAACCCGTCTTCCATGTAAGCGTATTGTGTAACTGTGGTCCCATTTCAGGATTTTACTACAGGAATATATCTTACTACAGGAATATATTCCGATATATTCACGAAGTGTGTCATTTATCCTACTCATAAAAGTGGTTTTACGATTGCAAGTGCTGATATTTGGGTGAATTCCTCGCAGCATATGAGTGGCTGCCCCCACTGGTCGCCACGCCCTGATCTGTTGTACATTATTTAATAGATGAGGCCATATTTTGGACAATGTAAAAAACATCGGAAACAGTCTAAATAAAAGTTGTAGAATAGAGTTGTAAGTGGCGTTTGCTTTTTATCTTTTTTTTTTCAAATCAGGTCCAAATACCTTTGGCCATTAAGGAAAAGACCTGTTTCATTGGACGAGGTGAAGTATTTAGTATAACAGCGACCACATGAATGAGCAGCTCAGTTTGAAGTATCATCCAACAACTGTTCATTGTGTGACTTTATACGATCATAATTATTATAATCTACGCGATATAATAATCCCGAGATTTGTGTACGCTGTATTTCACATTAAATTAATAATTGATTATTAAAGTTTTTCTTCTCTGGAATGAAAACTGATTGTATGAGTTATGTGTAAGATGTATTACCAGAGAGAGTACAGTTATATCACCTAGCAGCCATTCTTGAACGGCACCTTTGAAAGCTAGCTTTAATCTTCCAAGAGGTAGGGTTGGGCTTCAATCCCAGCAGCTTCTTTTCCTTACTTCCCGCTTTATAAAATGCCAGTCCTTCTCATACTGTGTCTATGCAACATTATATTGAGTATAGGAAGTCAGAGAACGCTTGCCTTATAAATTCGATCACCATCACCACCCTTGATACGACCCTGGCAGTTAAATAGGATGTAAAGCAACCAATAACCAACCAACCTTTAGTGACTGAATAAGCAGATTTGGTTATCCATGGAATTTGGATCAATGCCTCAAGCCATTATTTCACCGACCGTCCCAGAGATAACGGGGAAGAGAAGATAACGTAGGATCGCCGAAGAAGGAAGTTTAAATGTATGGAATGTGTAGCTAGAGTAGGACAACAACCAACAAGGAAGTCAAAAGTGATTCACATATATAGACATATCTAAAGAGAGGTGTTTTTATTTTTATCTTAACTATAATATTCTATATTTGACTTTAAGGATGTAGGTCAGGCTCAGTAAAAAATAGGTTGCGACAAAACTTATTTTATCATTTTTTATTTTTTAATGGAAAATCAGACCTTTGTCATAAAATATCTGAACACTGAAGAATCTAATCTAAGGTTCCCTCCCTCTGCATATCATACTCATGCCCATGAAATTGTATTATTAATCTTATGTTATCCATGTCAAAAAAACGCAAGGAGTCTCCGACTGTCCAGACCCCTGTCCTGGGGTCCGGTGTCTGCAGTGGCTACTCCACCCCCTCCCCACATGATTGGCATTTGGTTTGAAGTAGATCCACTGGTTGAGCATGGCGTTAAGGCTGATGGGTCGTGGGGTGTGTGTGGGGGGGGGGGGGGGGGGGAGACAGGCTCAGCACTGGTGGTGTTGGTACTGAGGAGGTAGGAGGGGTCAGAGGTTTGATTGACAAGTAGATCTACTGGTCATATGCACAGCGTTATGACTGATTGTACTGGGTGTGTCCTTGAGGGGGAGCGGTAAGGGAGGTCACTGTGATCAGTCCACCGATTTCATGGCTCCTTACTCAGTCGAACCTTTAAAAAAATGTTTCCTGCCCTGCGGGTGATCAGAAAAATAATCAGTTGGGAGGTCCGAAAATCTTTTTTTTAATTCTTTTTTTAATTGTTTCATTTAAGGAAGATACCTGATTGTGAACATTTCATATTAAAAAAAAAACTGAAAAAAAAACACAGAAAAAAAAACCCATCTGCTCTAAAGTACCCAGTCCGACAGCAAACAGAAAAAGGTGATCAGGAAAATAATCAGTCCTTCAGGTTAGACATCTCCACAGTGTGGCTTCTTCTTGGATTTTTTTCCTTGGATTGCTTGGAGATGTTCTAACTAAATCCTCATTCTAGATACCAGTGCCGCATTTGACGTTATAAAAACATGCACACATCCCACAACAGTACTTCCCAAACTGTTTGTTTTGTTTACCTTAGACACTTTGGCTTATCCATTACCAATGGGCGCCAAATCCCGACAAGGGCTCTGGATGGGGGGGTCCCCATGTCGCATGTCAAATTTTAAAATGGCAATGTCGCATTTCTTTGTCACTTATTTTTTTCAATGCCGCATGTCGAATTTTAAAAATGTCCATGTTGCATGTCACTATAATTTTGAATTCTGTCTGTCATGTCGTTAAGCCCCCATGTCGCATGTCAAATTTAAGAAATGCCCATGTCGCCGTGTCAATTTTAGCAGTCCATCCCACAAGGCTGTCACTTCCCCATCCTCCTCCAAAGACACCAGGACACTGAGTTAGTTCTCTAGTCCTAGATCTTTGCATCCTTTGTCTTCCTGGCTGAAATGGATAGGTGCGCCGCAGTTCAATCCCCTTTCACTAAGATATTCTAAGAAACCCAAATAAATATAGTGGTATATTACCCGTACTATTATAATTATTATCAGGCGGGTTATAAAAACCAGTTTTGTTAAAACTGGTAACTGTCTCTTTTTTGCCTGAATTAAAAAAAAAGTAAGTGCATGTACCAGCTTGCCTAAGCCCTAGACCATGCATTGGCATGCAGAGGTCATGAAAACTAACTTTATTTTGGGTGTGGTGAAGCGAAAAAGATGAAAAAAGGGGACCTCCATGCAAACCCATGTGCACTGACGGAAATCATCGCGCAGAGGGTCCTTCTTTGGAGGTGAGGTGATTCGTGGAGGTGTAAATAGAACTGCCCGGAAAAAATAGAGGTATAAATTAGCAAGTTGTTGACACTACGTTACACCTTCTCTCGCTACGCCTTCACACCAATCAACTGAATGTAATTCTAGCATTGTCAGCTATAATAGAGGGCGGCTTTCACAGTTCTCAGCAAGTGTCGCTAATGCCTATTGGGACTTGGGTGCAGAGCTGGTATGTGCATCGGCTGTCTTCCAAGTTGCGTTAGATCTATACTAATAGTAAACAAATTAGCATTTATTTGGAGTGTCAGGAAGTAACAACCTGCAGAGAATCCAACAACATTATCAATTGGAATTAAAACCGGTTGTTACTTGTTGTGTAAATCGTAGGAGCTGGATAGAGCCAAAGGTAAGCCCCGTGACTATTTTTTCTAATTGATGTTGATGCAACAAAATTACTTAGACATTTGAATTATATACATAAATTGAGGATCGCACAAGTTTCAATCTAAGAACAATATCTCATCTTGGCTGAGCCCCATGCGCTAGTCTTGACCTGACCAAACTTGTCCTTGTAGTTCTACGGCGTAGACTACGCCACTCGTTGTAAAATAAGGATCCACATCCTACTGCCACAAGAGAGAGTCCGGACGGGACCACCGATGTCTTCAATCATTGTTTAGGCCTGCCCTAGGCTATAGAGCCTTTTTAGTAGCTTCACTAGTATTCACTAGGCACTAGTTTGGGGGCCACCCATAAAATTAATGATGTCACACGCGAGCACTGCCTGAAAACGGGCCTTATTTTCATGTTTTAAACAGAAAATTCAGTGTGACAGGGGGGTGGGGGGGGGGGAGATTCCTAAAAGTAACCTGAAAAGGTGCGACATCATTTTATGGACGGCCCCTTTGCCTTGGGCTTAGCGAGACCTAGGGCTAGGCTACGATTTTAAATTTGTTGATACTTTTAGATTAAAATGTGCAAATGATTTAATATCTATTTTGAATGTCATACAGTTGGAAATGTTAGTACTTACAAGGGCAACATTCAGAACACAAGAAGAGTAGAGACTGTTGAATGTTGTCGGTCGGTTTGTCACTGACAGCGTAAACCGTCATTTCCAAAGAGTTGTCTGTGGGCGATAAAAGAGGTTTTACTTATTTTTAACTTAATTTCCTCTACTGATTGGTGACTACGATACCTAGACCATTGCTAATGATGCGTTACCTTAATAAAAGCGTTTGATCGTAAACAAAACTTACTTTGAATTCAAATAAACTAAAACAATCACAAACCTTCAATTTCACATCGCTGACCACTTCCCGGACTTGCAAGGTATCACACAGCTTTGAAAACCAAACCCATGTTTTTCTTTCAAAAACATGTAAATAACAAAATGATCCTTTCTATTCGATTACAACCATAAAAGATTGTTTATACTTTTATTACAAACTTGCAAAATAATGTTTATAAAAACAGATTTTGAATAAAATAATCATCACAAAATAATTCGTCCCTGTGATACCTAAATTTTAGCTGGTTACCGCGTATTTCTTATATCTATTATATTCTAAATGCAGCAAGCTGAGAACAAGCATACTTTAGAAACAACATATTACTACGCGTATAACTTTTTCTTTATAAACTAGCATCAGAAATCAATAACTAAGATATATTTCATATCACGAACAAGATTTTGAATTATTTTGAGATTCTGGAACAAAACTTTACGAGTGTTGCGCGTTTTGAAGTTATAACCGAACTATTTTCAGGCGCAGGTATACTGCGCATTCCACCGCTTCCTTGGATACCGAGTGGGATGTAAATAATCGGGTCAGATTTGGGAGTCTCGATCATCAACATGTCAGAGGTAAGGCACATTAAGATCAATTATAAACAGTTGCAATCATTTATATTGTTTACGAATACATATACTTCAATGTTAATGCCTTACACCTGCAATCGGTGACGATGTAACGTAGTCGACACAAATGACACTGGCTGCCTGTTGCAAGTGTTGACAATGTTGTGACTTGTGTTTGTCTCATCAGCAGCTGTCAAATTTCAAACCGTGATCTCATGCTCAGATTTTAAAGAGAGCCTTTAGTTCCATGAAGTGCTGTTCATAAGCAGTGTAGTTTTATGAAATTCATATAATATGTAGTCTAATTCAAATTTGACAATGGAAAATAAGCAATGACAATGAAACCCCTCCCCCTGCTTTGGCTTTAACTTTAACTAAAGTTTAAGTTTGGGCCTTTCCAAAGTAAGTTAGTCCGAGAGGCCCCGACCCGACGTTACCACTCTGTCAGGGGGGAGAGAGACAGTTAGAGCCGTTCTCGAACTGTTCCAAAGCTATGCCTACGCTGTGGCAATCAAATTCATATTCACTTTCAGTGAATTTTTTGATATTTTGTAAACCGTCTAGACATTTCATTTGCATTATTTTTCTAATTCACTGACATGATCAGAGAGGGATGCTTATTTTCAGCTCCATTTTTGTTTAGAATAATTTATTAGACTTAATTTGGGAGCTTTTGATGATTGATTGTGCCTGTGCCTGTGGTTTCAATTAAAGTTAATTACTTTTCTTTTTCAGCTTTGAATAGTTTTCATAACAATGACATTCCTTGTTTTTCTTACAGGAGAAAAAAGAACCCGGGAAGGAACGTCCTTCTATCGAGGACAGTGCCTTTGAATCCTTGGAGAAGGATTTTCAGGAGGTAAGCAATAACATTAATGTCCACATCTTTTTTAATTGGTTTCTGTACCTTGAAAATGTACTGAAACGTATCCTTAGGGTTTTCACCCTACGAAACGTCAAATATTAAAAACAAACAAAATTGTAAGGTAACGTTATAGTCCATTCAGAATGTGTATCTTTAAATGCAAAACACGTGTAAGTTTTTATGTTGCTCATTGTTATAACTAAGACTAATGGTTTAATTTCAGGTCCTTCAAGAACTTATGCAAGAGAAGGGACTGGAGAAATTCCGGGTTGAATATGAAAAATTGCACCGCGCTCTAAAGAAATCACATGAAAGCGAGAAGCGGTTGATGCAAAAATGTCGCGAACTCAATGCAGAGATTGTGGCCCATTCTGCCAAGGTGGCCACAGCATTGAAACTTTCCCAGGAAGATCAGGCCACCATAGCCTCTCTGAAAAAGGTAATTACCACCTGCATATATATAGAATAAATAAGTTAATAAATAAATCTAATCACAAAAATTATCTAATTGTAATTCAACATGACAATATATCCACACTTATCAGTTTTCACCTCTTTGCTCTTTTTAATGTTTTTATACATTTTATTCATGCTTTATTTTGAATCATTCCCACAAAGCTTGGATTAAAAAACATTCTTTTATGTTTTAGGAAATCGAGAAAGCATGGAAAATGGTTGACGCTGCCCACGAGAAAGAGACGCGTGCCCGAGAGACCATCCAGAGTCTTAAGCTGGAGATTGCCAACCTCTCCAAGCTGGTGGAGCAGGGTGCTGGCCTCACGATGGGTCAGGAGCACAGGTCAGACTCTAAAACCTTTTTTTTTTGCATTGAATAGTATCTATTATAATAATTTTCAATGAAAATGAAGGGGGATATCTTTTTTTTTCTTGGAAGCACCCTAAAATGTTTTCTTGACGTATCTAATTGCTGTTGAAATAAAAACAAAAAAACATTTCACTTATATTTTTAGAGGGGACACTCGTCATAATTTTCAGACAATTTCAGAATGCATTGTTAAACTTCTTCATTTTGCATTCCAAGTCGTTAAGATATCATTCTTCTCTTATTTTCTCTCAGTGTGAATGAGCTGCTTAAGATCAAGGAGGACCTGACCAAGGAGCGTGATGACTTGCTCTCCGAGATCGTCAAGGGACGTGAGAACCTCAGCGAGTCCCAGAACAAACTGGCCAAGCTGGAGCAGGATCAACAGGAATCCCATCAGAAGATTCAAGAGGTAATTTATTTTATCTTAATTTTTTAATCACGTTAGATCACACTTGATAAAAGTGTTTGTTTCAAGTTCTCCTCTTGACTGTGTCTATTTGGGCTTACTTAGAAGTTTCTTGAAAAAAAAAAAAAAAGTCCCGACAGCGAGGCTGGTAACTGAAATCAAACTTATATTTTGTTTATTGAACGCCTTCTCAATATATATCTTTGGAAATATAAATCTAATTAGTTGTATAATTCGAGTGCATTGATCTAGTTGCTCAGATAATGATATTGGCCTGTGAATGAAAGGCCAAAAATAAGATAAAAATATAGTTTATGCAATTATGATATTAAATTTCTGGTGTAATAAATAATGTTAAAGGAAAATAGAAAACAGAAAGACACGTAAGAGGAACCGTCGTTCTTTATTTTGAAAAATGATAAAACCTAATTTTGTTTAGATGTTAAACAATGAAACTTCAGGATCATGATTCAGGGTATTCTCATTTTATCCAACAGCTCCAGCAAGATATCCAAGTTCGGAGCAATGAAGCCCAACGCGAGTCGAGAAAAAAAGACAAGCTCGAACGAGAGCTTCGTCAGGCCAAGGCTGACCTCGACACTAAGGGGGCTGAGATCAAGACGCTCCAAGGCCAGATAGAACGCTACAAGCTGGATATAAATAAAACGGAGCAACAACTTAAGGAGCAGCGAGTAAGTAGATTGCCTTTGATTTACTGTTTGAAAAATCATGTTTAAGTTTCAATATTTCTGATGTAGTAACGCTGTTGAGAAACGGGATGCAAAACATAATATTTTCATTCAGAAAATGGTATTATAGACAAGCAAGTAAAGATTACTGAGAAAAATGTCATTTAAACTGAAAAAAATACCAATATTTCAACTGAACCTGTTTTTTTTCTAAAGTGAATGATTCAACGCACTGTGAGTGTAATTTCTTTTATGAGCTTATGGTTCATTTGATTAATTCTACTCTATCAATTCCAGATTTCGATTGAGCGCTCAACAAAAGAGAGCGACCAGCTTGGTGTCCGCTTCCAAAAGCTTCAACAGGATTTCGAGGCTCAGCTCATTGCTTGTGACCAACTTAACCAGGAGAACCAAGCTAAGGCACTCGAGCTGAAGGTAAGTAATCATGTTCGCAATTTATTTGAAGATTCTTTAAATTAAATTGATGTATAGAAAACATAATAAAGTAACCGATTTTGTAATAATTTTTCATTTCATTGAATCAAAACAGATATAAGTCTTAATCAAGATAAATGCACAATATAAAAATTTTTTATTTAGACGACTGGTAGTTGTTTCCTACATAAAATGGTAAAATTATTGTCACAGAATGCCGAACTTTTCAAGTTTATGAGGCGCCATCTTTGAAATAATGTTTTGGTTGGTATAACCATATAACATGGGGATTTTTTTTTTTTTTTTTTTGAGGAAACGGCAAGAGGCCCATCAATATCAACATTTATAGAAAATTGGCATTTTCTTAAATATTCCACTTATTAAATGAGTTTATCATGTTCACTTGCAGCAAAAAGAAGATGAAGTGAACTCGTTGAAGCAGGAGACACAGCGGCTGAACCGACTGAGGGAGACGATCCAACGTAAACTGCGACAGGTGGAGGACAGCAAGTCAGAGGTGGAGCAGAACAAGGAAACACTCAAGTCTCAGATCTGGGGTCTGGAGAAAGGTAAGCATTTGTCCTACGGTGTCTATGATAGTGACAGTTTTGCATGTTTTTTTCTATAGTTTAAAAACAAATTTCTGTCGCGAATTTCATTAATATTACGATTGCCATTGAGTGTTTTTTGTCTCAAATCTTATTTTCTTCATCTTAATTCAAATAAAAAATATCTTTTTTAAAATTTTCAGTTCTCATTTTAGCTAGTATTATCGAAATGAAATGTGCTACCTTCAAGTTTAATCGTATCAGTGTTGTAACACTTATATTGGTCATGATCATGATTCGGAATGATGTATTTCACTAATTTTCCAATTTGTAATGATTTTGAAATTTACATTATTTCTCTTCAGAACTTGAGGCGACCAAAAAACAGGCTGAGACCGACAAAAAGGCGATCGATGAACTTGTACGTGAACGTGACATCCTAAACAAGAACATGTTGAAGGCTGCAGCCAACACCCAGAAACAACTGAACCTGGTGAAACTGCACGAGCAGAGTAAGAAGAACTTAGAGCAGGAGATCCAGAACTACAAGGAGGAGGCGCAGAAACAGCGTAAGATTATCTACCAACTGGAGAAGGAGCGCGATCGCTACATCAATGAGGCTTCCGATCTCACACAGAAGGTTTGTACATCAATATTTGTTAAATTGTCCAATATATTATTTATTTAATCAGTCCATTGACCTTTTATTATGAAAGTTATTACAAAAGATAAAATTTTAGAAGCTTCAAAACATATATTAAAGTATTTCTCATTTCCATATGAAATGTTATTTCTTAGTTTCATTCGTTCCTTATAGTGCAATATAGATGGCAATAATATTTAGTGCAGGCATCTTTTACCATAACTGATAATTTTTGGCGTGGGAAACAAACTTTTTTTTAAATGTTTTACAACATCTTAATAGTACACTTAATGATAGAAAATATGTCTCAAAGTCCAAAACGTGTTTATAAATACCGGTACTAAATTTTCACACCTTCAATTTTCCAACAAAATGAAAAACATATCTAATAAATAAGATTCCCCCTCTCTAGGTTCTCCAACACATGGAAGATGTCAAGGTGCGTGAGATGCAGATCTTTGACTACAAGAAGAAGATTGCGGAGAACGAGACCAAGCTGAAGCAGCAGCAGAACCTGTACGAGGCCGTGCGCTCCGACCGTAACCTTTATTCCAAGAACCTGATCGAGTCGCAGGATGAGATTACTGAGATGAAGCGCAAACTGAAGATCATGAACCACCAGATCGACCAACTCAAGGAGGAGATCTCCTCCAAAGAGGCTATGCTCGTTAAAGAGCATCTGGAACACCAGAGGTATGTTGGTTTTTGTGATTTGATTATATCAAATTTATCCTTCACCTTCCTGTAGTATTTAAGAATATTTTGTCACTTCCGTATTGAGGGGAAAATTGGGAATCTCTTTTTAGAATTTGTCTGAACCATAGTGTGAAAATCTATTTTCTAAAGCTTTGATTAATTGAAGGTGATTACCTAGTCGTCCACCACCCCGAGATACCTTCCACGTGATGAAGATAGAAAAGATGAGAGTTACGATTAGGAAAATAGATTTTTGATTACCTGAAGTAAAGATTGTAAGAAAAACGATCTTTCCTTGCTGTAAAATGTATTATGTAAATCATCTAAGAAATTGCAATGCTATGGAAGGCCCTGAGAAGATGAGTACAATTTTCTTTTTTTAATTATTTTTTTTAAGAAAATTAATTTTAGAAATACTTGGTATTTTCAGAGTGGAGAAGGAGAAGGAGGGGCTGAAGGCTGAGCTGCAGCGGATGAAGCAGCAGGCCCAGGAGAGCCGCGCCTACATCGACGCCCAGGAGGCCGAGGAGAGGAAACTTCTCAAGGTGGGTCTAATAAACACTGACGGTGAATGAGTACTGTGAATGTACTTATATTCGCGTTGTATAGAGTATTGCTTAAGTTTTGTTTGTAAATATCTTTAAAATTACATGCAGAGTGGAAGTAGCTTCAACTTTATCATAGGCCTCTGACGCTCTGTAACTTAAAATTGAATTCACGTAGATTTGGTTCAATTTGTTACAAATCCGTAAAAAAAATTACACACGGAAATATCTATATTCAGAGTATCATTTGTTATGAATCGTAAAACTGCAATCTAAAATTTACTAATTTTCATCTCTGGTTATTCCGATGTTTTGCATGTATCATACCGATTTCCTTTCTTTTAAATGCTTGAACTTGAAGATCTGTAACAACTTGAATGGCTTATCTAATCTTTGACTATTCTTTTCTTTGATGCCCCTATGCTCTGTAACGTACTATTTTATAGTACCTGTTGCTATTTCTTCTTGAATCTTAAGGTTTAAAATTTACAATTTCACTAATTCCAACCTAAAAATCTCATCCTTAGGTCATCGCTGAAGCGGACGCAGAGCGCGTGCGACAGAAGAAGGAGCTGGACCAGGTGATCAGCGAGCGCGACATTCTGGGTACTCAGCTGGTGAGACGTAACGATGAGCTCGCCCTGCTTTACGAGAAGATCAAGATCCAGCAGTCGACCCTGAACAAGGGCGAGATCCAGTACAACCAGCGCCTGGAGGACATTAGGGTGCTCAAACTGGAGATTAAGAAGCTGCGCCGGGAGAAGGCCATCCTCCAGAAGTCAGTCGCCAACGTCGACGATCTCAGGTAAAAAATATTGTGTTTGGTTCTCTATATTTTACTGACTAGACTCACCAAATCCATTATCCTGGGTGTCCTGTCCAACCCCCTAAAGACCCAGGACACCCTGACAGACACTCTGGGTGTGTTGTGGACAACTAGAAGTCGTTCTCTGATAAGGAGGGAAGGGGACCCCAAACTTTAAGTGCAGGATACCTACGAGTCATAGACTGGGCGTTGTGTTTAAAATTTCATGAGCCCTGCCGGACGTCAAACAACCCAGACTCTATCTTTCCCTTCTTACCAATTTTTAAAAATTAGGTGTATTAACATGTTTTGTGTTTCTGCGTCCTCTGCTATATCTTATCTCCTATTTTGGGAAGTGCAGTTTTGAAAGAAGTGAAAATTGTTAGAGGATAATACAATACATAGGTGCAAAGTAGCAGCATTTTGATACATTGATACATCCGGAAGGACTGCTACGATCCATAACACCCAAAATAATGTAATAACTGAAAATAGTTACCCAACGGAAAACGTGGTCCAGTCTATCAAAAAATGTAAAAAAAAATAATAATAATAATAAAAAAAAAATTAAATCGTACAAAATCATCAAACCATTTCTGTCCCTTCCCTCCTCCAGGCGTGAAGTGTACCACCTCCAGCGTGAGCTGCTCCGGGAACGTACCCGCTGTAAGGCCCTGGAGGAGGAGCTGGAGAACCCCATGAACATCCACCGCTGGAGGAAGCTGGAGGGGTCCGACCCGTCAACATACGAGATGATCCAGAAGATCCAGACCCTGCAGAAACGACTCATTGCCAAGACCGAAGAGGTAGGAGTGAACAGATTTTGCATTTTGTTGAATTAATTTCTGTCCCAAAATGGGCCAGTGGTGGAGGGGCGGCCCTTTGTTTTTGACAGAAAAAAAGAACAGATTTTGCACTTTTATTTTCTTTGAAACGAGAGTATTTTTTTATAGGATTCAAAAGGTATTTCTGTAAATTCATATCCGAGAACTTTTTTTTTCTTCAAAATATTGCTATCATCACGACATTGGAAAAAAACGCATACCATTGTTTCTCATGAACAATTTCTATGCTTTAGAACTTCGTTAGGCCCTATAATTCATTGAGAATATAATTATGAAGAATAAAAGCTCCGCAATCTATTCAACATTTACTTGGCTGTCAATTAGCCATGTTAATATCAGAGTTCCAATGCACAGCGAAAATGGGGAAAACGAAAATATAATCCCTGATAGGGAAAAAACAGGGAATTTTGTTTTTGCCTAGTTTATGGATTTTCTAATTCTTAAGATACATGAGATAATGCAATATGATCTGAATAATCGGATTTTTTTAATCAAAAAATACTTGAAATATTTTATATCAGAATATTGTTCCGATGAAAAAGTATCAGAATACTACTCTGACTATTTCAACTATTTCTTAGTAAAAAAATGTCCTATCCCACCCTAGCCTTCTCTAACACTTGTTCCCCTGTGTTACTAGGTGGTGGAGAAGGAGCTGCTCATCCAGGAGAAGGAGAAGCTCTACGTCGAACTCAAACACATCCTGGCGCGCCAGCCGGGGCCCGAGGTGGCCGAACAGCTGCAGATCTACCAGCAGACACTCAAAGAAAAGACCAAGCAGATGAAGGTCAGTGGCAAATCCTAGTCACTTAATGCTTTTTTCTTAAAAAATTAAACTCTTTTCCCCCATTTTATTTACAAAAATGATTTCCTTGATTTTTTACTTAGAAATGTCAAGTCCATCTTTAAAAAAAAAAAAAAGTATGCTATGATTGGTAGTGAAGCTATTTCTATATCAGTAGCATATTCAAATTTTAGCTGTTACTTTTTTTTCAAAAATACCTAAGAGAGTAAAATAAACTGAGGCCATATTTCTCTACATATTTTAGATTTAAGGTTCTCACAATCATAGCTTCATCAGAAACAAATTAACAAAAAAAAAAATGAAGGGTTGCACAATTCAAGCATTAGGGGCTGGTTGATTTTAGAGACATCGAATTTAATGCTTCAGGTTTTTTAATGTTATGCATTGTTTTGTTACAGTCTATGGCGTCCGAGTTGAACATGTACGAGTCGCAGGTCAGCGAATACAAGTACGAGATAGAACGACTGGCCCGAGAGTTACAAGAGGTCAAGAAAAAGTACTTCATGCAGAAAAAGAAGGAACAAAATCAAAAGTAAGTTGAAACCCTTACGAAAGAGTACCTATATTCAGAAATTTGTAGATATCAGTGTTAAACATTGACGTCAGTCCGTCAGCTTTAATACACTTTACTACCAAATCAGCCCGGGTGGCTGTTGGTCTAAAAATATCAAACACTTAAATAAATCATGTAATATGTCTTGAAAAGCAGAATTTTGCTGTCAGTATTTCCCATTATTTTAATCATACGATGAAATGCATTTCTTAAATATTTAAGATGAGCCTTGAATACTAACGGTAATCATTATGCGCTTGAATCCTCATGAAGGGCGTCAACCCCAAACATGTTAGTTTTACCACCGACGTACCAATAAAACTCTATCCACATGCCCAACAGAACAGCCGTTCAGTTTGATATAGTAGACAACGATCTTTTATTCTCTGAATACTAAGTAAGTTTTGTTCTGTTTTCCAGGGAACGCGAGCGAGCCATAGCTCAAGCCGGGGCACCAATGATCCAGCCGCAGCGGGCTGACCAACCACGGTTCACGGGCGGCGGATTTAACCTCAAACAACCCACACAGAAAGTGGCCTAGTCAAGGCTAGTACCCCATGGACCTAGGTGGCTTTGGACTAGCTTTTACACAGTATACGTACATATACATCCCGTGAAATGTTCCCAAGCCAACTCAATTTTCGGAAAGAAAAGAAAAAAATTCAAGGTCACAAAAAAATCTGCTTGCCGTTGTGAAATGTACGGAACCTAAAGATCCATGGATGTACTGGCCTTGTTGACCCCCGCGCGATGTCTGTGATATTGTTTAATGACTACTATAAAATATAGGCGTGCCAATAAAGTGCACTTGTTTGAATTGTAAATTTTAAAAAGCAAATTCAAAATTTTAAAAAGAAATGGAAACGTTCGTTAGTGTTTGTTCCTCACTACACCTTAAATTTTCTAAATTTTATTAGTTTTGAAATTCCATTTCGTTAGTCATTCACGAATGACATTGTTTTTAATGTTACGATCACTGAAATTGTTTTTATTCACTCGATACGAATCCGTCCAGTATTTGCTTATAAATGCTCTAATAAATGATTTGGTCTAACTTAAAATCAACTTGTTGTGTTCTATGAATGATTTTTTTATGAGAATATTGTTAAAGTAACGTAACAGATATGGGTCACCTAAGTTCGATATAACGGAACATTTAAAAAGAAATGGGAGCCAAAGGCAATGTTCAAAGCTCTACAAAATTCTAAAATTCCTCTTCTAATGAACTAAAGAAATGCGTTTAAAGTCAGTAGCAATATATTTGAATATTATTGAAATGGAAGAGATGAGTCAAGAAGTTTGTTAAAAGCGAAATGAAATTTTGGTTAGCAAATTATGTCGACATTGCAGCAGGATTCCGTCTTATGGCTAGCCGCAGACATTCCCTTATTCCATGGCATGCCAACCCCTTATTTCCATACCCACAAACATCCTAAAATATAAAGTCAAAACTTTGAAAATTTCTCCAATACAAGCTGGCCATCCCGGCATTTAGAGAGCTAAGCCCCCTAAATTAACAGGCGACCCGGCCAAGGCTTTCATTTTTATGGTTTGTCTCCAGATATGATTTTCACTTTTTTTATGCAAAAGTAAAATGCACTAGCCCACTTTTTTCAGTACAAGTCTCTGTTGGCTGTGCAGCCCCCTGACACCATTCTGTTGCCATAGTAACAGAGCCAAGTTCCAGGCCCTGTATACTGGAGTGTCAACAGGGTCATTAAGGGCTGACCACAGGCCTTATCTGATGATCTCTCTGAAGGACCGCCTACCAGAGGGAGGTGGGGGGGGGGGGGGGGGGGGGGGGCTGGGGGAGAAACCACATGGGGCCTCAGAAGAATAATTTCAAAACTGTCACTTTTCATTTTTCAAAATACAGAGTAATAATATAATAATCACTTATTTCACCAAATAATACTGGCATTTCATGTGATGATTAATATATGAATAGACCTGCCCATTGGTGTCGAAATGAGCACAGAAAATATCTATCACACACTAGATGGCTATTTTCTAAAATAAGTAATGTCCTTATATAATTTTACTCTTCAGGAGCCTCATAACTGAAAGCGTCCAGGCAGTTTAGCTGGGACTCCCTGGTGAAAAAAAGTTTCAAAAAGATGACTATATTATCACATATTTATACTAATATTTGAGTGTAGGTACGCTTAACTATTACCATTCAGGGGTTTTCACATGTATTTAGGGCCTTTTTAAGGATATAGATCTCGGGAACTTGCATGAAATTGCATGAAAAGTGTGCCTTCCCCACAGGTGTTCACCATGGCTTATAACAGAGAAAGAAGGGGAGGCTGACGTCACAGGGTACAGCTGAAGTGTTGAGCAGAGACAGGCTGGGCGCCTGTCAATAATCAAACAACCTCTGATCAAGTTCTACAAGTTACAAAGCCTAATCAAGTTCTAAGCTCATTATCTAAAGAGTGAAAACATAACCACAGCATTGGGAATGTAAAGAGTTTTATTATTTTTTTGGTGGCATAAAGTTACATAACACTCTTAAAAGCACCATCGTTTGAAAGTTGACGGAACAATAACTGACACGGTTATTATTATACCCCAAGTCAGGAGTCCCGCATTCAAATAAAAAAAAAGGAAAAAAACAAACAGGGAAAATACCGTACAGATACAGAAACAAAAAAAAATCCACAAAATACAATAAAAACATCACGTCAAACATCCTATGTATAGCACATTATATGTGCCACATAGACACAGCCGTAATGAGTAAAACTGACCCATCACAGCACGTTTGGCCCGGGGACTGTAAAAAATCCCCGATTCCTGCCTTAGAAACCGTTTGACATTTACGCACACATTCACACCTCATGGGAACTAATAAACTGAACGACTGGCTCGTTCGGTGACTCGCACGCGGAACAAACCAACGTTTAATATTTATTCAACATCAACTTCTGTACTTAGGTGCCTTCTGTTTTAATCGTGCCAATCTGAAATCGACTCCATGATCTTTATACCATTTTTTATCGTGTGCTGCGGATGAACTAAACAAACTAACGGGTCAAGTGTCCCTTAATGGTATATTATATGTATGTATCCACAACTAAAACATCTTAGGATCTAAAATTATTTTTTTTGTAGTTGTTTTTTTGTTTTGTTTTGTTTTTAGAAATACTTCAAGCATATTTTGACTACATGTATTTTTTTTCTTAATTTTTCTCTCCATATGCTAAGTCCATGGTGGCTCACAACAGTGGCTTTGCCAACAGGACTTCCAGAGTATTTTCATTTTCCAGCGACAGACTACAAGTTAACCATAATACTAAAAAAAAAATCATAACTCATAAATTAGTGCCTCAAGATTCATAACATATTCTCCTCCATTTAAGCACGCAATTGGAAGGATTTTTTTTTTTTTCAGTTTTCAAATATTTGAATCTGATACAAGTATCGCGTCACCAAGTTCAATAGCAACATTAGTCGGTTGAACATGTTTTTTCCTTTTGTCCCACAAATCCCTTTTTCAGCATTCACAACGAACCTCTCCGGATGAGATGTGCGTCTGGGGATGGCAGCGCAGGGGCGTTGCTAGGTTATCACAGATAGGCCACTAGCAACCGGGGTGCGGTACCATTTACCTCTGCGCGTAGTCATCGTTCTCGAAGTTGTCGTTGGCCACGTATGACCGGGGAATGAATTCGGGCGCATTGGGGTTGAGTTGGCTCTTGTTCTGAAAGAAAATTTGAGTTGCTTTATTATTTATAAGTTGCTGGCTTTTTGATTTCGTACTACGAATATTCAAGATGTATTTGAATTATGATGAACTAGAGAAAATATATTTTTCAGTCCTCTGGACTGAAAAACCTTGCTTATGTGGCGAAAAATAATGATCTATAAATTGGGGAGGGAGGCGGGTCAGAGCAGACAAAATACCACCTGCCCCCGGTGGCCCAATGGGACAAATATACCCCCCCCCCCCTCCCCCCTCTGGTACCCGCCACCGACCGCCCAAAACCTTGACCAACGGCCACTGGCACACGTGATCTGTGCAGTCACGTGTGTCACCAGCACCGACTGCTAGTACCTACAGGCAGCGGCGGTAGCTGGGGGGGGGATTGGCTCCAAAGGAAGACTATGACCCTACTGTGGAGAACAACATTGGAGCCCAGGGCCGTAGTGGACGTGTCAAAGGGGTTGAAAGGGGGAGGGGTGGGGCCCACTCTACCCTCACCTGTCACTCAGGGCCAACCAGAGGGGACTGCCTTGACCAATCAGGGGCAGGGGGAGGGCGAGGTTGGAGGGGTGAGGAGAAGGGTCCAATTAGGACCAATTTCACGCCTCTTGACTGTACACAATAGAAAAACATCCGACAGTAAGGCTTATGGGGCGTGCTTTACCAATAATCACTAGATGGCGCCCCAAAAGCAAAAACGATATCGTAAGAAGAAAATAAAAGTGTGTTAAGATGTATTTCCAAGTGAAACAGTTCGTCAATTAAATGTTAGCATGTCTTTCAACAATAAACATATCAAAAACAGGATATTTCTAACCTGTATTAAAGACCTCACAATATAGTTGAAACATCTTGGCATATCTTACTGTAAATATATGGATACCATGATCTTTTCCATCGCGAAAATATACAATTTTCAAGAATCAAAAGATATTTCAATTAAGGTTTCTCAAAGGAATGCCACTCAGTTCCCGAGCTGGGCAACTACATGCAAAAAGGTTTGCCGAACCCTGCCCTAACAAGGTTTTCTTTGCCATTTCCCCGGTGCAATGGTCACCAGGACTAAGGCCATATTCCCCTTTGCGGTAGTTGCCATATGCGATCACTATTTTAAAGTAACACAAGCAATTTGCGGTTTTGAAACCAACATGTTGGTATCCCTGACCGCAATCAATCAATAGAAAACCAATATAAAATAGCACCTACCACAAGTATATATATTCCACCTTGCACTACACTACCGCGAGCACGTTTGTGGTAGTTTGCTTGTGTCTTTTCCTGGTGCCACAAGCAAATACTGCAAAGTGGAATATGGCATTTATATAAATTCATATGAACAGTACTCAACCGACCTGGAGGGCTTGGATGGCCTGGAGACATTCCAGCTTCTCCATGGCGATGCTCTTCCCGTTGGACTCCATGATGTAGTCATCCTCCTCGTCTTCCAACATCTCCTCGAAACAGGCCTCGATGAAGAACTCCTCCCAGAACTCCTCCTCTACCTGGAATGGTCAAATGACATTAGTATTGAATGAAAGGGATAGTCTGGTCAGCCTTATAAATTAAGTCGGAAACAGTTTCCCCAGAATTTCTTACTTTAGTTTTTTATGCAAAGACCTCTAAAAAGTTGAACATCTCTTTTCCTGCATTCTTATAAGGGCAGATAAACGTTTTTGGGAGAAGGAATTTTCCAACTTCGGAGGAATAATCAAGGCCAAGTTATTTCCATAAATTTACAAATAAAGATTCATACTTTAGTATGGCAACTCCATAATTTCAAGAATTTCAAGAATTTATATATATATTTCATAATTTTAAGAAAATGCTACCCAAACTCGCCAATTTTGAGAACACTAACACTTTATGGTAAATGGTCAGATACGTTTTTTGCATGAAGCCGCTCTGCATTTCCCTTCCTTGGAATCTAAATCGAATATTTGGGTCTTTGTGGTCTTGCCCAAAGCATTTCTCACCTTCCTGTCGAATTCTTCGAGCTCATCGGCCATCCAGGCATACTCGGAGAAGTCGGTCCCATCTGCCGTATTAGTCGTTTGATCCACCGCCAACCGGTCAATGCCTTCCTCCAGAATCTCGACGGGGCCCTTCATGGTAATACCTGAAATGATAGACATTTATGTAGGCCCGCCTAAAAAAGGGTTGTGTTCACTTCAGGTTTTTCAACGACATCTGAGTCCATCAATGATGTATAGAGGATTCATCTGGCGCACTGACGTTGAAACAACGTTGCTTCTAGTTGAATTTGCAAGTTGTATCAACGTAACGTTGCTGCAACGTTGCATTTTCAAACTGAATCAACGTCATACGTACGTTGTCAACGTCGATTCAACGTTACTCCTGAACTTTGATTCACCACCGCCACAAATCCTAAATGCAACGTTGCTATTCAGGGGTGGATAAAACTCAGTAGAATCTAGACTGAAAACAACTAAAGTAAAAGGTCTATAAAGCTACAGTTATAAGAGTGACATAGATCTAGATAATTGGACAAAAGAGAATGTTGAATTCTGGTATCATTAGTCCAAAAATAGGGTAGGTTGGTCAACTAGTTTCGTGTTTGCTATAAAACGTAGAATAATTGTTTTGAAAACAAATAAATAATTTCTTCCATGGTTTAGATCTAGATCTACAGTAACACCTTCAACATTAAGGCCAAAATAAATAAATAGTTGTGTTCAGGTTCCGGGTAGGTAGATCTAGGTCGGGATTTTGTTTTATCTTTAAATGAAAGGCTCAGATAGTGTTCAAAATTGAGAACTTCCCTGAATCATCTTATGCATCTGTAATTCTCCCAACCACGGATAGCTTAATTATTGAAGTGTACCTGTAGACTAGCCTAAATAAAGGTGCATTCTGGGAAATATGTAGACAACTCACAATGCTTAAGTATAGAAATTTTCTAAAATCATGGCGTAACTTTGGTTTAAAACAATGGAAAACTAGCATTCACCATTTTTTCCATTTCATACCTATAAATATTTAATATTTTTCAATTGGTTTGAAAATTCATTCATTTCTCATAGGAATAATTCAAATAGAGTAGAGGAGGGTATTATCGGCAGGGGTGTATTATCGGCACCCCTGACACACAATCTAATATTCCAAATAAAGTTGTGGTTTTTTCTTCTAAATAAGACACATTTCCAAAGACAAGTTTTTATTCTATCATTTAGCACCCAAATTAAATAGCACTGGCTGCATAGATATGATAGGTATCAAAAAGAATATTAAGATGTTGATCTTGAGCCATAAAAAATAGACATGTTATCCTCCTGTGCATCGTAAACACCCATATTGAATTCATTTATCTACCTATAATTTAGAAATTTTGTAGATCTATTCTTATTTCACCTGTATGGGACAAGAAAAGTCCAAAAATAAAGAATTTGCAATAAATCATTTTAATCATCATAGCAGTAGTTTAATAGGATGGGTGCCGAAAATAGACTCCATGTTTTGTACATGGAGTGTATTATCGACAGGGTTACAATATTAGTGGAAACTTTAGGCTATAAATTACAAAACAAACATTATAAACAACAAATTGTAATAAAGTATTGAAGAAAAACATATCTGGCTACACGACATGTACCGGTAGTGATGTGAAAGTAATAATAGACCTTTTATTATGTATCTTATATCAAAGCAAACCAACACTAAATTAGCATTTACAGTCTCACAAAACAGGCATATTAGATACATATTTTTGTTGAAAAATATGTTGAGCTAACATATTCTACTATTAACTCTATGAGGCACTCAAAATCACATAGGATATAAAGTAAACATGATGGAAAAGATTTTTAAAGCAAAAAATAACAAATTATTCATTTCAACCTAATAGCTTTGATGAAATACATATTAGGGTGCCGATAATACAAGACAGGTGCCGATAATACCCTCCAAAAGATGAAAATATTATCAACCTTATATTTCCATATTAATATCTGAATATCATCTACGATATCCTAAGATGATTTAGATATGTGCAGACTATATCATGGAATATGTTGTCATTCAAATCTATGGGAAATATGTACACAATGATGTATTATGTCCAAAGGTGCCGATAATACCCTCCTCTACTCTATTTGTACATATTTTATAGTTTTTCCTGAGTTTTTGTCTAAAAAATCAGTCAAAATTAACCTGCAGGTGCCTAAAATACAGTAATTCAGCTATCCGTGGTAGGGAGAATTGATCTATATTTTGATAATGTAGATCTTATAAATATGCAGTCTAATGTCCATTTGCTCATTTAATTATCTAAATCTAATTTTAATGTTCATAAAAGATATTTAATTTTCTCTGACAAAAATTTTAGGGTTGGGGCAAAATAATAAGGTCAATCGGGAAACCTGATAGCCATTTATTAGGCTACTTTTGTTGAATTCTAGTACAATATATGACAATTTTATTTTTTTTAAACCTCCTCAACACATCTTTTTTTTTTTTTTTTTAAGGCAAAATCAGGCTACAATCACAAATAATATTGCCAAGAACCACAACTTTTGACTTTAATAGAAACGGACATATGTGAAGTTAAAGACTGGATAGAGAAATTACACAAAAGAAGGTGCACTGCTTGTTATAACTTATATAGATCTACTCTATACTGTATATATAATTAATGACCGAGGTGGTTGAGTCAAGAGTGAGAAATCTAGGCCACGTCAAGCCAACCCCTTGAAGTCAGCCCCCATTTTGTTTTGAGCTTTTTTTCCTGCGCAGTAAACGCATTACGTAACAGTACGCCTAAAAGAGCAGTCTTACAATACATGCCAGTTTTAAAATGTGATTTAAATGGTGCTTAGAATTGGCAAAGTTTACATTCCAAGAAGTGACTCAACAGGATTCCGACACACATCAAAACACTGACATCATCTTGTTGTTGTCGTCCATGACTGGCCAAGTCTGGATTTGGTCTCCTATTCAAACCCATTTTACAAGCTATTTATTCGATAACAGACGATAAAAAAGGCTCCACCATGTTCCCAAAACCATAACGAACACCCTGACATATACTTACCTGAGTGTGAAAGTGGAAGCACGTATAAAAACGACAAAATTCAGCAGCTAACAATGATATATTTGGCGCGAGAGACCACTTTTATAGCATACGTCTTTGTCACAGAAATTCATGCGCGAGAAAAAAGTAGTCCGCGCACCTGCTGCGACTTTGACGTCTTTACGACCCTATTTCTTCATATTTCTCCTAATTCTAGGCCGAATATTCTTAAAATGACATGTTTCTGTTATAATATTTGTAAATCTTGCGATATTAATATAAAAACAATAATTTGCCCATGAATTTTGATTGGAGTGAAAAGGCTTTGTTTTGGACTACATGAGACTTGACCTCGTTGACCTGGGATTGTGCCTGGATCAATCAGCTGGTGTAAACAATCAGCCTGGGGGGTGTTTGAGGCTGAGTCAGAATGATACAACCGCCACTGGAAGGTTCTATTCAGTCAGGTAATCTATATATAGTCAATTGAGTATGTGCATTTCAATCTACTTATTTGCATAATGATTTTTTGTGTGTCAACAACAGGAAATTGTTATAAATTCCTTATCCCGGATTTGGATGTAGATTCTAGATCTAAAATAAACAATGATAATAAAAAATGCTAAATTTATTTCACTTTTCAGTTGTTCACGGTGATCATAAGGCATCATAGGCGTGCTTGTGGGATCAAAGTTATTCTTTTTTTTTCTTTAATAAATCCTTTAGAAATTAAACATATATTTAAATGCTTAATTGTTTTTGGGTTTTTGTTTTTTTCATCTATTTATATTCTTTTGCCAAGATGTCTTTCAACAAACTTACACATGTAGTCTCCCTTGGTAATCCTACCATAGTGGAAACACAATAACCAATTATGTTTTATCTTTCTATGGTATTTATTTCAGTAGATCTACTAGCGACTGTTCGATTTATGTCGCATGAATAATTTATCAAATTACCTGTTGGGGCAGGCATATGGTGAACTAACCTGGAGATCCACGTCATGACAAGATTTGCCTTCTAGATAGCTTGGCTTAGATCTAATTGAAATATTAAGAGCATTCATATAATTAAAGAAATAACCAAACAATGTGTTAACAGTAAAATCAGTATTATGAAATTACCCACTCTATGTAGATCTTTTACAATTTTTTTGCTGGACATTTTTTTTATTAAATTAAAAACAAAAAATGAGCAGAATATTATTACAGAGGATAGTTATCATGAAAAAGTAACACATTTCTTTCAGAGATGTTATTTCTTTTTTTTTTCATTCATTTCATTTCATTTTTGCCGTTTCCTATCCAGTCAGCTAAACTGAATTTTAATATATTTTTTCATTGTAAATAATAATGGTATGACCAACAATTTAGAATAGGTCTGGAGACATGAACAAATCATTTTTGGTGGGCTAATGCAGCTGCATTGAGGAGAAACATTTCAACAACAACAAAATAACAGTAAAAAACACATCATGTTTCAATTCTATTTTTAATGAACAATTTGTTATACTACATGATGTATTGAATGGCATATCTATCGCCTCAACTCCTGTGGTCCTTCTGCAGCTATCCAGTCGTAGTTCTCACTGTTCACACTACGTGGCGTGCAGCGAACTCAACTTTACATTGATACACTAGGTGGCGCCATAACTGCACTACTGGCTTCTCATCTTTGGTGCTTTTTCAGTTGCACAGAGTAACAGGTCTATTATAGTGATATCATGAATTGCAGTGACATGATTCAAGAAACCAATATGATAAAATTAACATATCCATATTTTGTTAATTACTTGTTTTTCTTTTCTTTTTTTACTAAGGATTTGAAACAAACGTCATCACAGACTTTACAAAATGTTACCACCTTGAGACATATGGACTAGACAAAGTAATCGCATTTTCCACAGCTGAGCAAGGTACTAAAGCCTCGACTCGAAGCTTATTAAAGCCAACCAAACATAGTTGATACTATTTCTATGCAGAATTTACAATGAAAGAAAAGTTCATCAACGATTAACAATTTTTATATTAACACATCTCAATATTATACATCCAAACGAGTTTGAAATGCAATCTCACTGTATCTTTCCAAACTAACTGATTATAATTAATGTGCTAGATATATGGAAAGCAATGTTTCGTTCATGAATTACAACAACAAAGAAACCCGTTTAAAACATTAATATGCATCTTTAAATGCTACTTTTGATATACCAAGGGATGCTACAATTATAATAGTATTTTTTTCATGTTTACACTGCAGTTCAATAACTTTTTTTTTATTGATTCACATACCATCCATACACCAATGGTAAAGTGAGGCGCTCTTAATACTGGTGAGACAGCAGAATCTTTACGCGGGTTTTGACTAAAACAAAAACAAAATGATACACAAAACCAATGACAATACAAGTATTTGCTGTTATACACATAGCTATCCACAAGGATGCGTTTATGCTTAGCATGAATAAATGGTATAAGAAGGAGAAAAACTGGAATGGCTGTAGAAAGAACGACTTAGCAGAAGAACAGGTTTCCCCAATGAATGGTTTGGTGAACAGAAAAAGATAACTCTGTATCACAGGGAGCGGGTAGAAGCACTATAACAAACGCTGAACTATGTACATTATCTAGCTACCGTGATATGTTATCTAGTATGTAGAGTCAATGGGACGTAAACACGGACAGTTTGATATCTTTCAGCATTACTTTGGTATGATCCTTAAGCCCCATACCCACTAGGCGACTTTGACCAAAATCGGCCGACTCATCACTGATAAAATCAGCCGACACTACTAGAAGAGTCGGCCGATTTTAACACCGATTTATACATGTATATTTCAATATAGCATACTGACTTGTGATCTGAATCGGTGACGATTTTACCGGTGATTCTGCTAGTTGGCCATCGCCGATTGCCGGTAAAATCGCCTAGTGGGTATGGGGCTTAACAGTGTCTCATCTATGATTTCAAGACACAGCTTCTCTTCATTATAAGTATTTTACTTCATTTAAATTGATGATCAATTTCAATGCAGTAAAATATTTGAATTAAATGCACTCCTTTCCTTTAGTATTTTGCAGGGATAAAATTGATACACTTTATGTAATCCTTTCCCTCTTCGTCCCCCTAAGTGATATTGATAACCTAAGGAATCAAGCCGAATATAGCCTATGTTCCACATGCCGATTTTGATGCCAATCTTTTTAGAATCGACAGGATAAATACAAATTTAAGAACAGACATGTTACATATCATAAGAAAGGACCTATAATTCTCTTCTGAATGTTATACAGTATGTATGGTTCCATACACAAATTTTGAAACCAATCAAATACAAAATCGGCAGCATTAAAATCGGTCTGTGGAATACAGGCTTAAGATCATTTATTATTTCATTGGCTGAGTATGATAACTGACTGAGTGGAAATTCTGTGATATTAACCAAGGGAAATATTACATGATAATATTCTATGTGTCAATAGCCTTTGCTACAATCACCCAATTACCTATAGTCAAGCGGTACTATTTCGTAATACATTACGAGAGGCATAGTCATGAATAGGTGTAACTTTAGGCTTTGTGGAGTTAGACAATGCGACTACTCATAACCAGAACGGCCACGCCTTCATTTGTCTATCAAGTAATAGCTCCATTTAGGGATCTTTGTCGTGTATAGTCATATTTCCAAGTGGCGGATCTAGGGTTTTGAAAAAGGGGGTGCTAATTTTCTTCTTAACAAGTTTTTGGCGGACTTTTTTTTTTTTTTTTTAAATGAAAAAAAAGCTCAATTTTCCGGAAAGAAAAAAGTATGAGGGCTCCCTACCCCCTACAAATGTGCCACTGTTTTCACACCACATTTAATAACTGTTCATATTACCTTCTTTGACTCTGTTTAATCTGTCAACCTACATATATATTCAGACACGTTTCTTGCAGCATTTTAGGTCTCAACCAGCCCTTTGTGATAGATATGTTTGCAAACAGCAAGTTTTTTTATTTTTATAAATTGACTTTATAAAGGGACGAAATGAAGAATACAAGTGATTATAAAATGCTTTTGAAGCGTCATTCAAAACAAAACATTTAAGTATACAAAAGTTGTAAGAATATGATACAAAAGTCTATGCTTAACGATTAACAGTAATTTCAACAATGCCAGTCTCACGAAAACACTTTAACTTGTTGTTGACCAAGATCTATTGTTTTTCAAAATGTATTTATTTTTAAATCTTTTTTTTAAATTCTAGTGTTTTTTTTCTCGTTTTTTTGCTGAGACACTGGGCTTATAACATGGGCATCCATTCACAGGCACTTTTATAAACACTCATTAACTCTCCATCAAGTGGGAAACTTGGCAACTTTCCCCCAAAGTGGGGAAATGTTTCCCAAGTAGGTTTCCCCCAAAGTACAGGATTTCTGTCATATGATTGATTGTTTCTCAAATGGGAAAATGACACCCCAAGTGGAAAACCGTTTTCCAAGGAGAACTTCCTTCAAGTGGGAAAATGTCTCTCAAGTAGTAAACTCTCTATCAAGTGGGAATCTACCTGTAACTGTTTCTGGTCAATTTCCCACTTGTAAAACTTCCCTGTTGTTACCACCATACAAATTTGTATCCAACCAGCTAACATGATCTCTTCACAAAACGCCAACTTTCTTCTTTCTGTCTTTCATCTACCATTTTTCTCTCATACAAAAATATGCAGCCCAACCATAACGAAGTACCGTACGTGTAGGTAATAATATGATTATGCTTCACATTTTGAAATCATGTTATCACAACGCCGACCACATATAATTATGCATTTTTATCTTCAGATAACTTTTACCTTCTTCCAAGATAGGACTATTTCCCATGAAGTATTACGAAAGTAGTCATAGTAGTTAATCTTAGGATTTTCAGGCGAATGATTGAAATCTTTTCACTTCAGGTTTAACCACTGGTTGTTTTTAAATAAACCTCATTATTTGAAAAATAGTTTCAATAAACCGTTTAATAAACACATTATCCTCAATATGCTAGTATCTTAGATATTGTACAACAGAGAAGAACACGAGGTTTACTACTGTTTTTTCTAAAAATCAAACGTAGGTTATGGATGAAATATCTGGAAATCGTGTAAACCTGTATTATTAGATTATTAGACATTAAATAATTTCAATATAAAATCTAGAGAGTATTAGTAAGAGGATAATTTTAGTAATCTTTCATTTATGGAAATGAAAAATACAAACGTTTCTTCGTCAAAGTAAAGATACTGCAGAAAATGAGATCTCAGTAAGTGTACCTGAGAGAAAAATTAATGTTTCTAAAATCACTATGTTTAGTATTTGTTAAAGCTTCTAGAATATCCGGGAGAGTATACAGAGAATTCTGACAGCAGTTGAGGGTACGATCAATTAATGAAACCCATTAACACTAAACTTATTTATTTTCTATATTACCTAACTTTATAAAGTTATATCTAACTGAAACTGCGATTTACCCGCAGACTTAAAAAGTGAAATATATTTTCAAGGTTTTCAGGAACTTTGCATATGCCAACGATCGTAATTTTACGGAACTATAATATGCATATCCATTAACATTCTGAAGTGTTAACTGCCTATTATAACTCGTTATACTGACATAGTTCTCAATGTATTCTTATACACTGAAAGGATCCTTAGACTCCATTATAATCAAGAATCTTTATAAGAATTATCCCGAATCTTGTGCGATTTTCAATGTTTAAAATATTCTTACCAGAGTATAAATACAATGCATTCAAATGTTATTTAACTATTCACAGCTTATAAAGTTTGCAAAACACTAAAGATATTTAAAGATTCTGAGGATAATTGATAAAAAAAAAAGTCGTTCTCTTTATATTATTCAAACTTTGCTTTACACGTCAAGTTTTGATTTCATGCTAGTTTTTACCGTTTTCGTGGAAACATTGCAAATTGTTACGGTTTGATAAAGATGGCGTTTTCAAGCTCAACTATAATAAATGTTTCAAACCTGTAGACATCTAATATCTAGCTGCCAGCAGATGTTATAAGTATTATTGAAAGTTAAACACAGTGCGAAATGGTAGAGTGGTCATTGCATTTACCAAGATGAGAATAAAATTGTTGTCACATTAAACACATTATTAATGTACGTGTACACGTTAGAAACTAACGTGAACCGCTATATTGTTCAGTTTAGAAAAGATGATGTTATTTCATTTACGACAAGTATCTTGTAAATGCACAATAGAAAGATGCACAGATATCGTAGAAATTGAACAAAAGTTTGATCTGCATCATAATCTTTGGGAATTATCAGTTATAACCTCTAAAAAACACGAGTTGTTTTTCACACATCTGCCTGTATGGTGTACTAATGACACACTATTATTCATGTTTTTTAAATATTACCTAAACCTTTGAAATGACCTAGGTTAACCATGTAATAGTTTCCAATAGGGAATATTGGACCTCATCGTTAAACTGAATGTAGATTGACCGCTCCCGGATGTTTATGTTTTATGATATTAACTTTTCAGATTTTCTTTTGAAAAGTATTTAAGAATCTGTTCCATTTCATTGATACTGAGTGCATGTATTCATTTCACCATAAGTTAGCTAAGATCATTCTGAGAAAGAATATCATAATATGTCTCAAATGTTTAAGAATCTGTTTCATTTCATTGATACAGAATGCAGGAATTCATTTTACCAGGAGTTAACTAAGATCATTCTGAGAAAGAATATCTTACTAGGTCTCCGGCAAATGATCTTACGCCATAACTTAGATAATTATGCAGTATGGCCAAGGGTACAGTACAATATAATGTGCAACTTTCTTATAGTGCCAAGTCCCTAAGGAGAATGATATTAAGTTTCATGCCATAATATAAAGACAGTATTTTCACAGTATTATGCTGATAAACAAAGCAACTTTGACAAGCAACTTTGAATAAATGGGTGGACTTTCCCCTCCCTCAGAAAAGAGGGTAGAATATAATATGTCAGCACAAATTTGCTGTATGTATGATGTGCTTCTAATATGCAAATATTCAAATGCAGTTGGGCTAGATAAATTGAGGCAAATATTTTCTGAAGCTATTGGAGGATTATACTTAAATGCACCTATGTACAATATGTTAATACACTTTCTGCAAGTCAACTTTAAATAGGATATAAGTTTCTATTGAGTATGGCTGACTCTTAGTTAAGTATGTACAAGCATTATATATTGTGAAGTTACATGTTATACTAAAATGTGATATCTTGGCATGGCAAAGCTTTACTTTACATTCTGTGATGCCACAATCACTCAATCTGTAAAAATCTAAATCTCTGTGCTAGATACTCGCTCCGATTCTCTAGAACGACACTCGACAATAATTGCTGCATTTTAGTGCTTCAAACGTTCAGACTCTGAACTTAGTTCTACCAAAAATGTTATTTGCAAAACTATATAGTGCAACTAAATGGGTGGCACTAAATCTGAATTTGGTCCTACTAAAAATGTTAGTTATCTGCCCCACTAGTGCCACAAAAGAAATGGTACTTAGTCCTACCAAAAAGCTTTAGTATTCGTGATACTATAATACCACATAACTAACGGTACTAAGCCTGAAATTAGTCTTACCAAAAAGGATCGGTATTCATAACTACTATACTGCCACATGACTAATGATACTAAGTGTGAACTTAGTCCTACCAAAAATGTTAGGTATTCGTGATACTATAGCACAACGTTATTGGCGATATTCAATCAGTATGCTGGTTGAAGCTTGAATTTGTGAAAAAAAAGTGAGGAAAATCAGCAGGCGAGCTAAATCTCAAAGGATACCCTTGACTGGGTGGTGTAACATTATAATATTGTGTTTGCTAACATTTGAAGTGTCCTACTTACAGTTGTTTCAATGTGTTCTATTCGATGTGTTTTTACCTAGACTTATTCTATTTCAGATACGACAGAAAGCTATCTATGTTGTAGGCTTACGGTTATAGCTATACAATAACCAGCTGGAGTGAAACCTAGCTTTAGTTGTGACAACACAATGAGTGTCTTTACTGAACACTTACTAAATATTGAGTGAGGTTTTGGTAGTTTAACACACATTTTCCTATAATCATAGTACAATAAAATGAAAAGACAATCAGCAACATGTTACTCTACCAACATGATATATTATATACAGCAATCTAATACCATCATAATCATAATCACAAAGCAATAATGTTCCACGAAATTTCCTACTGAACTTAGGTATATATTAAATGACTGATTTTTGTGCTTGGGGGATGGACAAACCTTACAATAATTAGTACTATTAAATTATCAGTACTTGGTCCTATGACAAAGAAGAAATAGCTACACTGACCAATGGACAAATTCAGGCAATTTCTATGAAAACCTTTAGACTACTGGATCTCCCGGAGTGACGTTGTTTCTGACGTCCTTGACGTTGTCCTTTTTGACGTCATCAATGTCGACGGTGACGTCATCCAGGGAGGAGGGGTTCTTGGTATTATTCACAGACTCTTGACTGGCGGTCTTTTCGGTCGAATTGCCCATAACATTATTCCCACCCCCACTAGTCCGCCCGGGCACGTCACCATCAACTGTGTCAATGCCGTTGGCGACAACCACTGGCGACTCCGGGCTTCCGGATTCCTCCTCGGCCGGAGTCGAGTCCGGATCCCCAGGCTTGATGTCTTCGGGCGAGTCGATCAGGAAACTCGGGTTGGCGCAGGGATCCGGGGGCTGCACGCTGGTGGCCCGGCGCCATTCGCGGGTGAATGTATCCTCCCCGGTTTCCGAGCCCGCGTCTTCGTTGATCATGTTGGCTCTTTTAGGATGGCGCTCCATGAGGGAAGCGCGGTAGGCGGCGAGGTAGAATGCACGCCGAATCTTTACGTACTGCAGATCGCAGAGAGCGCGCACGCTGTAATCGGGCGTGTACGACACGGGCTTGTTGTAGAGCTCGGACGCGCTGTCCAGACTGCTGTAGCTCGGCTCATGCGACAGTGAAGGGGCAATGCCTAGTAATAAAAGAGAAACAGAAGTCACTGGAGAGCACGTACATATATACATTTAATAAAAGCTGGACAATTTTGCAGAGAAAATCCAGGAAAGATTAAAAATCCGTAAAAGTAGGAAGAACATTTCCGGATTTTCACTATCGAAAGTAAAAGGCAAAGCTATTTACAAGAAATTGTTAATTTTGTATTCAAAAGACTAAAGGCCATATTCCACTTTGCGTCAGGTCCGTTTGCGGCCGTTATTTTTAGGAAACGCAAGCAGTTTGCGGTTAAAATACCAACATGTTGGTATCCCCAAGCCTGTGACGCAAACAGTGGCCTCAAACAGTGGCCACAAACAGTGGCCTCAAACAGTGGCCACAAACAGTGGCCTCAAACAGTGGCCACAAACAGTGGCCGCAAACATCTATATTCCACCTCGTTTGCGGCCTCCATAAACTCATTTGCGGCCACCGCAAACGAGTATGCTGCTGCCGCAAACGAGTTTGCGGCTGTTTGCTTGCGTCTGCTGGCCACAATCAAGTGGAATATACCCGAACGCAAACGCATTTGCGGTTGCGGCGTTTTCGGCCGTTTGCGTCCGTATTCTCGGGTGGCCGCAAGCCGCAAACGCGTAGTGGAATATGGCCTTTACTCTAAATACTCTGAAATGAGAAAATATTGATTTAGAAAGAAAAAAAAATTCAATTTCATTTTCACACTGTAAATATCTAAATCCGGAAATCTGGAAAACTTCGGAAAATGGCATCCCTTATTCTGTGTATAGTTACACAATATACAATAAACAATATTGTTAAACTCTACAGGTAGCTAAGGCAGGACACAAACAAAACTTACAAGAAAATTCTGTAATGGATATCGGAGTACATGTATCTAAAAACCTATACAGTATATGAAATCTTCACTCTTAAATGAGATATTAATTTTCGTAATGAGATAAAAAGCTTGTAAATGCATCAAATCAACGACACATTATCCCTACGTTCGGTATTCCAATTGAGAGTAATAGATTGTTCCAAGTTTTTTCCTTCTTTAATCTCTCCCTCCTCAATCATATTACAGGCGAAATTTCTATGATAGACACATAACAATTGGTAGAAAGAATTATACAAAGGTATCACAAATATATCACCTTAGCGTACTTTCTCTTATCCTGAAGTAGGTTGTAAATGGGCTATCAATCTCAAGAGATTGGCCTTTTTATACACTGATAACCGACCAAACAAACTAAAAACAGAATAGTATCAACGAGAGTAAATAAACTATTTTTTTAAACTACAATAGGTTTTCTCATTCTTACTGACAGATTGGACCGCTGGTATAACAGGCTAGATAGATTTGGAATGAGAGACCTTAAGATTTATTTGTTTTTTCTTTTGTTTTGTTTTAAAAATTAAACATGGTATTTTTGTTTTAAATTATGAATCAAAAAAGGAAATTAGAAGAAATACAGGTCTTCGTCAGCCACTACCTGGCCATCAAACTAAATAAAGTGCCTGCCCTTAGAAAATTAATTAATTGTAAAAAATATTAAAAACAAACAACTCAAAAAAATCAAGGCCCTCACCAGCCAATGCCTATACGCCAAAGTATATGAATGGTCCGCCCTAAAAAAATATTCATAAAATTGATTTAAAATTTAAAAAAAATAAAAAATTTAAAAATTAAAAAAATGGATTAAAGATCGGGGCCTCACCAGCCAGTGCCTGCACGCCGAAGTAGATAAACGGTCCGCCCTCGAAGACCATTTTCTCCTGGCCGATGTCCACCTCGACCCGGCCCTGCACGATGAGTATGAAGTAGTCGCATGCCCGTCCCCGCCGGTAGAGGAAGCTGTCGTCGGCCTTGGGGTCCGTCACCTTCTGGTTAGTGATGACGTTCTGCTGCAGGATGCGCTGTAACACCGCCTCCGAGATGAGCTCCGGCTTGAACGGAGGCACCGCTGGGTGGGTGGAGGTAAAGAAAGGGTAGGTTAGCTTTTATTAGAAAAGATAAGACATTACATAAATATTTGGGGGAAAAATCCTTGTAAAGTTTTTAAATCGTAATATTTTGTCATCATTTTTTATTAGGGGGTATTTGATATCTGACATTGGAAATCACTTTTCTACATGTTTCAGGGAAACCTTTTCCTTTAGGGGCCTTCCATTTAGCTACCTCATAGACGTGAAAAATCCGGAAATTTGGGGGGAAAGCACATGCTGAATGTCAAGCAGGGAGAATCAAAAGGGAGAAAACCTCATAGTATCTACATTCTGACACAATTTAAAGGATTTTTAGAAACGCTTTACGTTTTAAGAAACATATATATGCAATATTTTCCTTCATAAAATTACTATCTTGTGAAAATGCATGGTACAAAAGGAGGAAATGTGACCTTTTTCCCTTTTTTCTTAACAAGGAGAAGAAGCTCTTACTCGTGGAGAGGTACTGGAAGGTGGCGAGGGCGAGTTGGGGCGACAGGTGCACGGCGTTCTGGTCGTCGGGCTTGTTGAACACGCTGAAGTCCTTGGTCTGCGCGATACGCCGCCGCTTCGCCCGGTTGTCAGCTGCAAAGAGACGGACACGGGCATAAGTCACCTGCATCTGTCACATGTAACCCCCGCCCAACCTCAGGGAAGATGTTTCTTTTTTTTCTCCTCTTTTCCTTTCCTTTTTTCTTTTTTGTTTTTTCAAATTTCGTCCCCACTGCCCCGCTTCCCCCATTGATTTAGAATGGAGAGATTTTTTCATTTCTGTAAGTTAAAACTTATAACTGATAATTGATATTGGAATATAGAGTGGCAGAACCCAAAGACTGATTTTAGGATATAAAATGGGAAAAAACACAAAGACATGACTGATATAGGGATATAAAGTGGTAGAAACCCATGACTGATATAACGTGGTAACCTGATTTAAGATGACGTGTAAAACGTAGCTTTAAATGTTACAAAACCTGAAGAAAATTTTTCGTTTTTCCTACAAAATTAGATCTATTATCTTCTGATTACATTTTATTGGACCCACACAAGAGGACACATTGGCATTTCTCAATTCCACACTTTTCATTTCCTGTACTAGCATTGCTCGTTTTTGTTTTCAAAATACAAAATGTATTTGCATAATTTCATAAGTATAATGATACCCCTCAAACCATGAGAGAAACCGAATGCACAAGAGTCTACATATCATTGTTATTTTTCAAATAAGCTAAGTCTCAAAATATAGTTCAAAATAAATTTTTTGTTATCGGGGAAAACGCAGAGGGTGTTGTTAAAAAGAACCATATCGGTTCTACTTAATTACAGAAAGGGTTTCAGTCATCCAATGTCCTAACAACTGTTCATATTCCCAGAAACAATTAAGAATAAAGCCGCAATTATTAGATCTTTGGATATATCTGGCAAATGAGGTGGTTCAATCGATGCTGTAGGTAATTGGGCCGTTATTGTAATTACTGAGTAGTGTCCAGGCAATCAGGCACACACCACACCATGCTAAGGAACTAGGCTTAACGTTAATGTAGCCGGAGCAACAAGAGGAACCTATGGAATCAGGTTTAATGTTAATGTAGCCGGGGCAAATAGAGGAACCTATGGAACCAGGTCCGATGTTATTGTAGCCAGGCCAAAGAGAAAAATCTACGGAACCAGGTTTAACATTTATGTAGCCGGGGCAACAACTTTCAAGAGAAACCTAAGGAACCAGGCTTAGGGTTAATATAGCCGGGGCAGTGAGAAGAACCAACAGAACCAGGTTTAACGTTAATGTAGCCAGGGCAATGATTTAGTGGAACCTACAGAACCAGGCTTAGTGTGAATGTAGCCAGGGCAACGAGAGAAACCTATGGAACGAGGCTTAACGTTAATGTAGCCAGGGCAACGAGAGAAATCTACGGAACCAGGCTTAACGCTAATGTAGCCGGGGCAACAAAAACCTACAGTACCAAGCTTAATGTTAATGTTGCCGGGGCACAAGAGAACCCAAGAGAAGGCTTAACATTAACGTAGCCGGGGTAATGAGAGGAACCTATGGAACCAGGGTTAAATTCAACATAGCCAGGGCGACGAGAGAACCCTATGTAACCAGGCTTGACGTGAATGTAGCCAGGGCAACGAGAGAAACCTACAGAACCAGGTTTAACGTTAACGTAGCGGGGACAACGAGAGAAACCCATGTAACCAGGCCTAATGAAGCCAAGACATGAGAGGAATCAACAGAACCAAGCATAACGCTAATGTAGCCAGGGAAACAAGAGAACCCTATGTAACCAGGCTTAACACTAATGTAGCCGGAGCAATGAAAGGAACCCACTGAACCCAACATCTCCGCACCTTCATCAATGTATAGGTTGTTTTATTTTTGTTTTTTTTAGTGCATCAGTACATGACAGTTCTCTAGCCACGTTTCAATCATCAATTTACAGGTTGTTTTCAACTAGAGTTACACTATTCCTAGTACTGATGACATCTGTGTGTATATTTGAGGGCTGGTTGTTCAATACAGGGCCCTCTCCGTCTACACCCCTCCCCGGGTAAATTAGAGATCGGGCCTGGCAATGAGAGATGGCGGAAGGGCGGGGCTGAAACCTGGACCACACCCAAACCGTATCAACGCCCCACTACCACCCTCTTACAGCCTTAGTACGGGGATTTTACTTTGTTTTTGTAAAAGTTTGTTGTACCTGTTTAAAATGTGTTGGTGTCTTCTCCACGGCAATGTGTGAACTTATAAAGATTTGCTTTGTGTATGTATATTAATATGTGTCTGTGTGTCTATGTGTGCGCGCGTGTGTATATGGATGGATGCAAGTGTGTGGGTGCGTGTAATTTTGCATGTCCATGTGTATACGTGTTTGTGTGTGCTTTGACTTTTTAGTCAGGGTGTATGATATCCGCCTGGTAATTTATTTATAAAGACGATTCATGATACTAGCACCACTCTAATTATTAATTCATAAACATCCCACATGATACAAGTATCACTTTGTTTTACCAATTCATTAACAACATAATATAAGACAAAAGTATACCTGGCTAGGTATTACATATCCCAATATACAGGTCGCCCTAAGACCCCCTGACGTACTTGCACGCAAATAAAAGAAATCAAAGCCGATAATGTCGCTAATCCTTTAGTCAATTCCGCCTCGGGCCCCACCCTAGTACTTGACAAGGTCTTTAACACCTATCTATAGGCCTACAAGTCAACTGGAGGCTTTCAAGGTCGGTTAGTGGGGAGATACCGAGCCACGCCCAACTCTCATCCCTGCAGATGTTAGGCCAAAATAATTTCTTGTGTTCAGGTATCCCGACCGACCCTGAATTGTTGGACCTACCCAAACATATTTTTTTATGGAATTTATTTTAAAATTTTATTAAAATCGATTGAAAATGGCCTAATAGACAGAAAATAACAATTTTTACGTTAGGAAACTCACCCTAGACTGTATAAGTATCACCAAAAGTGTATGTAGTAATTAATCAGTGTTCAAAACTATCTGTCAGTAATCTCCGTCAAACAATAGTGTTCACAACAAAATCCACCATAAATTTTAACAAGAGAATACATATTTTTCAGTCCTTTGGACTGCAGAAAAATGCTTTGGAGTCGAAAAGTAATAATCTATACTGATCAATGATGTGTGGCACCAGCCTTGCTGGCTTCAAGAAACAGGTAGGGATACCTGTCAAAGTACTTGTCAATCTTTTTTTTGAAAGTGAGTACAAAGCCCCTCCTCATAAGTATACTGCTACTGCAATGGGCAACAGGAAAACAGGCAGGGATGGGTTAGGGTACTTGTCAATCAGGGTACATGGCCCCTCCCCATATAGGCATGGTGCCACTGACACCTGCAAACAGCCAATGAGAAGGCAGGTGATCAAGTTTCTGGCAGTAATAGTGATTGACCGGTGCCAAGACCCCAGGCCCATCAAGATATAATTCTTACAAATCGGGAACAAGTCCCCACAAAAGACCAATTTTATGGCTCTCTGATTTCGCACTATGCAGAAGTTCTGATGGTTAAACTTTGGGGGCACCCCTGCCAGTAACCACTATAGGAAGCCACCAAAGCAAAAATCGACCTACCTGCCCTTTTATTCATTTTTTATGACCAATGATAACAGGACTCAAATCTTTTCACCTAATGTAATATATGCTACATGATTTTTTTTTTACCAAAGCTAGATTGCAAGCCAACTTTAAATTGTCATTGTTTCTTTTTTTCTTTTTTTTTGTATTTCCAAAATATTTCAATTAATGTTCTCCCAATAGTGTTTATTAGTGAATACAATCTCCATGTCGCTTCAATATTCAGCAGGGAAGTTTTGTCATACTAATACAGTGATCCTGAGGGTATAATCATAGGCTTTCTGTGCTGCAGTGACTGGGGGCTTATTTCTTTGAATTATTCATAATACGGACTATGTAGATGGCCTGTTATCGCTTGTAATAGCCTGCTCTGGGCCTGGGGTAGGAAACATGATCCACACAATGGCATCAGGGATTCAGCTCAAACTCACAAAATTTACATTATATTGTTCGTGCTTTATTTTTCCTTCTTTTCGACTTTGGGGACGTTATTTCGGCAGAGTCGGCCACCTAGATATCCGTATTCGTTCTTTGTTTAATTAGAATAAACGAATGATATCAACTATACCCACGCAGTTTTCCTGAATTCAAGCTGCCCCCCCCCCCCCCCCATTGCTTTCGGAGGACGTCCACATTTTATTTATGCATCAACCTTCGCTTTAGAGAAATGACATCTATATTTTTTGGTCATTTTATGTTCACCAATTGCGAAACGTGGTATCCTTTTTCAATAGCCCTCCATATTACATGTAAATGCATTACGTTATCTTTGTTAGCATGAGGCATACAAGAATGAGATTTGTTCCAATTTCTATAAATCGCTGACCTTTTACTAACCTGAATCCTTTCGTTAATGTATAATGATACGACCCTAGACCTAGGCTAAGACATACTGTATGTATTAATATCAGCAACGTGTACACATATTTTCGATCATAAATTTCAAAACATCAAAAAAATATTATGTGACTGAAAAATCATAACACTTGAGAACAAATAGATATGCCTGGAAAACTCGCAAAAATACGAATGCGTAGGAATGTCTCTTATTGCTACAGCCCAAAGAATAAATGCCGCGAAAATATGTAATATACGTTTCCAGTACACTGGGACTTGGAGATCTGCAGAGAATACTCCCGTAGATATAGATTAGGTACCAATTCATCTGTCATTTAGACGGGCCGTCCCTCTCTAGATACCGGCAAATGGCGTTAGCATAAATACATACCTGATTGTACCCACAGCCAAACGATGATTAAAACAAACCCCGGACGCCTAGCGCTACCTATAATCACATAACGCCTTCCCTATATATATACACACAGAGTGTCTACAATTTTTCATAAATCAAAATAAGACCTAATCAGACCATACTTTCCCGTGTTGAGTAGCAAAATGAGTCCATTTCAATACATTTTTTGACCTTGTTAAACATTTACTCATTTTACCAAAAAGATGGAAACGAAAGAGAAAAATAATGTCTTGCAATAAGTTCAGACTGACCTAAAAAAAATAATTCAGGCCTCTGGACCCAATGCACCAAGACCTTTCTAATAGCCTTATAAATGGTAAAACCAAAATAAGACCTTTTAACACCGTGTGGGCACCCAGACAAAATGCCTAGAAACGAAATTACCACAGATTCCAACCCCATCACATTCTACTCAAAGAAGTTCTGTCCCTTTCAATAATTATAATTGTGACAAGCATTCTTATACTGAACACAAATCGAAGTCGAGGGATGTATTGCTAATTTGACGTAATCTGGCCCATATACATCCATATTTGTGTTGGAGGTTGGGTTTATATGTCCTATGAATAAATGACATTATTCAAATAATGCCCAAGTATATCAATATATTGACACAATGATCTCGGACTATTTATGGGAATGTTTCCAATACATTCCTTAAATATCTAAGATAAAAGGTTCACTGCATCCGTAAGCTAGAATAAAAATATAAATTTAATCATATCCTTCTTTATGTATAAGATTTTGACTGAAATATATTCAGATACACATGAACGAAAACAAAATGCCGGGCTGTTTTCAAACAGAACTAAAACTGTGCCATGGTAAGGTCGTATTTCATAAATGTTTACAAGTGCTTTTGTTAATCTTTTTTTTTTTTTTCATTATTATATATATATATATATATATATATATATATATATATATATATATATATATATATATATATATATTAAATATCCACATCCTAGTGCCAAGTGGTGAAGGCTGACCTATTCGTCCTATACGGGGTCGATACTCCAATTACGAACACCATATGATAAACATGCGAGATTCAGGAAAATATCAAGTTACATATCCAATGACAACCACGCATCGTATGGGCCCCCGGGATGGGCCCATACTTTAGTAACTGATTAGGCTTATCAGCTGTACTGATATTAGTAACTCATGATTAGCAATTCCATCTCAGAAGAATATGACCAGAACAAAAGATTATTTACAAAACTATGTTCATCGAATGTTCTTATTAATTCAAATTTACTCAGTCTAGATACTTTCTTTATAATTTCTGTTATTCCTTTTCATTATAAGTATGATATTCCCCCCCCCCCTTTTTTTTTGGTAATTTGAAAATATCCGTTTTTACGGTTCTACAAGGCATATTGTGATTCCAGTCTAAAGCCTACATTCCACATACTGATTTTGATGCTGCCGATATAGTATTGGCTTGATTTCCTCTGAGAATATTACATGAAACCTTACATTCCATACACCATTTAAATTGAATTATAAAACCTTAAAATCTAATAATACATAATATGTCTATATTTAACTCTTACTCCCACTACCCATTTTCTTAACTCGGCAGCAAAATCGGTATGTGCATGGATGAATATAGGCTTTGTTCCCCACCCCAACCACCCCGTGGGGGTTCTGGGGAAGAATAGGCCCCCAGTAGCCCCTGCTGATCGTATAAGGCGAGGCTAGGGGGACCCAGCACTGACCAAGTGATTCTTTGGGTTCAGTTCCCATTTGGTGTCTGTGTTCACTAAGGGATGGAGTTCAGCAAAAATGATTTCCAGGTTTTGATCCCCTGCCGATTGCCTGCCCTGTCACCTTCATCTCATAGATACAATCACCAAAGACAGAATTTGTCCCGACCTGTTTTCACCGTGAAAATGACCCTGGCTGTTGGTACTTTGTAAAACACCCAACACTCACTCACTCCCCACCCCCACCCCTCCTGTGGGAGAGCCCCAGGACAGGCGGTCTGGTCGGGTGGCATCCATATTACATTAGGTTAATCCGCTTTGTGTTCCCACTGCCGGATCAGATGGTGAAATCAGCGTCCAGTAGGGGCCCCTTCTGTTTGATCCAAACCCCTGCCAGGGATTTAGAACCCTTAAGGACGGGGCGCCCATTAATAGTACATAGGGCCAGGGGTAAGGGTATAGGATGGGTCAATAGCTGGTATGGGGTCAGGTTTTTAGGTTGAGGTGGAGTTTGGGGTTAAGGAAGGGGGAGTAGGTTAAAAACTGCCAAGATTGTCCAGTATTAATTGACAATGTTCACTCTTAATATTCGATGATTCAAATTTCTGTTCTAAATAAACCATTCGTTTATAGACCAATTTATGGCCAATCTTCTCACCCTTAAAATTCTCTTATCCATTGAAAAAAATATTTCAAATGAGTTAAGACATTGACGTCGTACAATCAACACAAACGATTTTTTTTCACGACCTAGAATTCTAACTTGCTGCTTTGAAAAGCAACTGCCTAATCCACGAATCGTAAAGGCCTACATTTCTGAATAATTGCTAAAACAGCCAACGGTGATATTTATGCTAACGCGTGCATAAAATGCAAATTAATTAAAAAAAAGAATTCTGTCATTTGTGTTATCGGTAAGCTTTCCTTTTCAATATAAATTCCTGTGATCTACGTTATTAGGACCTACAGTTACAGATTGCGTGTTTCAATTTACTGTCTGACTCTAAACTAATGAGGGGCGGTATACACGCAAGTGTTGTTTAAGACTGGTGGGTCCAGCAGGAATCTATTTATAGTCTATTGCAGGCCCTGGAGATAAATCTAAATATATAAAACGATGTCAGTCAAGGTTAAATGATAAGGAATGCAAGTCGGGCTTGGTGAATAAATCGGAAATAGACAATCAGCTACCACCGACTATTACTTGCCTGACCCCTTTAAGGATTTACCCATAATGACAACTTGAAATTTGTATAAAAAAAAAAAAAAAAAAAAAAAAATTCTACCCAGTTTTTCTAAGGCTGAGGTACTATTTTCACTTTGTGTATGTACTTAAAGCCTTTAACCATAGTTTTAGTAATCTGGTCAAAAAACAAATTCAGACAGAGATAAGAAAAGTTACATCCCTAGTTAATGAACAAAAATCTAAAGAAGCATAAAGAAACTATGAAATTATCTTACAATTCTTTTTAAACACACCAAAGAAACATGTTTTACAGTAACAGAAACAGATCCAGCTAGAACAATGGGCTGTGCCAGTTTAGTATGCGCCCCTCGCGGACGTTTCATTCAATATTCAAAGCCCCACCGGTTTGAATGGCACTGCAAGATGTGGACGTAAACTAATTATGGGAATTGTCATCAAATACGAAGGGAAAGCAATTAAGATTTCCAAACGTCAACTGGGGTTTTTTAATATGAGAGGGATGAGAGGATAATTCATAATGGGTATTGTGGACCAAAAAGAAATTAATTCTCATGTACTATGTCACACGGAAAACCCTTCAAGACATTCATTGAGAGCTACCTGTATCATAAAGCGTTTAATGCCAATTAATTGACCTGCGTTTATATTTCATTTTATTGGATAGATCTTAATCTGATTTATTCATACCACTTTGCATAACAAGATCGTTAAATTCCAAACTGAGCTTCATGTGCACGCATTCAACCTGATTTTTCTTATATACAAATACATTTTATTATAGTCAAACAAAAAAAAACATATAAAAAATAAAGAAAAACTTTAATACTTCGAGCATTCCTAGCCCACTATAGAATAACTGAATAATTGAGAGCTTCCTATTCGCTCACACAAGGCTTCTTGGCACCCACCCCTCTTTATATAGGCTACTTAGACCCGGTAGAAAACGTTCAGCAGAAATGGGTCTCAACAAGGTGGTGTTGGTGCTAAAGGTCAAAGGTCAGGAGCAGCTCTGAGCAGCTCTAAGAGCCGGACCTCAATTACACGGCCTGAGACTTAACATTGGTCACAATCAGGGCAGGGGATGGGGTGTGACAGGACAATTTACTAGAAAAGCAAAGTTTTCTTTTTTCTTTTTTTCATTAAGCTAATTCGGTATAATTACAGTTCCTGCAGGGGAGTTAGTAGTTGCCTAGTTACACGTATTTTCTTTCAGTAAAACCCCCGCCCTAAAAGCATTTAGATACATAGATTTTATTATTATTTTACTATATTTAATTTACATGAAAATGATCTTCCGTGTAGTTGTTTCAGTGACAATACATATTAGAAAATTACATCAGTTATCTGATCACGATTATTATTAGGGAATTACACCGGTATAGAGTATAGTGAATTTTCAAAAAATTTCAGGTAAGCTAGTACTGCACCGCATTCGATCGACCTGCCTGCAGCTGGAACCTTGGCTCAGGGCCTGTTCTACTTTCTCATCTTCTGTTATATATTCTCACCCTTCTAGACTCGCGCAAAAACCTTTTTCCCCCTTTTCTAGTCTCTTTTTCCCCTCTACAATTAAAGAAAAGAAAGCCTCAATACAGCTGGATCAGCGAACCTTACACTCCAACATCATCATCATCACAAAGAATCTGGATTTTGAAGTATAATACACAAACCATTGGGTGTCTTTATCTCAGCCGTTAAACAAACATACAACCACCGCAAGTCGTAGAAACTGGTATATGGAGGGGCTCTGAATAATGGGTCAATCAAGGTTGGGGTAGGATATAGCGGCAAGTAAGATATGAACACGCAATAGTCGTAAAACTGGTGTTTAACTATGAGAAAGGTATGAATAATGTGTCATTCGAGTTGGGGTAGGAAGGATATAATTATGGCAGCGAGGGAGATATGAATACGCAATAGCTGTAGAAACTGGTATAGAAAGACTCTGAATAATCTGTGTCATTCAAGGTTGGGTATGATATAGCAGCGAGTAAGATATGAACACGTGTACGTAAGTTGTCTGAGTAAGACCCAGACCTCAGACTAAGGTTAACCGTAGACATGTGTAGGGGGTATTTATAGAGAGCAAACATAACAATAGTGGGAGTAGTGGCAGCTCTGAGTTGAGGAGTGGTAGCCCTGACTTGAGGGGCGAGTCCCTCTCAGGGATGGTGGGGGTGTAAAGGCTGTACGTAGCACACTCGCCGATTACATCCTATCACTGTAAAAAGTGTTGCATGCTGTTGCCAGTAAAGTTTACTGTAATTTTCAAAATTACTGTATACAAATACAAAATTACGAGAATCAAAATCGGTATGTGAAATATGGGCTTAAATCGTCAGTGGAAATAGTTAAAGACATATTGTATGTCACTAGAAATGATTTGTAATTCTCTTTTTAATGATATGCAGAACGCATGGTCTTTGGTATTAGGGGAAAGACACAATAGATTACCGAATTACTGTCATGATCGCCTAGTGGAATACACTGTTATACAGGCTCTAGAGGTAACATGGGAGTGAAGGAGAGTAGGAAGTGAGAGCAGAGACTTTGTATACTTTTCACCATCACTTGGTGGCTATTGGTGATCGCTTCTTCTGGCGCTAGTGTGATCAGAATAATTAGTCAACTGCTTGTGTAAGTATTTTGACTTAAACTCAAAGAGGAAAAAAAGTTGTGCGTGTGTAAATGGATGCGCCCATTTTAGTACTTAGCCTACATGTGAGGCCCTTTTCAAAAATCAATCTGTATCTGCCCATAGTGTCTACTCCTCCTTTACAAAATTCTTTGATTGGAGAAGAAGAGGTTAGGCCAGATGAGGCTCCTTTCAAAATCGTATATCTGTCCCTTGTGCCCACTCTCCCTGAACTAAATTCTTTGGTTATAGAGAAAGGGGTTGGGTCCGATGGGTTGGTCCGGGACGGATGATCCCCACGATGTTTAAGAACATCCACCTACACAAGTAAACATGGGTCTGCACACAGCGTTTTCCCCGAACAAGAGCGGATACCTGGAATTCTGCTTAAGCAATACATGTAGTATCGCTTTCATACAGACATGTATAAGTTTCTGTACGATAATTGGTTTGGGTAATATGCTTCAAACAGCAGAGATGTGACTAAGTAAACAATTGATGAATTGGAAAACGTAGGGGCGGCCTACACTGATTCTGATTCCAAAGAGACATAGAAAAAGTGCTATAATTATATGATGAAATCACACAGAAAGGTGATATCTTGAGTTTTGACTTATGATTTATTAAATTTTTTTTATTGAAACAATTTAAGCTCCATCACAAATAATTGGATAATTTTTGCTGATTTTGCTACTCTCCTAACTCAAACTGAATGAATAGCGGCCACTGAAAAAAAACCTTTTATATTCTCTAAAACTTCCTAGTCACCTTGATTTGTGAAATGAAGGGCTAGAGGCTTATACATTTTGCTCTTTTTTTATTAGAGAAGAGAACCACTTTATAATATCAGTAACGCTATTCCCGCCGTGTAAATAACAGAAAATATCTCAATGACTATCAGAAAATGTAACATCAGCATTCTACATTCATAGTGGCATTTTATCTACCCCGCCAAGAGCTAAGATTCACACAAATTTGTTCTTCCTGAAAATAAAACGTATTGTCGAGAGCCTCTAAATGCCATTCAACATCATAGAGATAACAATTCTATATGTATAGGGTAGTTGATTATAGAGTCACAGACTATCTGTTAAGTGGATGCAGGGGGTCATGTATCACACTGCACTCAGTAGGGAATGGATAAAAGCGGACGAGTCTCTTCTTTTTCCTTTTAAAATTTCTTTTTTTCCCATTGATGAGAAGAAACCAGTTTCCTGGTACATCTTAAATCACACATTCCCAAAATCTCCCGCACTTGTTTGACCTTTCTTTTTAATACATTAGGTGACTGACTTACGCCAGAGATGCCACTCCTTAAATATGAAAAAGACAGAACACCTCAAACTAAGTTTCCGTACTTTAGGAAGTAGTCATAACTTGAGTTTTAAAACTCTGGTACTAAACCATGAAGTATAATTAATATACTAACATATTGGTCAATTTAGTGGCTATATTGCAGCAATTATAATGCATTGCCATGTATGATACTGCATCATGAACAAAACATATTGTTGGTGGAGTATGGTAAATTGGCATCAGGCAATTACTATGTTATTTGTTTCATTTCCGCAAGAGGACAAAATCAGTATATATGTGGAAATCAGCACCTAAAGCCTTTATTCCACATACCGATTTTGATGCTAGCGATTTGATTGATCTTCTCAGAAAATGACACGAAACCACCCATCCCATATACAATTTAAAAGAGAATTGTAAAACATTCCAAGTGATATATTGCATGTCTATATTAAACCTTAATTCCTAATGCCACTTTCTAATCGGCAGTAAAATTGCACGAGGAATATAGGCTTTAGGAATTCAAACAGCCACACAATAAAATCTGTTATCATACGGTTAGGTTTAGAATGAAACAAACACTGCAACCTCAGGGCAGCACAAAGTAGTTTATCTAGAGATACCTTATCTATGTTTAGATAGCATGCACATGCCACTATCGCTTTTATGCCTAGCTCACTGATTTGATAATGAAAACTCTCTTATGCCTGGTATCATTAATATGATAAGTATGCCTAACTTCATTTTTATGATAATGTTTTAGATGGATACTCTGGGCAGGAAAAACATCTACGTGTATCCATATAGCCTGAGGATGATGACACTGCATATATACTTTTTATATATTTTCTTTTTCGCTATTGAAAGTTTATTTTACTCTGTGACTGAACCAAAAATAAGCCTATCAAGTTCTGTAAATGCACCCAACGAAACATACTTCCCACAAAATGATTTCAAAAATTCTTTTCCATGAAAATAAACGGATGACTGGGCCACCCTATTCCATACTTCCCACAACATTCTATTTCATATGTATCCAACTTAGAAACAACATAAGCATATAAACCTGCTGTCAGGATGGCTTAATGAGAACAAATCTCAATGTAACATGTCCGCAAATCTTCAGAGATCAACCTCAAGATTAAAGAACAAAACTCCAAACATGGAAGTAACATTCAATGGTCAAACGGGCGGGCTGCATCGCCAACAGGGTCAGGGGGTGTCAAAGACTCACTATTGGAATCGGTCTCATTGTCCAATTCGGGGTAGTATCCTATAACGTAAACGGTGGAAGCATTCTCAAAAACAGTATATTGAACTGTGTTACTACAGAATAACATAACGGATTTCATATAGTATGAATAAGGTTAAAAGAACTTATGTATTTTAGGGTGGCTTTCAAAAGATGAGATTTCAGAAATATTTTGAGATATTTGTGCAATTCTTAAGATTACCTCGGATAAATTTATAGTTTTCATACCCTGCGAACTATGCTATTAGAACCAAAGTAAACATATTTCAGGTTACATATGACGTTTTCGGAAATATTTTATAAGTTATCAAATTATGAACCGCGACGTAACTAATGAAAAAGTGTATAGGCCTTTCATGGAAAACCAATATAGTGTTCTATTAGAACTTGGAACTAGAAGTAAATCAACTGGATCACCTTTGTACCCTGTATAGAACTGTTTGATGTAATTTACCAAGGGATAGTTCTCTAGAAGGTTGATAATATTTTGTATAAACAGAACTCGAAACATGGTATCAAAGTCGTTATCTATTTGATATCTTTACCATACACATCCTCATATGCGAGGTATCTATTACAATAACCTATTCAACCCGTGCTTTTCTCGATAGGGCGGAATAAATATTTTAACCAATTCCAAACTATTTAGAATGTTTTATATTCATGGAATATTTCAGTGACATTTTCAACAAAATGGCATAATTTAACTATTAGAGACCTCCCATTAAGCACCCTAACAACCACTACGAAAAAACTAAACATGTAACAAATCAAAGAAATTCAGAACTGATTTACCATCTTCTACACTGTTTCTACATAATATCATACTATGGGTGCTTCTATATACTAATATGTATGCTCTTTTTCTTTAAAATACATGGAAAAATATCAAATTATGGGTGTTTCTATATACTAATGTCTATGCTCGTTTTATTTGAAACACGTGGAAAAATCTCAAACTATGGGCGTTTCTATATACAAATGTCTATGCTCGTTTTCTTTAAAATACATGAAAACGGCAGCTTAAATTGAGGACAATATCTGAAGATTACCCCTTGTGTTTTTACAGAAATAAAAGCAGGTTTTAGGCCTGAAAAGGTTTTAGATTAAATACAAATTGTTAAAAAAATAAAAAAAATTAAAACACTTACTGATGGTGTCTGTCTCGTCGACGATCTCTGACTGGAGGATCTCCTCGATGACGTCCTCCAGGGTGACCACGCCCAGCGTCTCGTAGAACGGGTCGCCCTCCCCCTCGTTGTTCACGCGCTGCACGAACGACATGTGCGACCGACCTGGGATGGGTGAAAAACATATATGTATATGAATATGTTACCTGTGTATAGAATGTGTGGGACCGGCCTGTGATAGGTAAGAGGAAATACACGAATACATGATTACCAGTATATAGAAATATTTGTGTGGGATCGACATAATACAGATAGATAAAGAAAACCACGTATAGATAGTTTATAATTATCTGTATACAAATATGTGTGGGACCGACTTGGATAGGCAAGAGGAAAACATATACACATTATATGCAATTATATATAAAATGTGCTGTAGAATACATGCAGTTACACCCCACTTTCAAAACCATCAAATCTGTAAATTTGGATACCATAAATAAAAGTGTTTTACCAATCTTCTTTTTTTTCCCGCGCATCTAGCACCCAGAAACATTTTCATGCTATCGCATGTTTTATTTTTCAACTCGCATAATATTTTTGCGCGCTGATGGCAATACTCAGAATGCGCATAAATGTGTCTGGGGCATTAGGACTTGACAAATCAGGTGTCCAGTGGCACAGGACCACCAAAAAACTTACTAGGCCATTAAATTGAGGGCATTGGTTCCCAATATAAAGGAAGATGTTTGGGAATGAACCTTAGATCCCGAACTGGGCAACTAGATCTAAAAACAAATTGCAAGCCCTATAATATATTCACAGTAAGTTGCCAACACAGCAACATGCCTTCCCCTCAGTAACTCCCTACTCTATAGGCCTATTACTGACCCCAGCCCATCAAGGGACCAATATACGAGTCTCCCACCAAAAGGCAATAATGACCGCTGTACTCTCAATATCCGGCTGGAGAGTGGCGCCTATGTATGGAGAGTGAAAAGGACTGGGAGAGTGAGTGGTGATTGCCTCGATTGCAATTTGAAGGAAAAGCCAGGTAGTAAAAATGGTTTCAAACGGACATTTCTGTTTTGGTTGAGGTGGTCTAGGTGCTGGACTTGAATGACAGAAAAAATAAAACATGCTGTCCTTATTTTGTCCTTTTGTAGATATATCTACATATTTTTGATGTAAAATGGTGTTTTCTCAATTTTAAAATGACAGGTTACCACCTATGAGTAACGTACAGAATGACTCAAAACTATAGCATAAGATGTTTTTATGATCTACAGAGCAAGACTTTTATACCTATCAGATAAAGATTCAGGTGATTATGCAGGATTGGACATTATAGAAGAGTCACCCAACTGTAACTGGCATTTCACATCTCAGTATGGGAGACTTTTAATTTTAATTCAAGACCTTTACAGGACCTTTTTCTAGGAAACTGTCAGTTGTACGACTTTTTAATACCTTAAGTTTGACAAAATCAATCTAAAACCTTTCAATAAAGACTCACTTTGGCAGCCTGTTATGCCCTTGATGACTGCCTTTATTTGCTGCGCTCTCATTTTGAGTGAAGTAAACTTAAATTCAGCATTGCGCAGCTCCAAAAAGCAGGGGTGAAAGTTTGACATTGGGAATTAACCTTCAAAGACACACTGCCCCCCTCCAGCTGCCCCGGCCCCTGGAGGTTTCCACACTGTAAAAGCATTGATCTGCAGTTTGTCACGGAATAAATAACAAGTGCCCTTTGAAAAGGGCTTTTTCTTTTTACATGTACTAATAAACTCCATCAGTACGTAAGAAATTGAAATGGTCTGGCACAAACTCCATGGACACCTTATTTGTTTGTGAACATTTATTTTTCTTAATATTTCAGAGCTTATTTTTCTCAATATTTCAGAGCTACATCTTACAAAGTAAGTTTCTCGGCTTGTCATTATCTGCACGCCAGGGGATGGGTTTCCTAGGTAACTCATCCATTGGATATTCGTCTATATGGAATATTTTCAAAGTGGAGGAAAAAAAAGATCTTCTGTCCATGGATTGATTCGAATTGAAAACATTTTGCATTTCAGTTATGAGAGAAATAAGAAAATATATGATTTACGTTCCTGCTCGGTTTATTGTCATGTTTTGTCTTACCTAAAAACCCTACAGCAAAGCCACTCCTGACTGATGAAAAAATAGGGAACGTAGGGAACACTTTTCCTACTATTTCTCAAGAAACTTACTAGAGAAAAAATGACCCAAGGAAAAGCCTTGACGTTAAAGTCGAAAATCACCAAAAAGTAGGAAATAATAAAAAAAAAAATAGGAAAAATGACATCTCTGACCATAACGAAACCTGAACCAATCATACCTGTACATCTATTTGGGGACAACATTTTGACTCCACAAAGACCTATTTCCAGCTGGTGTCCATAAATATATTCTGAGAATACTGGAATAGGTTTCCGACCACTCCAGCTGCTGTTGACACAGATATCAAATTCTGATGACTGAGGTCCTGCGGTCTCCTTTCCACCCACCCTTCCACCAAATCCGGGTTTAGGTTAGGACAAGCTCACAGATGGCATATAGGGGAAGAACCCAGGCACTCTAGGTTTTATGATTTTGTTTTCGTAAAATCTATCTTGAACTGGTGAAAAACAAGTTTTGATTAATTTTATGGTACCCAAATCCTTTAGGTTGATTATATTAAAGTTAACCTACGGTCGAATTGAAACTTTATTCATATGCCATTTTCAAAGTGCATCCCAAAATCAGGACATTTTCACTAACACACCATTGTAAGGATACTGAGCATATAGTGTACATTTCATGTAGTTCTTATATTGCTGGCAACCTTTGTCTATTTTCTCAAGAATATGATGTCATAAATCTTAATCTCTTAGTTTTAAATGCCTTGTACATAGAAACTTCTGTACTGAAAATGCATTAGAGATTACATTTTCTAGTTTTTGTCATAACAGGACCCTTCAATAATCCCTCAATAAACTTTACGACGAGAACGCCCAACAGAGGCAAAAAGATTCATGAATCCCAAAACAAGACCAAACGACATATGACCAAAGTTACTATCAAAAGTATTTGATAGTGATAGGTCGGCCCATTTTAATCTTTAGGCCTAAAATAATCAAACAACTTATTGACAGTGTGACGCCTATGTGTTAACATTGAATGGGAATGATTCAGACACTGACAGTGACTTAGGCCTAGATATCTATTATTTTTTTGATAAGATATTTTGATGGTAGGTCTGAAAAAATGACACTATAGTGACAATTTCACAAATAAACTGACAGCACCGGAGAACTTATTGACAGTGTGACGCGTATGTTTTAACATTGAATGGGAATGATTCAGACACTGACAGTGACTTAGGCCTATAGACATATCAGAACTCAGGTTTAATATTTCGATGGTAGGTAAGAAAAAATGACACTATAGTGACAATTTCTCAAATCTTTTAATCTTTGGATCATAAATAATTGCTTTTGGAGCCTCCATAATACATTGACAGTGTCGGAGGGGGCTTAGGCCAGTCATTTTTTCATACCATCTGTAAAATATTCTTGTAAACGTATCCAGGCCTAAAATAATCAGACCATTTGATATTTAGGACCCTCACATATATGAGAACATAGATATATACATGAATTTCATTTTGATAGGCGTAATAAGGTCTAAATAATTATTTTTCAGATTGCCAGTGTCCGACCAATGCGTGTTAGGCCTCTAGCCGAGTTTAGGCCTAGATTTCAAATGCTGGAAAAAAGATATAAACTAACCGTTAAGGCCTGGAGTCCTCAATGCGTTTCAACGCGTATATCCTCCACAATTGATGCGTTTAATGTCATCCTGGTTTTCTGAGTTCAAAGTATCGATGCAGGCGTGATGGGGAGAGAACCCGGCGAAGGGTTGACGGCGCCATGTTAGGTGTGACAGTGACTCCACGTGTCCGATCGATCCGATGTTTTCCCTTCGATACGAATGCATGGTTCACGCATGAATTGTCAATGCGTTGTATGCGTTTAAGGGGGTCCAGACGTCCAAAATATATATCTTGAAAGCATCATATAGCGCGGTAATCCAGGTATCCAGGCTAGAAAGAGGGAGCTCCCGCCGTAACAGTCCACCTCCCCGGCCCGCTCGGGGCGGTCTGAGCCTTGTCACCGGGCGGACACCGAAGGATTTCAAGAAAACAGCGCGATGCATTTACGCGTTTAGACGCGTTATTTCGCATTATTATCGATTCTGAGACAGTGGGATGCTTATCTATGGATCGAAATCTATCTATGTATACCAATAACTAAAGTTAGAACGACCGATTTCATGGTGAAATAGGCCTGCATAGTTGATGACCTTTGACCCAGATTCCCTGTCACCGATGGAAAGCGGCTGCCGCGTTACAAACATAACGCGGCATTTGACGCGCCTCACGCCCGGTAACGCTGCACGGATTTCTGGTTTTATTTGGTCATATAACGATTTCGGACGATTTAAACGATTTATTTGTATTCTATATATCCAAATCTCTGGGATGTAAGCTCAAATAAGCCCCAAAATGTGGTTATTTTAGCTCAGAATCGATTTGGGACATCGTCACTTTGCCGCGTTACAGGCCTAACGCGCAGCAGCCGCGCGATGGGACACGGTCACCATTGAAATAGCATTGGCAGAATTGACGCGTTACAGGCATAACGCGGCATTTTACGCGCTGGGACATGGTCACCATAGGAATAGCATTGGCTGTTTGCCGCGTTACAGGCATTACGCATTTTTCTGTCACCGATCTCAGATGTACCTACCCAAGAAGAGAATAGGTCGGCTTGCTTTAAAGCTTTAAAGACTTTAAAGTCAGACTTAGAGATGTCACTGACAGAGTGAAAAAGTCGACCTATAATAACAATAGCAAAAAACTCTCCTATAACCCTGAGGTCTTGTAAATATATACAAACAATAAATTTGGAGGAAAAAAACACAAACAAATACTATACGAGTTAAAACTCGATTATAACCCTAACATGAAGAACTCAAGAGTTAAAACCAAGTTCAGAGAACTATCACACCGCAAGCATAACGTTTCATCAAGCCTTGGCTCAGAAATTCATGACCAATTCACTATGCGCAGCGTTTTTCACTTATCATGTTTCAGCAATACCGTTAGGTTTAATACACCAGGACAGTCTGCGTGTTGGGGAGGAGGCAGTTGTGTTATGTGTGAGACATCTGTTGATTTCACAGAGAAAAATGAGAAGCCTTAAGGTCAGGCGGCACACTGCGAGGGAAAATGGCTATTTCCCAGGAAAATGGTTATTTTCCAGCAAAATGGTTTGTTCCCAGGAAATGGCTAGTTCTCAGGAAATGGCTAGTTTCCAGGAAAAATAACGAAAGTGGTTATTTTTCCAGGAAAATGTTCGCAATTGAAAGGCACAATCAAGAAGCGCAACGTAACGTTTAGCATGCCTTGTACTGAAGATCTACACTCGTGTTTTTCTAATCTAGTTTATCATCTATTTCTTACCTTGGGTTAGAATATTTATTCTGTATTATAGAATTAATTATGTGATTAAGACCCTCAAAATCTAACATTTTAAGCTTCTTTTTTTCATCTTTTTAGAGGGAAAACGTTCAAAAATCGGATTGGATGTAACAGAGGTAATTTCAGAGTCACCATAAAAATATTTGACATTAAATATGTCATCGTGCATGAATTGTGAGTAAATTGCAAATCACTGTGTAACAGAACCTCCTAGCTGGGTTCAATATCCTGGAGGGGTTAACCATGTAACTTTGATATAGACAGGAGACTTAGCACTGTGCCACGCCCCAGGCGTTGTCACCTTTAACATCTATGGGAGTGGATTTCCATGCAATATAAAATCACCAACACCTGCTGGCAAATAGAAAATGGGATGAATAATCCATCCAGATAAGCTTTGGATTAGCATTGTCTTCCATGGCGTTTGTCTGGCAGTATTTAGGACGAGACGTATTAATCAATCATAGCATTTATTATGCTTCCATTTTTGTTTAATTTGCAGGGAATTGGAGACAATATCAGGATTGCACAACTGAAGAATAATCATAGACTAAGAGGAATAAAATCCTTGGTGTTATTCTTGTAATGTAATCATATTCAGCTTTTAAATATAGGCATAATCTTTTCCGTAGACTTGCTATCTAGGCAATTAAATCATTCGCTCATCTCAATGTGATCACATTCAGCTTTTAAACAGGCTAAATCCTTTCCCTAGACTTACTGTTTAGGCGAAATAAAATCCCATGATCATCTTTAATGTTTATCATATTCAGCTTTTAAATAGACATAATGTTTTCCCCAGATTTGCTATTTAGGCGGAATAAAATCCGTGGTTTTTTTTTATAATGTTATCACATTCAGCTTTGAATAGGCCTAATCCTTTCCCTAGACTTGCTGTTCAGGCTAAATAAAATCCTTGTTTTTTTTCTTATAATGTTATCACATTCAGCTTTAAATAGGCCTAATCCTTTCCCTAGACTTGCTGTCTAGGCAAGAATGAATTGACTGATATCAAGGGAAACGGTCTATCTTCACTATCTGTCAGAGGTTCTGTAGTCATTAGGCTATCAATCTTAGTCCTGTCAACTCAAGCCTTCCTAAAGGACCTATTAGACCAAATCTGAATCTCACTCTATCATAAACGCCAGACATATAGACGTTGTGTAAATGACGTCATATGTGTGCAGTGTCCAAAATTAAGGTTTAAATCTGTGCAATCGCTGGTTGCATAGCTTTGAAATGTGTGTACCCAGCGAATCTTTTATTGCACCCTCGGTGATATATGGCTATTTATTCCACCAAAAATGTGTGCATCTGCCAGGTGCACAGTATATAAAAAAACATGCATTCTGCTGCAAAATCGTGCACCCCAGGTGCAGGGTGCACCCTTAATTTCAGACACTGATGTGGCTAGATGCCAATATTAATTAAACCAATATTATTCGCAATTGTACAACATTTTCACTAGATCATAATGTTTTTTTTAATTACATTTTATTATCCTGGGACAAGTTGGATTACTCCAGTCTTCCCTTGTCGCCAGCGGAACTTATCACTATTACAGATTGATTGTAATCTTTCTGTTGTAGTAAGGTTATCAATCAATTGATCTATTATAACATTATCGCGCTACAGTATTTTGAAAAATAACATAATGTACATTATAACAAAAAATGTAGTGATGGAATGAAATGTGATGATATGAAACATAAACATCAAGTATACTCCTTCATTTTTATACAAAAATACCTTGTGCAAGTCTGGCAGTTTCAGTAACAACATATTCCTCTCGTAATTTATCCTTGATTTTACTCTTGAATAGATTATACTCATCCAAAAGCCTAAGACCCGGATCTAGATTGTTCCACAAATGTCTAGCCACAAATGTTGGTGATTTCAAAATATATTCAAGTCGTGTAAATGGTATGAATACAGTCGGAGCAACATTTTGTCGGGTACTTGGTTGTCTGTCACATATTGTTATGTAATCCGATTTAATAAGCCGGAACATTATATTCATAATCAGCAATCATCTAAAATATATAAATTTTGAACTCATGTCATAGCTTCATGGTTATGATCGCCAAATGGTGATCACCAAATATAGGCTCTGGGATAATGGTCATGATGATCAGCAACAAGAAGTCTAAATTATGCACATGGATATGCATCCTTTAATATCAAGATTTGTATACGTGATTCGAAAAAGATATGAGCACACAGGCAGCAATGTGTGCGCTTGGCGCACTGTTAATTTTGAACATTAAAGGGCCATATACCCACTAGGCGATTTCACCGTCGACGGGCGACGGGCGACTGAGGGGAATGGCCTTTGTTGTCATTGGGTGACTGTAATGTCAGGGAATTTTGATATTTATCCGCAGATTTTCCCACAGATTTAGTTGCCCATTGCCCAGAAAGCATGCCATACCCACAGAGAATCGCCCAGCAAACTATTGAAAATTCAGTCATCCAGCGATTTTACAGGCGATTCTCTCAGTTGCCCATCACTCATCAACAGTCAAGTCAAGTCGACTAGTGGGTATGGAGCTTGACAACATAGGATACGGACCTTTTCATAAGACTATAACACAGGACATGGTGACTCCCATCCATACCCCTATTAATGCCTGAATTAATGTACTCTGGAGGACCATGGCGTCACCATGGAGACCCTCCCAGGGGGGACCTGCAGGGTACTGGAGGAAGTATGAGATCTATCTCCCATAAGTAGGGGGCCCAGGGGACCCTCTGGAGGAGGATATACTAAGCTACCTCCCCAGGCTGAATCCTGCCACATGATATTATAAGGGATACAGAGTATGACTTAATAGCTATGTCAATGACATTGTCTATCTAGAGGTTATTGTTCTTTCCTATACCAGTCTTTGAACACAATGGTAATACCTCTTTTTCATTTGTATAAGAAGAGGGGAATGTGAATATATACATTGGTCTGAACAAACATTTAAATTATTCAAGAAATCAAACCACAAGAGAGATTTTCTTATCATTTGTTGTTTAACTAGCAATCGACTTGTTTTTCCTCATTGAGTTTCTTCATAATAAAGGATTAAGGATTAAGCAGGTACAGGCTTTAGCTGATATACCATCTTTCAGCACAGTTGTATTTGTTCACAGGTATAAAATATTCTATATTACAGCCGTTAATAAAGGAGCATTCAACAGGCTATTCACTAGGCTGAAATACACCAGAAGGGCCGGCTGGAAGATGCCTGAAGACAACAGCTCTATCCCATTCTTCTGTATCATTTCTTACAAAGAACTACATAATCCTATTCTTTTATCCACAGAAAAACACACTTTTATCCACATTAGTTTTTGCCCTTGGAGTGATACTTTTTGGAGACATAGCACCTGGCCTGTGCATCATAATAGCCCCTCCAGGTATTCGTCAACACCACCAGGTGGAGGCGGCCAACATCAAAGGTGTGAGCAGGAGTTCCACCTAGTATAGGTAGCACCAAAAATATTATAGCTCCACTAAGATATGTAACTTGGACCATCCCCTACATGTTTTTCATGATGTCGTCAATGGTGGCGCCTCCTATGATTGTCCGTGCAACCAGATGCAAAGAATACAGCAGTGGCCGTTTTCGATCTTTTTCGAAATGTAAAGAAACGGCTGATGATGTCACAAAAACGGCAAAACACAGCACATTTGTATCTGAATGAGTGATGGAGGTTTAACACCAACATCCAGGGTCATTTTCATGGCGAAAACAAGTTGGGACGAATTCTGTCTTTGGTGATTATATCTATGAGATTAAGGTGACAGGGCAGGCAAACAGCAGGGGATCAAAACCAGTAAATCATTTTTGCTGTATGTACCTCACCCCTTACTGGACCCAGTACTATCTGGGAATCGAACCCAAAGAACCACTTGCTCAGTGCTTGGTCCCCCCTATCATCACCTTATACAATCAGCAGGGGCTACTGGGGGCCTGTATTCTTACCCGGAACCCCCACAGGGTAATATTTGTATCTGGTTGGTTGGTTGGTTGGTTATTGGTTGCTTTACGCCCTAATCAACTGCCAGGGTCATATCAAGGGTGGTGATGGTGATCGAATCTATGAGAAGGTAGAGACCATGCATACCCCTACACATTTACCGAAGTAGGTGTTCTTTAATGTGCCTGGTCCCATAGACAGGGCCAGACACACAACAGCCGGTGGCACAAGGCCTTTGATATCCCAGTCGTTGTCACTGGGAGAAGCACAGAGGGGTGTAGCAGCCCTGCCTGGCCCAGCCGAGAATCGAACCCTATTACCACTTCACCACCCCTCTGCCCCTATATTTGTATCTGGTTGCATGGATTCTTGTAGGGGGCAGGACTATCAATGCCATTACAATGACACATAATACAGTCACTAATCTTTCCTTTGGACTATCGTTGGTAGCACCTGGGCCACCTGTTAGATACAAGCACACCTGAATCCTCAGGTGGGACCACGCCCATATCACCCACACTGGAGGAAAAAGAAACCCGAGGGCTTTCTGAGAAAACACTCCTATATATAGACCCTGCATTGCTTTAGCACTCTGGGTCTTGTGGAAGAAGAAGAGGTTTCTGTGATAGAAGATGTATGGCATGTTACAAAGGAACACACAAGGAGCATAAAGGAAGTGTGAGTTTTTGTGTAAGAACACATATATATATGCGGCAGTGTCAGGTAACACATGCAAAACAACCCTCAGAAGTGTCAGAAACTAAGTTGAAATACCAAGGGTAAAAAGCCAGGATTGATTTATTGATTTGAATTTCAAGAGTTGGCAAATGTACTATTTGTTAGTACCTGCTTAGAAGCTAAACCATTGCTGATGTGCGAGTATGGCGACCTTCTAATATTAGTACCGAAGAATCTATAGACGACTAGAGCTTGGAATGACACTGATGTCTCGACTCTAAACTAATTTATATCTAAACTATCTAGTTTTACCAATTAAAAAAAACCTTCTATTTTGAATAACACTGATGTGTAACCTCTAAATCAGTTTAAATCTAAGCTATATATAACCGAAATATAATTATTTATTCATCTCATACAACGCTTTGGACTTGTAACACTCTGTAATATCAGTGTATGCTTCCAGTCTGGGTCACATAACTATATGAACATATTCTATTTCTTCCTTTAGACCTTGTACAGACAGGATCACGGTCACAAGGCTTAAGCATAGAAACATTGATTTATTATGGCATTATTTTAGTTTCCATGATGAAACCTAGCACTGAATATGTTTTCAATTTGTATCTGCGTATATTCAATGCTTTTTAAGTTGGTTTGAAAATATATTCATAACATGCAGATATAGATATAGCAGATATTTGTACATATTATATAGTTTCTCCTGTGGTTTTGCCTACAAAATTAGTCCAAGTTAACCTGCAGGTGCTCTATCTGTGGGAGGGAGAATTTTAGTTACTATGAGTCCACGGAGTGTGCCTGCTTTAAATGTTATATATCAGCTATCTATGGTAGTTAGAGTTCTGGTTGCTATGATGTCATCTGCACAACGTCTATAGTCTAACTGAAAAAGCCCCTTTTTCCCATGCACCCATTTACCCCAAAATAGAGTCCCTCTGCCAATTCCCATCACCAATTCTACAAATCCATCTCCAGTGAGCCAACCTCGATCGCCACTACCCACAACCTCATAACAGCAATCATTGTTAGGCACGATTCGCTGAAAATCCGCCCAAAAAGCAGTGGATCATTAGGTACCGGAGTCCACGGAGTGTGTCCGCTTAAAATGTTATATACATACAAGCTATCCATGGTAGTTAGAATTCTGGTTGCTATGACGTCATCTTCACAACATCTATGGTCTAACTGAAAAAGCCCCTTTCTCCCATGCACCCATTTACCCCAAAATAGAGCCCCTCTGCCAATTCCCATCACCAATTCTACAAATCCCTCTCCAGTGAGCCAACTTCTATCACCACTACCAACAACCTCATAACAGCAATCATCGTTAGGCACGTTTCGCTGAAAATCCGCCCAAAAAGAAGCGGATCATTAGGTAGGGAGTCCGCGGAGTGTGTCTGCGCAAAACACTGGCTACAGCCGAGCGGAACCGGGCCGATTTGACGGCTGGCTGGGCCTAGGCCTACAGCTATCTATTGATTGGGTCTAAAAATACCGGCCACAACTCAGGGCCTGCTATTCAATCTGCAGCCTCTGGGCCCTTCATCTCCTATACCCAGCTCACATTAAAGCTAGAATGCGCATCAAAGCGCTTCAATTCGCTTTCGCGAACCCCTTTCCGCAAACCCCTTTGCATCTATATATATGACGCAAAGGCAAAGGGAAACACCCCAGAGGGGTTTGCACTCTACTGTCTGTTACATATACCTTTTGTAGTCTTTACAGACAAGCCTCAGAATGCGCAGTGTGATTGTATTGTTTTGAACTGGTGATGTGTACACATTCTGAGTTTAATACCCTTTACAGATTAGTCCCAGAATGTGTATTATGCCTGTATTAAATTGTCGTTATGAGCACATTTTGAGGCTAGTCTGGCAAGGGTATGATACCATTTAAAGACTCAAAATGCGCATTCAAGGACAATTCAAAACTGCCACACGCATTATGAGGCTAATCTGTAAAAAAAGAAACTAATGTTTAAGGGGTATAAATGCACTCTAGAAAGCGCATTATGATACTCTTTTTTTCAGGAGTCGGCAGCAAAGGTGGAAAACTGGTTAACATTTTGTTTGTCCTGTACGGGGAATTATATTTGTGCAATGTTGTGTATTTGTGCAATGTTGAAGTACTTTGCTTACCTGCCTCGTCTGAAAAGGGTTAACCGTGTACCGGACCCTCCTGGTGAGGCTGGGTATACCCCAGGCCCACCACCACCTGGCCATCATGAGTGGCCATGTGCCAGCCAAAACAAGGCAGTTTGAACAAAAACTGAACTGATTGAAAAAGTGAAATGAGAGGTACGGATGCCAGCCACCAGCCCGCCCCTACTGCTAGTTGCCACACTCAAAATTATTGATTAATTCCCTGAGTTTTTCCTGTACGAAAGCAAATTTATCCTATCATACTTTTAATGATTTGTTCTGATGAGGTTTTTCAAGTTTTAAAATGCCATCAAAGATGTGTTCATTTTTCAGGAAAAAGCTTTTCCTAGAAAAAAGTGTTTTTGAATACAAAAAAAAGAAGAAAATCAAGAAATTCGGCAGACATAATTCCCTGTGTTTTGGTAAAATTTCTAAATTCCTGGTTTTCCCTAAAGGCGATTTTTGGGGACATTTCCCCTGTTTTGCCCGTGCAGTGGGAACCCTGCACATACTGTTTGTTGTTGTGTACCACAGGACGGAGGTCCAGCGTTAATACACAAGGTTGAATGCCTCCCGAGGGTGAGAGGCGGCTGTGGTTTGTTCGCCTGGAGCTTCCTCCAGGGTCTAGAGCCCATGGGAGTTGGGAGTTGGGAGTTGGAAGGGGGGGGGGGAGGAGGGGGAGGGAGGGGGGAGGTAAAAACATTTATGGGAAAGGAGGGAACACCATGCAGGTGTCTGGGGGACTTTTTTTAGTCTATTTTTATTTGGTCTATTTAATTTTTAGAAAAGAAGTATCTATTTCAGTAGCAGTGGTTCTAGATCTTGAAGGGTAACTGGTTTACATTGCATCCATAGTAATTAGTACCCTGTAAACTTTTGCTAATCCATCTTCTAAAAGAAAATGCCCAGAAGGTATTTTCTTGAAGTCACAATTCTTTTAAAACGGGGAGTGGGGGAATCAGTTTTTATAAAATAAAATGCCCCTTTTCATTGAAAAAAATACCCCAAAAAAGTAGAGATCAAGCTGTGCAAGTAGAACCATTGGAGAAAAAGTTCGAGCAATTGAATATATAGGGGAAATGGGGGCAGCAGTTGGAGCAGGATGGAGCCTTGCAGCCCGCCGTGTTGTGAGTGATAACACCAGATAGGGGAGCTGCTCGCGAGCTGCTCCAGGGTGAGTAGCTCAGGGGGTGAGCAGATAGAGAGCAATCAACCCAGTTTGGTACGGCCCCAAACCAATTACGACTGACCCATCCCCACCCACCCTGCCTGTCACCTCTGCCAGCGGCGCACAGGTAATGACTTAATGAAGGGGTCATTAAGGGTCATAAGGGGTCATTAGGGGTCATATTAAGGGGTCATTATGGGTACATTTAGGGTCAAGGTAGTCCAGGAGTCACCCTGGATGGACCTGTCTTTTGTCCTCATGTAACGATTTTCCCTCGTTGGCCAGGGTAATTGGGATTAGGTATATTAAGTTATTGGAAAGGTGACATGGAAAGGGTGGATCCAGGAGTTTGAAATCCACCCCAGGATTTTGAAAAGGTGAGGAGGTGGTCAAAATATATGTGTATGGTTTCATTGGTTATATCTGCCACTTACTACTGTCATCATGGTTCATCAACATCAAAAGAGAATCGTCAACGTTAAGAAACGTTACATGTCTCTATAGTATCTGGTCTAAGTGCCCTGAATACATCTCTAAATTGCATTGATATTTACCTTCACCAGAATAGATTGCTTTCAAGGACAACAAAAGTAATTGAATATGTTGATATGGATCTCTCTAGATATCTGTATTGGTGATTGTAAAACTGTCCACACTTTTGTGGTAGAGCGTCACCTGTTGCCAAATGGACATCAAACTGCACAGGATGAGAACTAGGTTTGTTTTGAGCAATTCAGTTTAGAATTGAATAACGAGTTTGCAGGGTCATATGTATCAAAGTAGGTACCTGAACTATAAGACTATGTAACCTCACCAACTGGGATTATACCAGGCCCTCCGGGGTATGCCATGGATTATAGATTTATTAAATTAACAGACTGGGCAATTCCTACTTGTATCCATGTAATCAGTCATCTGCCAATCATTCGTCGAGGTAATTTTATGTACATCTTCTGAAATGACTTGGGACAACAGTTTTAATGGTTAAACCAAAACACTTCATTACTAGCAGCCATGCAGGTCCAGCAGTGGCATATTCTAGCTCACATCAGGGAACCCCGGTCTGTATGTCTACCTATCATTTCCCCGATCACCTTTCAATACAGATCGATATTGGGTGGTACACAGACATAAAAGATCAATGACCTTAGAGTAACTATACAGTAAGTGTATATGGTTTGTCTACTTAGAGACAAAGTTCAGAATGAAACTGTATTCTTTAAAGCTTGAGTGTGGCGCAATTGAAATTGACAATGAGCCTCTAGCATTTAAATGTCATATATGAAACATCCAGAATATTAATGTTAACACTTCAAACTGTCTTATAAATTCAATTCAGGATTCAGGTGGCTGCATGATAAGTAATTGACACCATTGTTTTCCATGACATGGCATACATATTGTGTAATTTACAATTATGACACTTATACCTGTGCATTTCCCACTGTGAAACCATAATCCTTTTGTCAACATACTTTCCATATGCACGGTGCAGTAAGATAAGAGAACATCATACAGTGGTTATCTGTCACAATCCTGTTAGTTTCATTCCAAGAAATTCTTGGAAAAAGAATATTTTGTTCAATTATGTTTCTTTCATTCCAAGAAATACTTGGCAACATTAACAGTTTTATCTGTCAGCAGTTTTATTTGTCAGAAGTGAATTTTATCCATTTAAATTCGCTGATTCCTGTTCGTTGGTTATTTCATCCATTAATCAGATCTGAATGACGTATTAATAGATCAGTAATAAATAATGGTTTTGTTAGGTGAAACCAGGAAATGCTGGGCGTAACTAATATCGCACAGATTGTTTCATCAAATTGCAATTGGCAAACCTTTCAAACTCGGTCAATGAACTCTTCGGCTACTGAAACATTTCGAATTTGTGGTTTTTTGATCATGTTCTCGAGGTAGCCCTGTGATAGATACAATTATAGAATGGTGTGTTAAACCCCTCATCTCATTTGTTTTATTAGAAGATTACAATCTGGCGACCTGTAAAGATCTTTGGGCTAATTAAATCGTCAGTAATCGCCAAAGAGGCGGCTGACACGTTAGCATGATCATAAACTTAAAGTAAAAGCCGTATTCCACATACCGATTTTGCTGCCGATTTTGAAAATTGGCAGTGGGAATAAAGGTCAAATATAGGTATGTGATATATCAATAGAAAGCTCTTACAATTCTCTTTTGAATAGTATATGAGATGCAAGATCTCATTTTTTTAATCTCAGAGAAACTCAGAGAAATACAAAATCAGCAGCATCAAAATTGGTATGTGGAATACAGGCTTTAACAAACACTTTGCTTCTGATGACGTCACTGTCCCAAAATATACGACGGTTGCTCCATGCATGGTGTATTTTTATCCTAAGACAGTGCCATTAACCATAGGGAGAGGCGTGTTGGCGGGGGGTGGAGGGAGACAAACCACGCCGTGGAATCAATATACATGTGTACAGGCATAGGCCTCCTATAGCCTTTACCATGGATATTATGAAAATTATCCAAATTTATGCCAGCTGTTGCCAGGAGAATGTAATCAATTCTGGCTAAAAGTGACATTTCTTATACTACTATAGGGACTGAAAGTGGGGGCTATGTGAGCTCTAAAACTGAAAATAATATGAGCATGTTATGAATCATCGCTTGATTGTTTTGTCCAGTAATTTATAATGAGTATTTCTAAAGCACTTTGAATTGTTAATTGCTGCTTTTGGACATGACGTAATAAAATTGCCGTCAATGGATCGCCATTTCATATACTACTTATTACTACATTTTGTATTAATGACAATGCAACATACTATATAGAATACTATCTTAACTATCTGACATAAAGCAATTGTAATTACATTTTAAAGGCGGCATGGTCGCATTAATACAGTGCAAAAAGTAAAACTGTTTTCAGACTATTGTGATGAAAGATGTTGTAAGTCGGTAGTAATGTTTTAGATACCGGCATTGTACATCTATTAAGATAATTATATGGCCTGCTATATACACATTAACTTTTTACACTGTAGATGGTAAAAGGGTGATAAGCAATGTCTTTGGAGGAACATTTCTCTATCTTCTATACATTCTAATGCCACTAAAAATACCCTTTGCATTGATCCTCTAATGCAGATATCACAGATACTAAGTAGCTACAACACCTAGCTGTCCCAAAGGACTTGACTTCTTAGCCATTCCCATTTGTACACACCAATGATGTTTTCAGCTCAAACAATATAAAAAGCGTAAAGAATATCATAAAAAGACCCAGTGTCTATTCGATAATACATTTTCCAGGCAATGGCCTAAATAACCTTGTCAGTCCTTAGATCCCATGACTGATGTTAGTGGCGTATGCTGACTAAAAAGCTCTGACATCAGGCTAGTCTTGAAAAGGGCATGATATCGATTCTAATCCTAGTCTCTCCAGAGAGTATGCACTTCAATATTCAACCAGAGGGCACAGTCCCATGGTACGCTATAGTGCTGATCTGCTGCTCCGGCGTACCACAGGAATCTTGTGATGAGGCTTTTGAATAAAAAGATGAAACCATAAAAAAAACACTAGATGAAACTAAAAAACTAAAAATACTAAAAATGAAACTAGATGAAACTATAAAAAAAACGTTTTAATGTTTTAACGTTTTAGGAACGTTTTAATTTCACATTTAAATCAGTATAGATAGGTTCACATTTTGTAAGTTAAAAAATCATGCCTGTTTGCGAGATATATGTATTTTTCATAATGGAGCGCTTACCAGGGTACCTACACACATTTTCTGATCAAATTCCCTGTGTTTTCCCAGAGTTTTCCCTATCCCACGTTAAATTTTCCTTGTCAAATTGTTGTTGGTTTTTCTCCATCTCAAAGTGTCTAACATCGTAAATTGTCATTAAAGATGTATAGCGCTTCCATGAGCAACTTGAAATTTTACTCTTGAAAAATGTGATCTTCTGAATCTTAAGAACAAGATAAATTCAGAAATTGGGCAAACAGATGTCCCTGTGGTTTCCCGGGAACATTTTTTCCCCTTTCCCCCCTTTTTTTCACTCTCCCCCCCCCCCCCTTTTTTTTTCTTTTTTTCCCTCCAGTTTCCCCCGTTTTTCATGTGCAGTGGGCACCCTGGCTTGTTAAACATCCGGGACATTATTGGGACCCTGGAGTGCACCCTCTATTGGAATACATACTCTGTGATCTATATCCATTTCTAAACGTGAATGCACACAAACGTGTGGCTTTTGTATGAGACCTGTGGTAAAACGCCGCTTTATCGTTATTTATAACTTCTATGTTAATATCAGTGTATGCTTATGAGTCATCTTATTACATCTGAGGCATATTACATGAATATATTCTCTATTATCATGCTGACGGGGAGGCGTTTTTCATCTAAAGCGTAGACTTGCCAATATACCTAGACAGTTATCGTATATATTATGTAGGGGATGATATAACAAGACCCAGGGTGACTGAATCTAATTGCTTGGCTAGGAACAAACATGTTTTGTCTTTTTTAACTTCTTTTTCTTATCTGATAAAGATATCATATTTCAGAAAATTGAACATTATTTTATTACGTTTCACCTATTTGCCCAAGGAAAAGTCACGCAACCGAGATAGTAGCACAAAAAAGTATTTTGTGATCTAAATTGAGAAGAGCAATCCAACAGCCCTTTATGTTTAAAATCCCAATTACATGGAATGAGAATGAAAGGCTGGCATGAAATGTAGACACGCAAGCAGGGATAGCCACACTATATTCTGTTTGAATTATTTATTTTTTACCATGGAGCCGTTATTATACTTTTGTTGAGATAATGTATCTGGACTTTTGATGAGTTACTGTAATTAATATGTCTGTATTGTCTAACATTCTTTAATGTATCCAAGATAATTATTATGTTGCACCTTGTGTTCTAAAACTGTCGGAAGATCTTGTATATAAAAAGGAAGTGGTAATCATGGACGAGGTGAAATCAATAAAAAGGGGGGGAAAAAGTCTTATAGCAGAATAATCCAACCATAGATATCCAGTGCAATCCCATCCATAGCTACAATAGATATTGATAACCAAGGCTGCACTCAACGCCCAACTATGGGTACTCGTACCAAAGACAACAATTAAGCGAACCTTCTGCATGCATCTACAAGATAGCTGGTTTTGTCCACGTTGGGAGATGGCTGTTTGGGAACAGGGCATCGCTGACTATTACAAATACATGAAAGGACAGATAAAGTATGTGTTTGGAGGCCCGGTAAGCGAGAACGTGTGTAGGGAGGAGATAACGATGGGAGAGTGAGAGGGCTTCTTTATTGATTGCTGAGTGGATGGGCGTCACATCTAGGGCTAACCTACAGGGGATGGATTAATGGAGGGGGGGGGGGGGTACTTAATTTACCTCTGCATATACTGCCAAATTCTATACAGAAACTATACCAAAGTAATATGCAGAAACTGTCCAATGCTATGCAGAACCTAACTGCCCAATGCTATGTCGAAACTATCAAATTCTCGCAAAATCTACAGCTAGGGTTAAAGTTGCACTCTGAGCTAATTCAGTTTGAAAAATGTTTTTTCCCAATTTTAGTAGGATCAAATACATCTCAGCCAGTAAGACCTATATTAAACTTGATATAAGCTTCAATCAATTCTGAATTAGGTAATAACCGTGTTTAAAGATGCCGGAGGGAGTTTCTGTCTCCAGACAAAAACTCCTTCAGCGTTTCAAACTTTCAGACTGATCCTTCAGATTTTACCTCTTCTGAGCAAGACCAAACCACAAAAGGGTAATCTTCTGGCAGCTTTACCTGTCTGCTGTTGTCAGCAATTGTCAAATTAATTTTAGTTTAATCTTAAATGTGAAAAATTTGAGATCACCACTTAGAATACTCTTCAGCTGGAGAATTTTCCACTCCGATGAAGAAATAATCAATATTTAATGTAAAAACCAAAATTTACCACACAAATAAGTCTAGTTTGGTCTCCAGACTATTCAGTGAATATGAGCTACAATAATAAAATATAAAAGAGGTTTTGTCAAATTAGCTCAGAATGCAACTTTAACCTATACTGGGAGATGGTTTGTTGGAGGCTGGGGGGTTACTTTATTTTTCTATCCATATACTGCCAAATTCTATGCAGAAGCTATACCAAAGTTCTATGCAGAAACTTCCATTTTCTATGCAGAAACTACAAAATTCTCCAGAAATCCACAGCTAGGGCTAACCTACTGGGGGATGGATTGTTGGAGGGGGGGTGCTTTATTTTTCTATGCAGATACTGCCAAATTCTATGCAGAAACTATATCAAAGTTCCATGCAAAAAAAGCCAAATTCTATGCAGAAACTACCAAGTTCTCCAGAAATCCACAGCTAGGGCTAACTCCTGGGGGATGGACTGTAGGGGGGAGGAGGGTGCTTTATTTTTCTATGCAGATCCTGCCAAATTCTATGCAGAAACTATACCAAAATTCCATGCAAAAAAAAGCCAAATTCTATGCAGAAACTATACCAAAGTTCTATGCAGAAACTACCAAATTCTCGAGAAATCCACAGCTAGGGTTAACCTACTGGGAGATGGATTTGGAGGGTGGGGGGAGGAGTTACTTTACTTTTCTATGCAGATATACTGCCAAACTCTATGCAGAAACTACACCAAAGTTCTATGCAGAAACTGCTAAATTCTATGCATAAACTACATAATTCTTGACGAATCCACAGCTTGGGCTAACCTACGGAGGGATGGACTGTTGGAGGGGGAGGGGGGTTACTTTATTTTTCTATGCAGAAACTGCCAAATTCTTTGAGATACTACACAAAGTTCTATACAGAAACTGCTAAATTCCATGCACAAACTACAAAATTCCTCAGAAATCCACAGTTTGGGCTAACCTACTTGGGGATAGGTTCTAGGGGGAGGGTACTGTATTTTTCTATGCAGAAACTACCCAATTCGGATGGATAAGACATGGCAGGATGTTACTCTTACACACACAGATCTAGCAGGGTACTCACTAGAACAAAAGGGGGTTTGGAAAACACTGCCTGTAGTATTATCTGTTTTCTTATATGAGGGAAAATATAGTATTTGGTGTTCACACCTCTTAATTTGTACCTGTATCTATGCACACCTCATTTCCCATATATTTGCCGACAAAATTATATGCCTGCTGAGATCGGACGGAATACGAAAAGCAGTGCCTGTGCTGGAGAAATATGGACCATATAGTCTGTAGAACCAGTATGATTGCCGATTAGAGTCTGAGCATTATATTCATTGATCTGTGTTATTTCTGTCCGTAGTTTCTATTCATTTGGAGACAAGGGATGCACTGGGAGAACCTGTCCCATAGCATCCATCCTGCTTTAGTAAAATTTACTTGCGACTATCTTTTAGACCTATGTAACTGTTTGATGATGCCGGGCGGCTTATATTATACGGGACACCTAGTCGGGAATTCCCTTATCCTTTTCTCAATGTAAATCTAAGCTAGCTTTTCTAACAGTTTGGTCCCCAAAATGATTCCACAAAATAAACCGTGACAGTGTATTTTGATTCTGAAATACAATGTCATTTTTTATATCTGCAGTGTTTTTTTTATAATTCTACTTCTCTGGTTTTAATCATTGTTATATGCGTGTGAGTAGTGAGATTATTTCTTTTACAAAAAGTACCTCCCTAGTTAACAGTCCAGCCCCATATAACCCCCCCCCCCCTCAAGACCCCCACCCCCACCCCAGCGTCCACACACCCTGGAGGGCCCGCTGGTCCCTACGAGGTGTAGGGGCAGATTAAGCGGGGCGCCGACAACCAGCGACACGCGCCCCGACCCCCGACGACTAATGCCCGACTATATATAGACCACCAAGGACTGGGGGGGGGGGGGGGGCGAGATAAGTTAGTCCAGAGGTTTCTGAGAGTCACTATGTGTTAATGGGTTCTTTTCTTCTTACCCAAAATATTATTTTTAATTTTAACAATATATAACAGTTCATTGGTCTCTGGGGGTTTTCTGTTTTATATTGTTGGTATTGTTTTCAACTTATTTGGGTTTTTTTCTCACTTTTAAAAAAATTTAATTTTAGAAAATGTTCTTCTAACAAAGCTTTGAATGTCGTTAGTCGTGGTAGTATTGACAAATCCAAAGGGGCCTTCCATTTAGTATGTACGCATCAAGGGGGGAGGGGGTCCGAATTTTTTTTAAATGTGCGTACATTCTAGTATTCAATGCGTATTTTTGCCTGAGGGGGTGGGGGTCTGAGATGTTTTTAAAATGTGCGTGAACACGTACTAAATGGAAGCCCCCAAAAGTATCTACTCCACGAAAAGACTTAAGGCTTAATGATACGTTATAATTATAATATTGCACAGTTTTACGAATTCCCAAAAGATAAGTACATCATTTTTTACCTCAGCTATTGAAATGGGTAATTAATCATATTGACCTATTACTTTTACGATTGGTCGACATCTAATAGTTTTCATGGATGTGTTCCAAGGGAAGGTAGGATTTGGAAACCTACAACAGCTCCTATCCAGTAGTGACGTCACTGCTATTGATCGGTGAATGATGCCAGTAGGCGATAGCCACTGGGAGCTATTACAACTTTTTATTCAACTTTTACGAGTTGTTCCCCATGATAAGCCTTGAAATAAGGAGATTAACTTGAATAAGATAAGCAATCAATTATAATATAAGTTATTAGTTATCAGTATAAAAGTAGCGATTCCCTTCAATCTGAAGAACATCTAATCCTGTATTATCTTATTTTACACTGTTTTATCACTTTGCATTAATTACGTTTTTGATGTAATCAACAATAGCACAAAGGAAAGATTAATGACTGTATTACATTTCAATGTGAAAATCGTTGAAAGTGACGCCCCCTATGAGAGTCTGTGCACACCGTTACGACTTGATGTCTATTTTGCCGTTTTCGTGACATCATCCATAAACAAAGAGCTGGTGACGTCAAGAAAACGGCAAAATAGACGTCACGTTGTAACCGTGTGCACAGACTCTTGTAGGGGGCGCCCCTATCAACGACGTCACTAAAATCAGGTAGTGGATGGTCAGAGTCACATTTCTTTGTGTAGCTATAATATTTTTGATGTAATACCGAGATGAATGACCTCAGTGTTGTGTTCGAACTGACCTGATAACCGCGATTTTCCTTGTATTTCCATAACAACTGATGATAACGAGTGCTAAATATAGATGATAAGGGCCTAGATCCAATAACTGGCTAAGTGGTACATAAATACAAGGATTGCCTAGTAAAACGAACTATTTTCATGAGACGTACCATGATTTATTGCGAATCTAATCCAGATACATTCGTAAGGCAAAAGAAGTTGTTGTGTTCAGGTAACAGGCCGAAAAAATTAGGGTAGGTAGTCGATTTGAGGAAGTCTTGAAATTAATTCTCAAATTCTGTTGGCTTTTTGAATTTCTAAAGAGCAAACAAGGCGTTCTAAAATTATGCACACAAATGTTGTTTATTTTTTAAATGGGTTACTGGGGACGTCTGGCCAGGGCTGTCCTACTCCTAGACAAAAGCCGGTATCACACAACACGACATGAGCTGCAATATGACACTATCACAGAGAAATTGTACATATTAGATACATGTGCAAAATACTCCAAATTGTCAATTTCATCTAATTTTATAACTTCTGTATGCGAATCTTCTGTAATGCTATCATATTGCGTCGATATCGCAGCTCGAAGTCGTGTAGTGTAATTGGGCCTTAAAGTGAGCGATCGGTCTGCAATCGATCACCGGAGGAGCGGTCATGGCTGAGTTATTGACGGTCAGGGAAGGCCATAAACATTCCCATGTTGAAAAACAGGATGGCAAAAATGTTTAAGTCAGCTTTAGATGTCTGTAAATATAGCCATTGTAAATATGTGTAAGTTTCTATGACTATGTTTTTGGCAAACAAGTCCATGTCAAATGTGTGTTTGTGTTTTCTTCTTTTATTTCCATCATTTTGATGAATAAGTTAAAAACTAAAGATTTTAATTTTTATAAGAAAATGGGTGCCATAATCGGCAATCAAATACTGCTCTATTTGGCTAATTGAAATTATTAATCCCTTTTTCAATATGATAAATCATGATGTCTGCAGTTTCAGAAGTCTCAATGCCATTGTAAAAATACTCAGTCAGATCTAGAGAGTGCCTTAGAGAATCAATATTGATTTTTACAGTCAAACCAAAATAAAACAAACTGGGATGTTTGTGCAAATATTTGTGTCTCGGGGAGCAAAAACGCAATGGTTCTGTCTATTGGGGAAAGCCAAAATGCCCCCAGGACACTAAAGAAGTGGATTTAAATTGTTTGAACCGACAACTAAGGATTAATCCCATTAGTCTTAAGTGAATAATCATAGTTAGTCATCATAAGGAGGGTAATTACGTGTGTTATGTTGCTATTTAACATCGCGCGCGATTTCAGCAATATAAAGCAGGTATATTTGATGAGGTGGTCAATTATACAGTCTCATTTGTCTAGTCTACATGCAATGTAATTTGCTAGGTATTCATTCCTTATATAAGGTCTAGACACTACTTCATCAGACAAATGAAAGCTGGCAGAATATTATATTCACAAGCAATATTAATGGCACAGTCAGCGAGAAAACTAAGCTGAGTATCAGAAGGTTATGTGTCTAAGCTTCTCAGCTTTGGGATTCATATCTAAAGGTAGTTACAAGATCAATCTTACTCTTAAAGTTTAACTTTTAAAGTTGATAAAATTCAAATAGGATACTCCAAGAATGGATTCATATGTTATGATTGCACTTAGCCTTTTCCTTTAATGATGACAAGAAAAAAGAAATTACAACACAAAAAAACTCATTAAGATTTTAACATGCATAAGCCATGAGAGGGCCCAAGCAAATGAAACCAACCGGAAATAGGTTGTTTTTCACCGGAACTAGATTAGATACAGGGGAATGCGCCTTGACTGTATAGTGTATACAGCTCACGGCGTAGAAGCCATCTATACGTTACACTGGGTCGGTGGTGCCTTGACGGATCGACAACTTCATTGATCCCCTACAGCGCCCCCATGGTAACCCATACCAGCCTTGCTGCCACATCACACCTTCCTACCACTAACATCACACCTTCCTGCCGCCACATCACACCCCTACATCACACCTTCTTGCGCCACATCACACCCTAATCACATTTTAACAGCCCCAAAACATCGCACCTTCTTGCTGCCAGATCACACTTCAATAGCCCTCAACATCACACCTTCTTGTTGCCACATCACACCCCTGATCATATTTTAACAGCTCCAAAAGATTAAACATCCTTGCTGCCATATCATGTACGCCTCAGTTCGCACTTTCGCAGCCATTAACATCACACTTTCTTGTATGCAACATCACACCCCAGATCACACTCCAACAACCCACAACATCAAACCTTTCTACTGCCACATCACACCCCATCGTACTTCAACAGCCATTAACATCACACCTTCTTGGTGCCACGTTACACCCTAGATCACACTTCAACAGCCCTCATACCTTCTTACCGCCATATCACACCCACAATCACACTAGAATAAGCCCCAACATCCCACCTTCTTGCTGCCAATTACCCCCCACCCAATCATACTTCAACAGCCTCCAACATCACATTTCCTACCACATCAAACCCCTGATACAATTCAATACCCCAAAACATCACACCTCCTTGCTGCCATATCACATTCACACCCCCTATTGTACTTCAACATCCCCCTACATCACACCTACCTGCTACCATATCACATCCCAGATCGCACTTCAACAGCCCCCAACACACCTCTCACACATTGTCACAACCCCCATCTCAGTCACTGCTTTTCGCTCAGGTCATTTGCAATGTTTACATTGCCCAGAAAAGACCTGGACAACCATGTTGATGTTAATTTGGTCATTTGATATCAAAATGCCTTTTAGAGAGGCATATAGATCATAATAATAGTTCCACGCAAAGTATGTCATCATAGAAACTCTATTCTAGGCTGCTTGTTGAGTCCCTGGATCTTTTGTTTATTATTTTAATAGAACAACCTCAAGGTAGAATTTCCATTCAAATGTTGACCGAATGTCTTCTGCCCACACTTTCCCCGCCACCCAATCCTCCCCCAGCTGCCAAATTGCTCCCCACTTTTGCTAGTCCTTTCATGACCGAGACATCTGTTGCAATAAAGGTTGAGCGACTAGCAGAGTTTGATGTCACTACAGTCAACACTTCTGCTGGCAAGGAGCCAAAAGGGAGGTGCTCACGTGACTGTCAGGGGATTCTGGGAGTTGATCCCAACCCACTCAACAAACCCACATTCCCTATGGGAGGATATGTCAGACCATGGAGGAGGGGAGAGAGGCTGCAGTGAGGTGGGAGGGGGCATGGCTCACTCTGCCCCTGCAACCACCTCGCTACTACGAGAGTGGTTGTTTGTTGGGGTAGTTCAATGTCCAGTCAACCTCCAGGATTCTTTCCTGGCTGCACAAGGTAATGCTTTTCAGATTTGGGTGATCATATCTATATGATATGGTTTAGGAGAAACCTGTCACTGGGTGTGATACCCTACTCTTTTTGAAGAGTGGCAAGGGATCTTTCATGCGCAGTGTCCCATAGAAAGGGCACCACACACCCAGCCTTTGTTGACCCTGTTGGGGGCGCAGGGTCTACGAGAGTGATCTTTACACATTAGCTGCCACTGGGACGGCACTCGCGGCCTGTACTACACCAGCGGGAAAATGCCTGAACTACTTTTGAGCCACAGGGGTAGTAATCTTATAATGCCCTTTTATGGTAAGAGTGGTATATAGTAGAGTACAAATACCAAACTGATACTGGATGTGAATGGAATAATGGGTAGGTGAAGGGTGGGCAAACACAAGACAAATTATCATAAAGCTCGCCAAATCCAGCCCAAATACCTTTTGTTTGGCTTCCTCGAAAAATGAGAATGAGCGCTTTATGCCACCAAGAGGCCTAATAGTAGGCCGTTGAGCCTGCTGTTACCCAGCCGTTGTATAATTCTGGGACCAGTTGGCTTCCCTAGCAGCCAGCGTCTAAACTGCCTCACTTAAAATGATGGACGATGAAGGCTTACACAGTCAATTTGAAGAGAGACAAGCTAAGCACATTACCAGGAGGACATGATGAGTAAGGTATTATTCTAGGTGGAAATGATGGATTGTGGTGTTGGGAGTAGTGTATTAATTGCGGTTTGAAATTAAATATTCTTATTGTTGTTCATTTCATTGGTTCGGATTTACCAGAATAACTGATGCTGCATTTTGCTACTTCTCCTTGTACATATAATATATATGTCCTTGCTCAAGGTGATAACCATCACCATGCAGATCTGGGGTAACGACCCCTATGGGGGTACTGGGTTGGGGCTTCTGCTCCTGGGAAGAGGCCCACAGTAGCCCCTGCTGACCGTAAAAGGCAAAGATAAGGGGGACCCAGCACTGTTCATTGGGTTCAATTCCCAGTTGGTGTCTGGGTTCACTAATGGATGAGATACAGCAAAAAATTGTTTTCAGGTTTTGATCCCCTGCTGTTTGCCTGCCCTGTCACCCTCATCGCATAGATGCGATCACCAAAGACTGACCAAGTCAAAACATGTGTCTGAAATGTCAGAATTCATCCTAACTTGTTTTCGCTGTGAAAATTATCCTGGCTGTTGGTATAGCATAAAACATCCATAACTCACTCACTCACTCTGAGGTAACGGGAACAAAACAAGGAATTTGCAACTCAATTTTGAATACAATGTCATATAGATGATATATATCGCAAAAAAAGAAAAACCGTGAAATACTGAAACACAGAATATAGGTCTCCATGTTTCTTAATTTCATGTAAATACATATTTGCTACCATATGGAAAACGGATGAAAACTATTATGGGTAATTCAAATAGGGAACTGGTTCAAATTATACAGGACTGACTCATAATGTCATATATCATTGATTATTCCGAAATACAGTATTGTGACTGGCTAATCACTGAATCAGCTTGAATCAATTTGTTGAATAAATGTGCGGCAGGAAAAATGTATAACTGTACACATAGCTCAGAAATGTCATTCTCATTAAAATGCATATATGAGGCACTGATCCAAAAGAAGTTCCAAGATTAAAGAGCTACAAATAATTCATACCATAGGGACAAAATGTCAGTGGACAGGGAAAGAAATCCTTGAAATAATAAAATAATTCTCCTAGCAATAACGGATGGATGTAAAATACGCAGACAAGGATATTTGATGGTAATTCTAAAGAATTACTTTCTCTGAAACACAGAAATAGATCTTGTCGATGAAAATGTATCTTACTTTAATTCTCTTAAACCAAATAATTGATCTTGATGAAAATCTTATATTGTATTGAAATAAATGAAGTAAATATTGTAAAGTTAGTATTATAAATATTGTATATATAAAAGTATATATTAAAAGAGTAAGTAAAAGTATATATCAAAAGTATATATTAAAGTAAATACTGTATAGTAAATATGATAAAAATAAATAAATGGTCTAAATAAGTGGATATTGTATTGAACGTCAGATTTAGAGCACAGGTCTAAGTTTGGGTTCCCAAGGCAGCCCCTTCAATGTGCAGGTCTTGTTCCACGTCCGTGCCTCCAGGGTTTGAGGAGAGCAGTAAACTAAACAGCTGCCAAAACAACACTTTACCTTTCCACGTGCACAAGAACTGCAGTCTCCCCTGTCTTGCCTTACCACAACGGGCAACTCTGAAAAGCCTGCTTTGTACCAATGGATTTCCAAAGAAATTCTTTTTATTTGGTTACGAATGAATATTTTTCAACCTTTTGCATGTAATAAGTGTGTTATTATGAAACTATGTGCAGCATAGAGCCTACTTTGTTATTTAATAGGTATAAGTAAGACTTATTCTTTTGTTTAAAACTGCATACCGATTTACAAGGTAGATCAAATAGTTAATAATAGACTAAATAGGGAAGCGGAGGGTGCCGTATAAAGGACGGAAGAGCCATTAACCTGGGGATCTATATTTCCTGCAGTTTAAAAGACGCCAGGGGATATAGGGATTAGCTCAACTTGGGAGTGATAACGATTAATTGCGTGATTTCTAGGCAGGCCATCATACAAATATTGTACCATGAGCCCTCACGATGATCAGTGCAAAAATGAAGACAAATACACCATTCCTACCAGAAAATGTCTCCTGAAAATATTTCAGTTATATTTGAAAGTTATGGCTGTTACCTACGTAGATGCAGTTACACCCTTCCACTGTTCACCTTGTTATGTCAAAGGGTCGGTTACCCACTAAACACTCCCATCTAACGGTTCTAATCACACTTCCTGACCCCAAGACCACCCCATTAGGATATACACATCTCCGGTATGCTCTCAGTATGGTGCAATTCGTTAGGTGACTAACGAGTTATGCCCCTTTAACCCAGAAGGGGCGTAGCAACCTGAGACACCAAACTGTTCTAACACTACATGACATGAACTGCGATATTATGACGTCAAAGAGAAACCACACATATTAAGCCCCATACCCACTAGGCGATTTATACACAATCGGCCGACTCATCAGCGCTAAAATGGGCTCATTCTTCTGATAGAGTCGGCCAATTTTAGCACTGAGAGACACAATTCTTTGTTAGCTATGTGTAAAATACTCCATATCTCAAATTAATTTATTTCACTCCCTTGTGAGAATTTTTGGTAATATCATCACATCGCGCCGATATTGCAGCTCAAAGATGCGTAGTGTTATGGGGCCTTTACAAATCGACATTGACAAAGCGTGTGACACCCATCACGCCTCGTGTTACCTGATACCTGCCTCCTTCGTGAAGCATCTGACAATGCACATGCAGGTTTTCTATAGGACCAGCCCCCATCTGTTTCCCTTGAATGTTCTCTTTTTTCTAAGGATGCAATGCAGTCTCATGGTAACCTATTGCATGCTCATTACTTGATAATGTAATGTCTCAGATCATATAACAGCATAGTAGTAGGTAAAACTGCATATAGGAGTTCATATTTCATCTATATTATCAAGAAATACGATTTTTGATAATGCTACACCTGCTGCAGAATAAGAAAAATTATATCAAAAGGAGATGCTATATATCCCATAATACCATATTATAGCCTCTAATGCCGCGTCCCCACTTGGGCGACCAACGACGGCGAATAATGTTAATCACCCGTTGATTAAGAAATTAGTACGTCGTTGGGCGACTAACTTAGTCGCCGGGCTACTAAACACTAATCGCCACGTTGGGACGCTCTTTTAGTTAATGTTAGTTGGTCGCTCGGCGACGTACCAAAGTGTCCTTTAGTCGTCCGGCGACCAACAAATCGTCTGTGGCTATGGGGAAATATTAAACATGTCAAATATTTTGCTAGAAAACCAGGGCGACTAGTGGTTTAGTCGCCAGACATAACGGCGCCACTTTTTAGTATGTCGCCGGACGACTAACCACGTTAGTAGCTGCCGAATTTTGTAATTTGGTCGGCCAAGTGGGGACCAGGCTTAATAGAAATAAACTCTTGAAACAACCGTACAACACTGAGCCAATGGCAATTTTGAAAGGGCTGAACTAAGCTTCTCAGTTGTAGTATAGCGAAGCAGGGCGGCTGGTTTTCTTATCTACACAGCTTGCACCACAGTGCTATAGACAACCCAGACCTGTCAATTGGTGGTGCTTTAGCCATTACTCGCAGAAACCTGTGGGAGTGGGTCAGCAGCGTTACAGCTTACAGAGATGCATCCTTAGCAAGAGAGTGTGGGGCAGTGTTATAGCTCACAGACATGAGATTGCTGTAAGGGAGAGTGGGCAGGCAGCATTAGAGATTAGAGTGATGAAATGCCTGTAAGGGAGAGTGGGCAGACAGCTTTACAGCCTACAGTGGTGAAATGCCTGTAAGGAAGAGTGAGTAGGCATTACAACCTATACAGTGAAGCTTTCGACCAAGCGATATTACAGACTACAGTCATATATCCCCTGTAAGGTAGTGCGGGTGGGCAGCATCATAAAAACCTAGAGTGATGCATCCCCCGCTGATAATGAACAACAACTGTGCTGCCCTGAGCCCATCCATATTGTCAATCTCTGACGGTTAGTGAATTACTACTGACCCTTGTCATTTTTCTTTTGGGAATCTGAATTGTTTGTTGTCGTGGATCAAGATGGAAGCAAGCCTTTGCATGTGCCTCTCTCGTGATAGCGACTTCCACAGAGTAACATGCAAACGGGTAGGCCTTCTGATATTTATAGTTCAATTTAAAAGCAGTGACGTGAATTTGGCATTCAAAGGTTCTTGTCAACTAATTAACATTGGAAAACATGTAGATGAAAAAGATCTGCTATATTTAGAAATATTTAGTGCATATATTTCCAGACCATGATACGAAATCCTGTTACTTTGTTTGAGCAAACAAAATAGTTAATGCTTTGTGACTCAATCCACCCACTCGTTTTGTATTTCGTGGTGAAAACTATGCCTTTCTTGAAAATGTGTATTGTGTATGTTTTATGGAAGGAAGCCACCTTTGTTGCAAACTAAATGCAGGGCATTGTTTGGTTTTTCATTATGTTATGAATGAGTATAAGAAATTCTTCACTTTGCTCTAGCATTTACACTCATTAATTGGGAATGTGATCCACATTCGCGTACAACTTTTCATTCGATATCTCATTACAGATAAATAGCAATTCTATCACAAGTCAGGAAAGAAATCAATAACAAAATACAAATGAAACAAAAGTAACAGGTATGAAACAGTTTCTATTGCAATGTCATTGGCACTATGGTAAATAGAACTCACATCTCTAAGCAACTAAACCAGATCATGGTATATGTCTGAAGACCATGGTGTATATCAATGGCATGCATCTCTGTGTATAGGAGGTATAAACATGACAGGGTTACAGGTCTTTGATGTAAAGCAACATGCTTGCAATAAGCCCTGCTTCTCCTGTGCTGCATAGTGGTAAGGCTGAGCATGAGCAATCTGGACACTTGAGAAATGCCAGTCAGGTGCATGGCTTTCTTCACTGAAGTCTGCAGACATTTTTTCCATTTTTTTTATTTTCATAACTCCAACACATGGATGCAGCAACTTCTAGACGTCCTATCAGCACTTTGGTAACTATCAACTCCTGGTAAACAGGCAGTGCATTTACTATACCGCCGAGGTGAGTTCTGAAATTTTCGCTGTAGTGCTTCGACGAATCTTTCATATATTATAGCACGGACAAGGGAAGTGGTGATACATCTACAAGATTTCAAGTAAACAAAGCCTGCAGTTTGGTTGCTTGCAGTTTGGTTATTCTACGTTTACTTGTCATAGATACCAAGGACAAGAATAGCCATAAGCTACCTTTCCCTCCATATCTCCTGTGGCAGTGGTTCTGATTGGCTGACCTTCATACAGAGTACATACAGAAGCCTGCCTTCTGGGAATACCTGCTTGGCTTCCTGGATGCTGGGCGTGCATTGATTTATTGGCCAACTACGCCTTATCGATCTCCTGCCTACAGGTCGTTGTAATTCACCTTGGCCCAATGTTGGCCGCCTGCTTCAGTAATGAGAGAAAATTAATGACTGCAAAAAAGGGGAATCGGTTGCAAAGTGGCAAGATTGCTCGCTTCTTTTTGTTAGCGCATGGGATTGAATTAGTTTGCTTTGTGCTTTCCAAAATCATAACTGGTGTACTTTCTCCAGAAATAGGTCAATTTAATAGTCTCTTTGTGGATCTTCCAATTCTTTATTCGCTGTATGAATTGGGCTGGAATAGTGGACCAGGATATGGTTTCCAAAATCAATATTTCAGTTTTGTAACATACTGCTCATGTTATTCGTAGCATGTAAGCAGCGCTCAAAATTGTGGGCAAATTTTGCTACATTTTATTATATCCATATATTGTGGTGTGCGTAAACAATGAATCTTCCAGGAGCACATTCTTTGGAAATGTGCGCCCAAATGGCACACCAAGCCAGAGCTTTAATTTCTAACACTCTCTAAGTTATGTCAAAAGGTCTTATGGGCTTATCGTGAAAAACATCCTCTTTTCACTTCAGATTGATTGCCTTTTGCCCTTGGGAGCTCGTGTTCTTAAGGTGAGGAACTACGCCTGCTCAATTTAACTGTAAACAAATGTGTTTTAAATGCAGAACTAATCTGTTCATAATGCAGAAAGAAACGTGCTACTTTGTAAATGGAATCGTTTTGGAAGTTACCCATGGGAACTGGTATGGGATCACTGATTGGATATCCATTATTCAAATATCTAAGTACAGTTCTAAGTACATATATATATATATATAATATACAAATACAAATATTTTCTGAAAAAAAAGACTATAGGTCTCCTGGTTAAGAAAGGACGAATTTTGTTCATTGGACTTTATGTTGTAAAGAATCAAAGGGAACTGAATATAAGATTATGAGTGCTTAAATTTATACACCACGAAGACAAAATGGCACAAGGAAATATGTTTAAAAGTTCTGATATAGATTAGATATTCACAGAAACATAATATAACATTGCAATCAGCTTTTATTATAAAGCATAACACATTTTAAGTTTTAAGTTTTTCGGTCCTTTCTTATTCAGCAGACCTATACTGAGTATAGTAATAGTATGATAATTTGTATGATGCAGCCAAAAGTATGAGATCAAAGTTAGAACTGACAGAAACTGTATGTTTCGAGTATGTATTTTAGTTGGCCTGCCTGTAGTCAATAAATCTACTGATCCTGCTGCAGACAGACTGAAGCACCCAGCCCCATGCCTGGGGGCTGGAGTAATGCAGGGGACTACTGGAGGGCTAACGTTGTTATAGATTGATGCCCCGGGTTCTAATTTATGACGTCTTCAGTCTCTCCGACCGACAACACTCATGCGCCTAGAAGCAACATGTCCGGAAGCCACCTGAAAAGCCAGAAGCCACATGAACGGCTTCCCACGAAGTGGCTTCATTACAAGCGATGCAGAGAACGTACATGATTGGGGGAAACTGTAAACATCCCTATATTACCTTGTATAATCTACCGTGAATGTGTGGGACCAGCTGCTATTATTTTTTATCCATGAACATAACAATTTCGTTTTATACTCTAAATTGCTCATTTCTGTAATTTTTTTCTATTTCCTTTCCTCAAAATAAAATATAGGAAAAAAACATAACAAATTTGGACAAAACTCTTATCTCAGACGACCAGAGACAAGCTGAGAGAGGGATCAATTGTGCAATAAAAGTTCTCAGCATTTTATGGCAAGACCGTTTCCATGTAACCTCTTGCTGACAATCTCTATGCAACCAGTTTTATATTGGCAGCAATTTCTCTCAATAAACATGGTATTTCCAGGTTTCCCAGACAACTTTCTAGTACGTGGGAATTGGCCCATAAAGACTGAAAGGGTGTACGTGGGATGCATCGAGAAAGCTATCAATGCAATGACAAGCTGAGAAGCCATTTAGCATCAATATAGATGACCAGAGAAGCCATTTAAAGGGCAGACTCAAAGCTTAGTGGTTTCAACAGAAATATTAATGATTTAGAAACTGATCACACTCTCACAGTGTCCCAAATAAACAATGAACTCTGCCTGCAAGGTGCATAATTTGTGGTCAGAGGTACATATTCTGTGAGGTGCACAAGCAAATGTCAAAGTTCTATCTGATTATTAAATGTCTTTTAGTGATTAACTTATACAAGATTTCTTGTCCGAGTACACACTGTTTGGGTACTTTGCACCAAAATCATGCATTAAAAAAAACCTTTATATCTGTGAACGCGTATGATCACTAACCTAGATCTTTGCATTGGTTGATGGTTGAGTTGACATAGGCCATTGCAAGGTATATGTGAGCCATACAAAGCACCCAGTATTAGTATAAACAATTCCCTATGGCCTCTGAAAATGCATGCTAAGGCATGGAAAACAAAATAACCTTTTAAGAATATTGAGATAAAAAGAACTTTACTGAGACAAGACACAACAGTAAACAAAACCAGGCAGACCCCTGAGTGCCCATTCATCCCAATAAAGATGCTTTATCATCTGCCTGAAGCAATAGATCATTCTGCAGGTATCATGCCACACTGAAATTAAAGTTCCATATATTCTAATTTTCTATAACATTTCCTAACAAATAAACTGAGTGTCATGTGAGTAGGACTACAAAAGGTAATTGCATGGAAGACCTAGTTACCTTGAAAGCTTTATGAAAGTAAATAATATAAGAAAAAACAACTCAAATGTTAAGTATTCAGAATATTGTTCTGTTCAGGAAAACCTTATTCTTACTAGGGTTAAGGATTCTCAATGAGTTATATGATAAATCAAGGAAGTAAGTCCCATGGGTACCATATTATCCAAGATAAGGAATTAAGGATTCAAGTGTAATCTGATAAAGCTAGATATTTTGTTTTTTATTGTATTATCAAATGTTACCCAAGAACCTAAATCTTATCACTTCTAGGGTTAACTGGAAAAGCAACAGGCAATTTGGCCTTTAGGGATAAACAGGAATGTGTCTTGGGTATGGCTACTTACAAATAGGCTATTCCCTGAGTCTTGTCCAAAAGCTGACAGGCCATTAATGATGCACCAGGGCGCCTGCCTGTATAAAGGTCCAGCGCCGTGATGACCAATAAATAACGCAGTCGCTGTTCTTTATTTGATTCATCCATAAATGTCTCTAGGCGAAAGTCATCTTACATAATCTAAGAGACACTAAAAAGGCTGTTTTTTTCTTAATGTCTTCTGCAATCAACAAGGTGGGGAGATTGCAAGAATGAAAATCAAGCAAGAATATGCCAAACTATATTATTTGTTTTGGGGAAAAAGCGTAACCTAAAAGGAATAATGAACAGACACTATGAAGATGTATGTCGTGAAATCTAATCTGCGGGGGACTATGCTTCTTTGTCTGTTAGTCTATAGAAACACAATGAGTTCCTTCACTACCTGTGCCCAAGCTCTAACCAGTCCAGGGGAAATAAACTGGAGAAAAAAGGAAAATGTAGGAAGCCACAAGAGCTATTGGAGGTCTTTACAACCAGCTGAATAGTCAGAGCCTTTCTCCAAGCAGTAAACAGCTGCTTGGAGTGGGTCTAGTGAAAGGTGATTTCATTTGTTGTAGCTGCTACCCCAGGCTCGTAAACTGCAGGTTTTACAATATGACTTTAAGCCTAGTTCACATCTTACAATTTCTCTCAATATTATAAGGGTTTAAGAGAGCATTTGTACTAGAATATTTGAGTATTTTCAGAAAATAATCAGAGTGATGTAGTAAGAATCACATAGGGGCCCCCATGAAGTACATGTGTACAATTTCTTTAAAAATCAGATTCCCCCTTAGGCTTAAGAGTATGCATTGGATTTATTCAGGAACGTAGGGACATTTTCTTTAGAAACAATGCATATCCCCATTCCCATTGGAGCACACACACATACTAAATATAAAGCTCTGTAATGTTATGCAACATATTGCATAAAGCAAAATAAAATGTTCTAAGTAAGGAATATTACTGAAGTAAAGAGCAAATGCAGATTCTGTTCTGATTGTCTCGTGAATGACTGAATGTTGAGGTGAGACGCTTAATGTAATACTCCAACTCAGTTTATTTTTACTTGTTTTGGATACATGCCTGTTACAGCTCATTAAAATTTCAACATCAGCAAAAAACCGCAAGCCTATATATAGATCACACTGCACTCAAAGGGACAAGTGACTTTGAATCTGATTTGTATGTGTTTGTATTTAAAAGTCCAACCAGGCCACTGCGAGAACGATCTCGAAAGTGACAACGCAACACTTTTTTCTCTATCTTTATTTAGCTGTCTGGGGAAAATGGGAAATCGGAGCTGAGTCTGGCTGAGAATACGCTGAAAGGGAACGGAGATATCTTACCCAAAGGGCTCAGGGAAATTTGAACCGAGCTGAGCTAGGTCAGCTCATACAAGCCCAGTGTTACATGAACGGTAATGCTGATATTGATACAGATATGATTCCAAGGCTTTGAATAGGGTTTTATGTGGCTCCGCAATGAATAAGGATACAGATCAGGCAAATGCTCTTGGCTGGAAAGCACCATACCCACTAGACAGTTTTGACTTGACTCAGCTGACTGATCGGTGCTAAAATCCACCGATTATTCTAACAGAATCAGCCGATTTTTATAACCGATTCAGATCCCAAGTCAGTATGTGATATTGAAATGCATATGTTTGATATGAGTCCATGCTAAAGTTGGCCAATTCTTCTCGAAGAATCGACCGACTTTAGCGCCCATGAGTTGGCCAACTCTGGTCAAAATCGCCTAGTGGGTATGGGGCTTTAGGCTTGGTTTGGTTCCATTCAGCTCAGCTTAGCTATGTTAGATAAACGGAAAGGACCCAGACTGAGAAACTAAGCCAATCCCAGCTGACAGTTACTTAGGTGTGAACCAAAGCTTATGTTGGCTTAACTCTGACTGTGAAGCCACATCTGAAGCCATCCACTAATCAAATAGAGATTTTACAGTTTTTACTGTTATTTAAGTGCAACCATTGTCAGGCAAACTAACTCAATTGTACTAGGCAAATAGTAATTTTCTCTTGGGCTCAGTAGCCCGGAACACCCACAACAATGTCAGTAACTTTTTATATATTTCTTGACAAACGTAAAAGCACACAGATAGCTGCCAATTTTAGCTTGTATTTATGACTAGCATATATATATATAATTATGACTGATTAGACAAGAAGATAGGTAGCTAAGATACTGGATTTATTCATAGTTTTCTCAAGATTGCCAGGCATTTGAATTAAGTACCGGGCAACCACATAATGGATATAGGTTGCCCAACGTTTATATATAGAACCCAAATAATATACCTCAGCCGTATATAACCCTAGCCCTATTTTACCTGCTCATGGCCAGTAGCTCGCTCCTTACGCATGACTCTGCGAGCAGCTCACAAGAGACGAGCGCTGAGCAGACACGGCATGGCATCTGTCAAATGGACTAAATGTGCCACCAGGCAATGGGTCCCTGGAGGCGGGCCCGGCAATGTAATTCACTTGGCCTGATATGTCGCGGAGTAGCCTTTCAGTAGTGTCGGAGATTCAGTTTCGGTCTTAATGTGGGGAAGCAGGCAGCCACTCTGAGTGTACTGGTGTCACCTATCATAGACCTGGTGTAGTAGAAGTGCTTCTGTGAAGCAGTGATTTATATCAGTACATCTGCAGTAGAATGTCAGCATACTTGCAGTGGGTTGTCAGTATAGCTTTAGTTGCTTATCACAATATCAGTATGCCTTCAGTGTTTTTTCAGTGTACATCCCATTTGCTTATACTATCTGCAGTATAATGTCAGTATACTTTCAGTGGCTTGTCAGTATAGCTTTAGTTGCTTATGACAATATAAGTATGCCTTCAGTGTTTTTTCAGGATACGTCCCATTTGCTTATACTATCTGCAGTATAATGTCCGTATACTTTCAGTGGCTTGTCAGTATAGATTCAGCTCCTTATCACAATATCAGTATGCTTTCAGTGGGTTTTCAGTATTTACCTGATCTACTTGCACCATCTGCAGTAGAAGGTCAGTATATGTTCAGTGGGTTGTCAGTACGACTTCAGCTGCTTACAAGACCAAACGACATAATGACCAAAGTTACTATCAAAAGTATTTGATAGTGATAGGTCGGCCCATTTTAAATCTTTAGGCCTAAAATAATCAAACAATATGATATATCTAGCATTTATCTCTGTGTCTTATATAAATCAGATTTAATATATTGATGGTAGGTCTGAAAAAATGACACTATAGTGACAATTTCACAAATAATTTAATCTTTGAATCATTTGAATCTTACTGACAGCACCGGAGAACTTATTGACAGTGTGACGCCTATGTTTCAACATTGAATGGGAATGATTCTGACACTGACAGTGACTTAGGCCTAGACATATTTAAGTTCAGATTGAATATTTTGGTGGTAGGTCAGAAAAAAATGATACTATAGTGACAATTCAGGGCTCACGCTAGCAGGTCGCCAAGTCGCCATTGGCGCTATAAACCCTAATTGGGCTACAGAAAATGTGTTTTGGCGATTTTTTTGGCGACAGGAAAGTAGTATTTTGTTTTAGGAAATTGTACCAATGGCATCAAAATTGACTAGGAAATTATCAGTGCTTAATATATGTTATCATCTTTGTGTTCTATCTTAGGGGTATTCTAATTGATATATGATTCAGTTTAAACAAAACAAAAAGGATTTGACATCAATATTCCGTTGCCTGTTTACCTTCCTTATATTAAAGAAGCGTTGCTATCTGCCATTGGCACAAAGTGAGTGAGGGCCAGAGGCAGAGTGCCAGTTGAAATAAATGCTGGTTTCTCAACTCAAACATGACTCTATGAAACAGAAGCCAGAACACCAGCACCCAGCAAAATGTCCCAGTATACCCACACTCTGACCCCCTCCCCACAGCCCCTCCAGTGGTGGCCTAACTGGTAGGGTGTCTGCCTCCAGTGTGGGGGGCCAGGGGTTCGCCTCCCACTGGCAGCGCATAGCGCACTTGTATCACAATAAAACGCCATAAGTGGAACTTAAGTACAAGGCCCCTAATTATCCCGTCTGTCTACATTGGATAAGGCCATAATTCTTACATGATCTATTTGATTAAATTCCAGAAGGAAAATCCCAATTATTCATAAATCATGTGCTGCTGTTTTCAGAAAAGAAATCCGACATAGCAACTACAGCAATGCAAAATACACTATTTATGACCAGAGATTATCAAAATTATTAGCTGAGGAAACTTTGCAACTACCACACATTACACTTCATTTATTTTGTAAGATGCATGTTAATCATGATTCTAGGATATATCAATTATGTGGCTCCTGTTATTAGAATTTGGCGACAAAAAATGACTTCTGGCGATTTTTCTGGCTACAAAATTCTAATACCCAGCGTGAGCCCTGATTGTGATAGTTTAATTGGTATCTTTGGCCTGTGTACACATCTATAGGGATTTCTATAAGTTTTATCTCAATTATTCCTGTATTAGGTAAGTTGTAAGTAGAGGTCAATATATGAGGGTTTAGTTGGCTCCATAACATTAGTGTAAGCAAATCGGATGTATACTGAGAAACCACTGAAGGCCTACTGCTATTGTTATTATAGGTCGGCTTCATCACTCTGTCGATGAAATCTCTAAGTCTGACTTTAAAGTCTTTAAAGCTTTAAATCGAAGCCGAGCTATTCTCTTCTCCACTTCTTAGATCGGTGACAGAATTTCGCGTTATGCCTGAAACGCCCCAACGCGCCAAACGTCCCAATGCTATTCCTATGGAGGGTAAACTGCCGCGTTACAGGCATAACGCGGCAATTCTGCCTCCCAATGCTATTTCAATGGTGACCGTGTCCCATCGCGTAAACTGCCGCGTTATGCCTGGAACGCGGCGGCAAAATGACGATGTCCCAAATCGATTCTGAGCTAAAATAACCACATTCTTGGGCTTATTTGGGCTTACATTAGTCAGATTAGGATATATAGAATACAAATAAGTCGTCAAATTGGGCAAAAGTGTGATAAATACAGAAATTCAAGCCTGGAATCATACGGTGACCAAGTCCCAGCGCGTAAGCCGCGTTATGCCTGGAACGCCCACCAGCCTCGCTTTCGATCGGGGAGGAAGGGAACCGGGTCAAAATCTGAATATTCAACAAATTTGCATGCCTATTTCACCATGAAATCGGTCATTCTAACTTTAGTTATTGGTATCCATAGATAGATTTCGACCCATAGCTAAGCCTCCCACTGTCCCAGAATCGAAAATAATGCGAAATAACGCGTCTAAACGCGTAAATGCATCGCGCCATTTTCTTGCAATCCTTCGATCGCCTCCCCACCGCTTGACACTGTCACTCGGCCGGGTGTGGTCGCCGCGGTCGGACGTGTTGGCGGGAGGCTCCTCTTTCGCCGCTTCAATATCTGGATTACAGCGCTATATGATGGTTTCAATATATATATTTTTGACGACTGGACACCCTTAAACGCATACAACGCATTGAAAACTCATGCGGGAATCATGCGTTCGTATCGAAGGGAAAAGATTGGATCGATCGGGCGCGAGGAGCACTGTCACTGTCAGACCCGTCAACATGGCGTCAATTCTTCGCCGGGTTCTCTCCTCGCACGCCTGCATCGATACTTTGAACTCAGGAAACCAGGATGACATTAAACGCATCAATTGTGGAGGATATACGCATTGAAACGCATTGAGGACTCAGGCTGTACAGGTAGGTACATAATTTATATCTTTTCCAGCAGTTCAAATGATAGGCCTAGACAAGCTGCTGGACTCATTGGCACATTGGATCGATCGGGCAGGAGGAGCACACTGGCAATCTCAAAAATAATTATTTAGACCTTATTAGGCCTATCAAAATGAAATCCATGTATATATCTATGTTTTCCTATATCTCATGGTCCTATTTATCATATAGTTTGTTCATTTTAGGCCTGGAAACGCTTGCAATAATATTTTACAGATGGTATGAAAAAATGACTGGACTCAGACTCAGATAGGCTAGGCCTAAGCCCCCTCCGACAATTATGGCGTCTCCAAAAGCAATTATTTATGATCCAAACATTAAAAGATTTGAGAAATTGCAGGGCTCACGCTGGGTATTAGAATTTTGTAGCCAGAAAAATCGCCAGAAGTCATTTTTTGTCGCCAAATTCTAATAACAGGAGCCACATAATTGATATATCCTAGAATCATGATTAACATGCATCTTACAAAATAAATGAAGTGTAATGTGTGGTAGTTGCAAAGTTTCCTCAGCTAATAATTTTGATAATCTCTGGTCATAAATAGTGTATTTTGCATTGCTGTAGTTGCTATGTCGGATTTCTTTTCTGAAAACAGCAGCACATGATTTATGAATAATTGGGATTTTCCTTCTGGAATTTAATCAAATAGATCATGTAAGAATTATGGCCTTATCCAATGTAGACAGACGGGATAATTAGGGGCCTTGTACTTAAGTTCCACTTATGGCGTTTTATTGTGATACAAGTGCGCTATGCGCTGCCAGTGGGAGGCGAACCCCTGGCCCCCCACACTGGAGGCAGACACCCTACCAGTTAGGCCACCACTGGAGGGGCTGTGGGGAGGGGGTCAGAGTGTGGGTATACTGGGACATTTTGCTGGGTGCTGGTGTTCTGGCTTCTGTTTCATAGAGTCATGTTTGAGTTGAGAAACCAGCATTTATTTCAACTGGCACTCTGCCTCTGGCCCTCACTCACTTTGTGCCAATGGCAGATAGCAACGCTTCTTTAATATAAGGAAGGTAAACAGGCAACGGAATATTGATGTCAAATCCTTTTTGTTTTGTTTAAACTGAATCATATATCAATTAGAATACCCCTAAGATAGAACACAAAGATGATAACATATATTAAGCACTGATAATTTCCTAGTCAATTTTGATGCCATTGGTACAATTTCCTAAAACAAAATACTACTTTCCTGTCGCCAAAAAAATCGCCAAAACACATTTTCTGTAGCCCAATTAGGGTTTATAGCGCCAATGGCGACTTGGCGACCTGCTAGCGTGAGCCCTGACAATATTGCAACCTGATCTTTGCTATTTCAATTAAGATAACAATGATATAGGATACTGGATACATGTTATTGTTAGAGTAATATGGAATTTCGCTGTGGCTTTCATGCATAAGTGTATATATGGGTCAGTTTTTCTGAAAGTGTACAATTGTCACTTACGTTCTAAATTGAGCATTTCACACTGGTTCCCAAATACATTTTAGGATTATTGTACAAACCCTATTTATTTTGAAAAAGTAAGTCTTCTGCATTTAGCAATTGTTCATTATACTGGGTTTCTCCTATGGTGTCAGTTTTTATAAGGATTCAAAGTATATTATGTTTTTTCACTGGAACGTACACGATGAAAATGACTTATCTTCACGTAACCCCAATTTTGTGGGTATAATTTCTATCCAAACAGAGGGCGCACCCTTAATTTTGAACACAGTTTATGATATGATATACATACATATTATGTTTTAACTAGATCCTTTTATGTGAAATCGTTAAAATAGCAGCTGTAACAATGACAAGAACTCTATAGTACCACTCCCCACCAAGCTGTTTGCATACAAATCTCAGTACATGTATGAATTGGTGCTTAGCGGGGCAGTTATATAACTAATCGTGTTACACATTTCGCTCCAGCCTTTCCAGCTATTACCCTCTAAACAGATTGAGACGACTGACCTTGTTAGCATGAGGCGCACCTGCCGACTGTAAAACCTGTTAAGTAGGTAGATTAATCGCCTGGGAAAATTAATAAAAGCCTATATTCCACATGCCGATTTTGCTGTCGATTTTTAAAAATCGGCAGGGGGAATAAAGGTTGAACATAGAAATGGTGCATGTCTTCAGAAAGGTTTTATCATCCCTTTCAGATGTCACAATGACATAGGCTGATGGTTCAATGCAATGATCTTGGCAAAAACCAGACAAATACAAAATCGACAGCACTGAAATCGGCATGTGGAGTATAGGCTTGAGGAATAATTATAATGAAGGGTCAAGGCTCACAACATGTACATGCGACATGGCCAGTTTCAGATTCATTTGTTATTTCATTATAGATGAACTGGATCTTTTTTATATTTTTATAACTTTCCGGGATATTGATTTTTTTTTTGTTCCTTTACTGATCTGCCTAGATATAATTTGATCGGAGAAGATCTAAATGGCGTTGGATTCAGAATTTATTAAACCAACAATTGATAATCGAGATTGACTGAGTTTGAAATATGCTTACTCATTGTATAAGAATGTTTGGTAAAGAATTCGATAAAAATATTATCTCGTGTATTTATTTCTGTTCCCTCACAAATTGCTAAATTAATTTTTCTGCAATTTTGCAGATCCTGTTCAACAGTAACAGATAGTAAACTATCTCTTCCTTCTCATCTAAAAACATGTTAAAACATCACGTTCTTGGTTTAAAACGGTACAAATGTAACCTTTATCCCCCTTTTTTCTCCACTACCGGGAGGCAGGCCCTTAATGATAACCCCTTTTCCCCTCTAGCAGACGACCTATTGATTGTGCTGGTCCCCAGCGGCAGGTCACGCCTGCCGGGAACAGCCGGCAGGAAAAGCCCGGATGTTGCACTGTGTTAGTGTATCTCCGCCGTAATGACTTCGCTGGTTCCAGCCTGACTGGGAAAGTGAAGGTCAGAAGGACGAAGCCATTGCTAAAACTAAAAGACAAGTTATATATACTAATCAGGAAATACATGTCACTTTCCAGACCATAATTAAGGCCTAAAAATTCTTGGGTCGACCAAGTTACCATAAATTTGTGGCCCTACCCTAAAAAAAATGTTTAAAAAATTAATTTTATAAAATTCTATATAAATAAAAAAAGACCTCATGGGCATAAAATTTCACTGTTTTAATTTGTCATAGTTAAAACACTCAACGGAATATGTACTTGGCTCCAAAGCCTATCTGAAAATAAAGCGGCCTAAACGTGTTATAGGGGAGCGATATGCTAAATATAAAACGATTTTGATGATTTGCGCAACTGTGACAATTATCCAACAAGTGTGATGTAGCCTGAGGAATTCTGCTAAAAAAGTCTAAGTTTTTTTTATATCATTTAAGAGGTGATTAAAACTTCTGCCTCTGGGTGAGTCAGTCAAATTGAATGCATCACTTGAAAGCTGGTCAGCTCTATAAGAAGCTTATTGCAGTAATGCCTGAATAACAATAATTGGTATTGACTACAACTACATTAGGCTGGCATAAAAGCATGTCAAAACCTGATTCGCCATTTTCTGTACAAATGAAAACAAAACAAAAAGATTCTTTTTGTTTTATAAACACGTTTGCGATTTAAAATGGGGTACTCTATTAAATCTATGCAGAGAAAGGGATTCTGAATATATGTCTCCGAGAGACTTTATATAATCCATGATATCCTTTGAAAGCCAGAATGAATTGCAAAATGAAAGTTCGTATACATGTATATACTTAATAAAATCTAAAAAAAAAAAAGGGAATCTGCTAGAACAATAATTTTTGATGTAGAGAGCACCTATGATATATCATTCTTACTAATAGAAACAGAGAATTAGTTATTTGCCGGATTACAGTTAGGGGCCGTAATAATTTAGATAATAAAAATGTTTAAACTGCACTAAACTCAACGACAAAGCGTTGGACTTGTTATTTATTTAACGATGTAAATAATTCTGCGAATCGACATGTTTCAGCTTGTAACTGCCTTCATCAGGATAATTTAGACAGGGATGAGGGATGGGCAGGTGGTTCTAATTCTAACGTGTATTACATACTGCTAAAGGGGGAGTGAGTGAGTGATGGATGTTTTACTCCATACAGACAGCCAGGGTCATTTTCATGGCGAAAACAGGTTGGGACGAATTCTGTCTTTGGTGATATAAGCGTGACACGGCAGGCAAACAGCAGGGGATCAAAACCTGGAAATCATTTTTGCCGTACCTCATCCCTTAGTAAACCCAGCACCAAGCAGGAATTGAACCCAAGGAAACACTTGGTCAGTGATGGGTCCCCCTATCATCACTTTATACGATCAGCAGGGGCTATTGGGGGTCTATTCTTCCCAGGGGCAGAAGCCCCACCCTGGTAACCCCACAGGGGTGCTAAAGGGGGATGGGGGGTTCCTAGAAAGCATGTCAAATCGTATACGTAATTAATGGACGGCCCTTTAAGAAATCTTAAAGAAACAAAGGGATGTTCACTGCTGTCACCTTCTCGGTCATAAACAGGTGACAGGAGGTAACCTCACACGGCCGACCTTCCCAGGGCCCTGCCACTACTATTGGCCTCGCCACTTATTTCCTCATACAAAAAAACCGTGCTTTTTTCCCCTTTTCTTTTGTTTTTTTGTTTTATTATTTTTGCCCGATTTACGGATGCAGCGCCCCGCGGCCCATCCCGGGTCAACCACTCATCCCGGAGAGCCTTTGGCAAAATGCCTTAAAATAACTCATTTGGTTTGGATGTATTGGTGGAATGATGGATATATAGATGGCTCGATGTATCTTGTCCACTTTTATTACATCTGTCCTTAGTTTTTTTGCTTTTTTTTTGCTTTTTTTTGTTGTTGTTGAGTTGTTGGTTTTTGTTATTTAGTTGTTGGTTTTTGTTAGTTTTGTTATATTTCATTCTCATCCAGGCACTCCATTTACCCAATGGCGTTTCTTGCATGCAGTAAATGGATAACGTATGTGAACGGTATGGTTAAGAATTTGAACTTTATTATTACAAAATAAGCAGCTCTAAAGTTAATTTCGGAAAAGAAAGTTATGCTTTATACAACAAAAACTGTTTGTTCTCAAAAGAAAGCTACCTTTAATAACAGGAAATAAACACTTTATTATGTCTAATTAAACATGATTAATTTGTCTGTGGCGACAATTAGTGTCTTATATCTGAGACAGTTGTTTGTGAAGGTTTTCCTAGCTTTATTTATAGTCCTTAATTATATCTGCATTGTACAATAAAAGGTGTCTTCCCATGTCCTCTAACTAGGAAAGACCGACGGACTCTATATCATACAACAGGATCCAATATATTGGCCTTTTCCCTCAAATGAAACCATGTTTTATCAGTGTTTGGGGAAATAGAAAAATCTAATTCTTGCTTGTTTCAGTAAGCCCAACTCTAGGAGACAAAGATAGCTTCTTCGGTAATTTTTTCTAACCCTTGTCCAACCCTGGGATATACATTTGAAATAAAAAATACATATTTTCACCTCGGTCTGCTGACCAAGAAAGGACTGAAAAACTTAAAACTTAAATTGTGTCATGCCCTATAATAAAAGCTGATTGCATTATCATAATATGTTGCTGTGAATGTCTATATATCTGAGAATTTCCAAACATATTTTCCTCGTGAAATTTTGTCCTGGTGGTTTATTTAAGTACTCATAGTTTTATAATCAGATCTCTCTGATTCTTTATAAAATAAAGTGACATGAACAATATGGGCCCCTTCTCAACCAGTGGACCTATAGCAGTGTATGAAGCAGGGAGTGGCCCTGACTTGTTAAACCATCACGTAACTCCCCCTGTAACCTGCGCTACCGTAAAGACTCTAACTGAAGCCGCAACTTAAAAACATCTAAATGATTACATGAGCTGAGAATGGTCGGCAGCCTATTACCCTTGGGGCCTTCCATTTAGTATGTTCGCACATTTCCAATAACCTCAGACCACCCCATCCCACCTCAGGTAAAAACATGCATTGAATATGTACTAAAATGTACGCATATTTTCAAAAATCTCGGACCCCCCCCCCCCCGACCCCCCTTGATGCGTATGTACTAAATGGAAGGCCCGCTTCCATGGCAATATTTAGTACTTTGTTCTATTTTTGTCAAACGTCTTATTCTTCTATGTAAGAGAGACGTTTATTTAGAAAAAAAATAATTTGAGAATATCTAAAAAAAAATTATTTCAAATTCCAGTTTACCAAATAAAGAAATTCTATAAATTAAGTTCAAAAGCTGGGTGCGGCCTGTGTATAATAGAGTGTAGCTTACATAATTTGTTTTAATTGGAGCGCAACTTAAATTCAAAGTTTTACGGTAGTATTATAAGAAGTGGCTCTACAGCTTCAGGTGGGCCCCAGCTGGGCACTGGGCAGTGGTCAAATTGGCCGGACTGTGGTCACTCCTCCAATATTATTGTTGACCAGCAGGGCCTTGGCCTGAAAGGGTCACGTACATGTGTGTATATAGATTTGGTTTTTGACCTCAAGTCATGCATGTATTTAGTCTTCGCTCCGTATACAAAGCATTGGCTTGGTAAGTGCCTGTAGGTGAGGGTTAAGGTTTGAAATGAATTAAAATATTTGAAAAGAATTCATTTGGAGAAAATTTTCAGATTTATATGCAAGTGCTGAGGAATGGCCCCAAAAGTCACCAAGGAAAACGTTTTGAAAAAGAAATTGTAATAAGTAAAAGTAAAAGGTAGACCCTAAGTATAATTAAATAAATTGATTTATATCATATTTAAGGTCATCCCTTATTTAGTAATTATTACGTATATTTCCAAATTCTCCAGTAAGACTGGCTCTAGTAAGTACCTTATAGTATATCTAGGGAGTTAGATCACTGAACTGAAAATAATAAGGTACTTGTTTGGTAAGCCTATTACAATATGAATAACCTGAGTGGATATAATCTACGATTTGTACTTGTACTTGTATGTGGTAAACTAGTGTGTAACCTACACATATGTAAACTGTAACACATAGAGTTGCTGAGTATAGCGATCTTCAAAGATATGCTATATGTTTTTGTAACAAATGACGCTATATCTAGAACAGATAATTACTCTACTTATCTCATTATGAATAAGCAAAACATATCCCTGCAGTAGCCACTATGCCAACATTATTATGTTTTACAACTACATGTCTCAGTCCTACCGAGGATGCACCTTATCATGAAATTTGATTATCAAAAAGTAATCATTTCCTTTTGTCCAATTTCAGAATTAAAGGATGCATAAACTTGTACATGAATAACATGTATCAGAGATGCCACTTCCGACTGATGAAAAAGTAGGAAACACTTTTCCTACTTATTTCTCTAGATTTTGTTTGTTTGTTGGGGTAGTTTAATGTCCGGCCAACCCTTATAGGTTCTTTCCAGACGGCACAAGGTAATGCTTTTCAGCTTACGGTTGATCGTATCCATGATATGATTTAGAGGAACCCCGCCACTGGGTGCAATACCCTACTCATTTCGAAGAGTGGCAAAGGGTCTTTTATGTGCAATGTCCCATAGAAAGGGCACCACACACCCGGCCTTAGATGACCCTGTTGGGAGCACAGAGTATTTCTCTAGAAGCAATTAGGAGGGCAATAACCTTTATGAATAGAGAGCTGACATTTAATTATTTAGATTTGTATTTGATTAGCTTGAAACTAACAAAAAATACCCTAAAACAGATATTAAAGTGATGTAGGAAAAATCAGTTGTGCAATTCAAAATCACCAAAACGTAGAAAATCCTACTAAAGTAGGAAAAATGGCTTCTCTGATCATGTATACAACTCATAAATCATGACCAAGCATAATTAACAGCTTAATTAATTAGGCCAATAATTTATTTGCCATAATAAGTACACATACCGGTCGCTATTGTCTAGTATTGTTATAACACTTTCAGTTCTAGTGAGGTGCCATATATGGGCTGCTGGTGCTAAATAGAAAAGGTAACAGAGCCCACATGTGCAGCAGTTATCTCTAATTTATGATGGCACCCATATAACAAGGTTTATGGCGACAGCTATTTTCATATTCCTGCGAATGTTTTGTACACATATAATACATAACCTCGTGTGTTTTGTACACACATGATAAGAAAAACTCGTGTTTTGAACACACACAATAAATAACCTGGTCACCTGCAGATTAATGGCGTGTACCAGACGGCTGAACCTGTAAATTGCTAAGGTCCTGGCAGGCCTACTGGGTGATATATGAAATTTATTCTTTTTTCATGTTTTTTTTTTTTTTTAGATTCAAGCACCAATGCAGAGGTACATACTCAGTACACATAATGCCAGGTTCTGCGTAATAACAATATGACATACAGTCTAAATATTATTTTGAAGTTTGTTTTTTTTCTTAAATATGATTTAATATGAGAAAAGAATGATAATTTAGTAATATTAGGAATGAGACCAATTATGTACAAAAAAGATAATGTATAAAGTTAGATTAAAGAGAAGAGTATCCAATGAAGTAATATGCCAAGGCCTTCAGAAAGATGTACGTGTTACATGTAGTGGACAGTTGGCTGTGGCCCAAGGTGTCCACTAAATCTACATTGTATTACATTAATGGGAATAATACTAAGATTTTCTTTTGCCATACAAAAACAATATTCAGAAATAGTGATATTGATGGAACATTGGTTTGGGTCTATTCCAATAACCCACTTCTTTTATAACACCAGGATACTTTGTTTAAGGATGTATTTCAGTATTCCGGGTGTTATTTATAGCTGGGGATCCGGGAAATGAACCCAGGACCCTGGGGTGTGTGGGTCGACACTGCAGCCACCATAGGGTATTCCCGTTTCCAGAATCGTACCAGGAAGGCTACAGAATGTATATCAGTACTATCACCATGCAACTCTGGAAACATACCAGGAAGGCCACGGAATGTAACTTTCACACCCCAGGAAAATATACCTCATTTATCAATTTATTTTCACACTGCACAAATGTTCGCATTTGTTTGTTTGTTGGGTCAGTTTAATGTCCGGCCAACCTTCCAGGGTTCTTTCCAGACTGCACAAGGTAATGCTTTCCAGCTAGTTTTACGCTAAATGGGTGGTGACCGAATATATGAGATGCGATGCCTATTTGTAGCAGTGGGACCCTATGCCCTCTTTAAAGGAGAACCGCAAAGGCAATTTAAATTGTTATATTATGCTGAATATGCATTTCTTTAGATATATCTACAGAAATCACTGTTCTTATATCATAAATAAAGGAGGAATTAGTATTTAAAAATTAAGTTGCATAGTGGTTTCTTCTGAGTTCAGATGACGTCATCTATGCTCTCTTGCATATGTAGGTCAAGCTGATAAGGCTCTTGCTATGGGTGACTGCACAAACAGACCCCTGTGACTGATAGCCTAGATGACATCACAGCCCTGTGAGATAAGCTGTGAGAGTGTATTCACCTCCTAAAACAAAAGCTTATTTAATATATTATATTATTCAGGTATGCTAATCTAAGTCCAATTCTGCTTAAAATATACATCAATTAAGAGGTTTGTACTATATTTGGCATTTTCGTTTTCTCCTTTGCGTTTCACCTTTAAGCATTAATTGCGACAATAGCATCAAAAGAATACATGCAATTTAACAGAATAAAATGTTATGGAACATATAGATTTAACTAACATAGTGCACACATTTTTAATTGCGTTAAAATGTGTTTTGTTGATTAATGCGTAAAAATAAATTGCAGCGCGGAAATGTCACAGCCACAGTATTTTCTCAGGTCACTGAGCCTCCTCTAAGAAACTATATTTTCACAATAAATCGTAACGTTATGACAGGAAAACCTCTCCTCAGTGAAACTAAAGAACTACTTAAGTGGGCTGATAGGGTAGTCAATGGCCACTACTTCTCTTTATGATTTCCTGTGCATCAAAAGACAGTTTATCCATCACTATCTATTTGTCCCAAACAAAGTATCGTCCGCTGATAAAATGCGAAAATGTAGGCGTAGATACTATTCACTTCAGGCAACCCTTAAAAAAAAATTCCTGTCTGGTGGGTGGCCATTAAACCATAGGCAATCAGGAAGTTAGAAAACTTATCAATGAGAAACTAATTTTTAAAAAACGAGAAAGAAATCTTGACATTCAACAAAAATATCCAGCCTAAAAGGAACGAATTTTTTTAAAGGGTGATTTAAGACAATTTTGCTTTACTTAATTGTATTGACCAAAATAGTTTTTTTTTTCTGTTCAATAAAACATTGTTTAACACAACAGCTGATTGTTGGGCTGATCTGTCTCCTCGGGTACAAAATGCGCTATATTTATGCATTAATATGAAGAAAATGCACTTTTTTTTTATCATTAATGCAAAATTTGCACATTTCAGATTTTCAGCTATTTTCAAAGACACTGCGTGCAAATAAATATTAGGCACGTAATATCCTTCCGAGATGCAGAAGCAAACGAACAATTTGTCTTATGGACTTTCAGAATAATGCATATTTTCATGATTTTTTTTTTGCAAAAAAAATATGGACAGATATTAAGAAACCCACCAAGGTCGATTCTTCCAATGTCATTACCGATTACAAAACGAACACTGCACGCAGCAAGATAACGGTATGGTTATCAGTAAATCCTATCACTTCCACTGTATCATAATCGTATTAGCCATTTGATGTAACTCCTATTGGCCTATCTTTCCCGCTACCTGCCCGATTAAATGCTGATACTCCCGAATGGCTACGGTGTAACCCAAACCGCAGTATCTATTACTGTAATGTATTCTCTACCATAAAATTTCTGAATTAAAAATTGTATATTCATATTCTAGGTTTACTTCCCTTAAGCTAACTTGAAGTCATATAGTTTGAGCTTTCGTAGTGATCTGATCTAAAAACAAGCATCTATATATATGTTGATTTCTATTGCCATTTCACGCGCATTTTGATACAAATCATGTATTGTTGTATATTCGAAATATCAATTCTAGTTTGTAATTATGGGAATTTTGAGGGGCTAGCAAGACCAACCTTTAGAAAATGTAGTTTCCAATGGACAATCGAACAAGGTGTTCCTCCTTTTTGTAAACTAAACAGATTTTATTAGTAAATTTGTTTCGGAACATCTGTATGTATAATATCCTTACACCAACAATTTTTGTTTTATCAAACGAGGTGTCGTTCTCCTGTCAGACTGACAATTTTTTGGCCCGATCCTAACTTATCCTGTTGATTTCTAACACATACGAAAAGCTCATAATTATCACAATCACACATGTTTTATGTATGATCATTTCGAGGAACGCTAACTAAGATATATACAAAATGAGGAACTTTACGGTAAAATGAAACTATGGTATTGGTAGATACAAGGAGACGATTCCAGAGTACTTTGCCACTCCTTTTTGGCTATCCGCCAAAGATAATATATCAGATCACACAACTCGATACACTCCCCTATTGATAAACCACACGTAACAGCCCTGGGTCTAGCTTCCACCACGGGCAGAGTGGACCTTTCGTTAGAGTGTGGGCAGTGTGGGCAGTTTTGTATAGTCTGATGCACTAAGAAAGGGAAACTTTAAATTTAGTCTGCAAATATATTTCTCCAATTTTTGTTGTAGCTATTTATTGTTTTTTTTCCTTTTTGAATATATCTGTATTAAGGGAGTAAAAAGATGGGTTTTTTTAAAAATTTTACTCGTTCTTTTTATGTTAGTATTTTAAGTCTTCAACTATACGCACCTCTAGTTAAAGTTTTATTCATTTCAATATGGTAAAACTGTTTTTATCCTTTTAGTTAATGAGTTGGTCAATAGTAGTTTATCAATTCTATTGTAATAAAACACTCTTTAACTTTTTTCAAATGATTAAAAGTACACTATGAACAATATATCAGATTTATAACAGAATATCAATATTATAACAAAAGTATTTTTATGGGTGTATTCAAGGTCTGTATTTTGTGAGGAAGTTTAAAAGCGGGGTGTATTTTTTATACTTTCCTTCTTTTCTCCCTCCTCTTTATAAATAGTACTAAATAAGTCACCCTTTCTCAGCACAGGGGTCTATAGAGGGGCATTTCAGCACCAGTACAATGTCAACAGTATACATTATCACTTACACACGGCGTGTGAGCTCGTTCTGGCCGTGCGGTACACCTATTACATCAACCAGGCAGGCAGTGATAGCCAAAGAGTACTTATCAGCCCATCCCTGGGAGGCTTACCGACCGGTAGCACCCATACCACTCTGCTACCAGATCTATCTCCATGATGACTGGTAGCACCCATACTGCTCTGTTACGAGCAGGGTACCAACCGAAGTTCCATTTTCAAATTCCCTGTGTTTTCCCTGAGATTTCCCTGTCCCACGGCAATTTTTCCCTGTGTCATATCCAGGAAGTCGTTCAATTTTAAAAGCCACTGTGTGCAGAAATTTTTTGGACAACCCAACAACAAAAAGTCGAATCCCTAATACCTTGAGAATCAAGAGTACCACCCATAGTATTCTGTTATGAATCTATCTCTATGCTAACTGGTAGCACCCATATGACTCTGCTACGAGATCTGCGACTGCGATTTCACAAAACTGCTCACAGTAATCTAAACCCGGAGCTGGAGACGAGAGGTACCTAGGAGGATATACTTACTGCTCGTAGTATACTCGGCTATCCCTCCAAGTCTATGATCATACCAGCAAGTGGTAGGCTGTAAGACAGTTTGCACGTGTGTACGGATTTCTCACTTTCTGTCAAGTCAGCAAACCTCTTGGCGTTTCCTACTACGCAAAACGTTGTTGTTTTTTTTAAATTTCTACCGGTACATATATTTGATATTTACTTCTGTTTTGTTTTGTAATCTGTTAGCCCTCTTTCCCCTGCCATTTTACTATATTTTTTATTTTCTCTTTATATGTTTTAGTTTATAAGTGTCCGAAATTGAGAACGTACCTTGCAACCGGGATGCATAGTTTTAAAATTTAATGTCGGTGCAAGTTGTTTTTTTCTGAGCTGTGCACCCAATGGTACAAAGCTTTCTCTATACATTAATTTAAATGTCTAACAGAAGAAAAACACGGAATATTTATGAAGGATGCGAAATTTTTGGGACGTTGCACCCAGTGTATGCATCTAATCCTTAATTTCTGACACTGAGACCTTTTTTTCCATTTGCATTTTCATTTATTTACTTTATTTTTCACATTAGATAAACAGAAAACTAACGCAGAGATATCACTCTATGGACATGGAAAATCCGGAAAATTGTTGACAGACTTTCCAGATTTTCAGTAGGAAAAATGAAAAGGAATGGAATCATATAAGAATTACAAATTAAGTACATTATGACACTGACAAGAACTTTTAGAAATGCTATCTGTTCCCAGAACACAAATGATTTTCCTAAAAATGACTTGTCTAAAGAGAATTGATTGTGTCTGAAAATTACGCTGCAGCCCAAAATGCGGAAATCCGGAAAAAGAAGGAAAAGTGGCATCTCTGCGTAATGGTTAGCAGTGGATGCTAGCATACCCCGTAGGACTCTATTGCCGGGACCCTGGAGGAATAGGAGCTGAGGCCCCACCAGTGGGTCGCCATGGGGGATCTAAACAGCCCCCCCCCCCCCCCCCCAACCCCCCACACAACCCGGGTCGATGTGCACCGACTCCGGGCTGGGGATGGGTCGGGCAGGGGGTCGGGTCGATATCGGGGATCCCGGCCTGGGAGGTTAGTATACGTACCGTAAAACCCCGAAATTAAGCTATGGCTTACATAAGGGTTAGCCTGAGGACACAGTTTTCGGGTGCAATTAGTGTAATGAAAGCTAGAACAACTGACCCAGCACACACAGCAGTGACAACCAAGAAGAGCTTGTTATCTTCAGTGGTATCATAATGTACGTATCAACAGATTTCTTGTGAAACTGGTGGATATCGTGGTTAAAAACTTAAATGTTTCTTTTATTTTGTTGAAGTCACTAATTCTGTTTAAAAAAAGAAGAAGCATTATTTAATGTATTTATTATCTATTTCAATTCAAGTTTCAGTAAATGTTTCAACAGTTTTTGTAAACAATAATGAAATCTATAAATTTAATCTATTATTTGATTTATTTCAATTTTATTCAAAAATGTATCATCCTTATTTTGCGCATCAGAATCATAGTATGCCTTGTGTTACATTTTTCTCTCAAAAATATTTCAATACAGGCTGGATTTCAGACGGTATTTTAATACTGGCTCGATTTCTGATGCTTCTTTTTTCTCTCTACTTAACTTTCAGATCACTGATGGTATTTTAATACATACTGGATTTCAGATGGTATTTCTTTCATTTTTATCTTTCCTTAACTTAGAGATGGTATTTTAATACCCGCTGGATTTCAGACGGAATTTTATTACTGGCTGGATTTAAGATGGTATTTTCCTTTTTATCTTTGCCTAAGTTTCAGATGGTATTTTGTCCCTTTTTTCCCTTTACTTAACTTTCAAAAGGTATTTTAATACAGGCCGTATTTCAGATGGTCACGTTGTGGTCGACAAAGAGTCCGTCTGTTCACCACATCCACAGCTGCCAACCACAGAGACTACCCTGGGCATAAAACCATCCCTGTATAGGATCCTCTCCCTGTCAAAGGAATTTTAGGGGCTTGGCCCGGACACCTACTGGGCTAGGTGTCTGCTTCCTCGTCCTAAAGGAGGGGCCCACCCTTCCCAGGGTCCTGTAATACATCTTTTGTAAACATCATAAATTTCACATATAATTTATTTTTGGAAGTTGTATGTTCCGTCATGTTATGTGTAGTGGAAATGTGGTTAAATGATTTGTAGGCGTAGTAAGATTAATGAGAGTATGATTAATTAAATGGGTGAAAACAATGTTTTCCGCGAAAACGCATTAAAAACACATTTCCGCCAAAATGCGTTTTTAATGCGTTGTCTGTATGTAATATAGCAAACCAATTGCATGATTAAAACTAATTAAAACGCTCACTTTGGTTACAGTGTTGAACTAATTGCTTGCCTCAAGCCACTTCGAAAACCAACTGGCCTAGCGGTGTGGAACCGCGAAAAATAAAATCCACGAAAAATATATATATAAAGCAACTGTACATACAAAGATACGGATTCAACCGAGCGAGCCTACTACCCTGGTAAACCAACAAACGTCCCTTGCCTGGGTAAAACGTAAAAAGCTATAAAATAAATAAATAAAAAAGACGATAATAAAAAAATGCACCCATCCTTATTTTGGGGACTGCTGATATGACCGGGTGAAACCGCAAGGCGGACAAATGTCACTTCTGCTGGCGCCCAGGCCTATTATTTCCAATGACATTTCCAACAAGCAGCCCAATTAACCTTGATGTATGCCAAACCTCGGCGGGAAGGAATCCCAGGCATCGCAGCTGAGTTCCGTTTATCTCCTGTATACATACACACTGTATCCCTCTCCTGATTATTTAGAGAGTGTGCTTAGTGTTGATGCTTGAAAAGAAATTTTGCATTCTCCAAAATGATTTTCCGAATTACCAATATATACAACTGTGGCTAGTATCCCTCACTTATCCCGTTACTGCATAAAGTTCATTTTTAATTGTTTTCAATTTTTGAATAAACAGATTTTCTTCGGTTTGCTGCCTCAGCATGACTGTTATTAGTGCACATGCCGGTAACTATCTCAATTGCTGGTGCCCGCAGGTACAATGATTACCAACAGCCTGTATGCTACAGCCCACAAAGGTCCTTTACTCCCTTACTGATACCTCTGGCATTTGACTTATAAATACATGAAATATTTGCAGTGTTTTCGACATTAAATCCTGTTGATGAAAAATAAAAAAATCACCAAGGCCAGTTTTATTCACATTTACTTTGCACGAATCTGGGTAGATATTGCTGCAATGCACTAAACTAAGGTATTATATGAATTATATCTATGGTCACTTCCCATACATATGGCAATGTCTTTCACTTTCAGATTAATCTATATTTTGAAATTCAATTTCTACCGGCATAGACGTCAGCTATTCAGACAGCTTTGTAAGTGTGATCATAGTATCTTGATATTACTTCCAAAAGAAAGATCAACAAGGATTCTAGTATTTCTGCTGATGGGGTACAACAATGGGAAGGTAATAAATGTGAAGATCTTGATGATACGGATGGTATGTGTACCAACGGCCAAGCCATTAACGTAAGCACACAACAACATGACCTCCCCTAAAATTTCAATTCCCAGCAATGCCACATTGACAGCAGCAACTCAACTGCCCATCAGATTATCAGCGAAGATTATCAGATTGCATGCATAATTTCAATTTTCCAGCAAACCGCCAAACGTGACTTTTCTTCAATTCTTGTAGGGAACTGCTTTTCATTATTACCCATATTCTTTACTATTGATTTTGTTGCAGATTGGTCCAAAATAAAATGTGATCTCAGATAGAGATCCCTAATAATCTGCTTTACTTATTGTTTAGCTACTTAAGTTTAAAAAGAAGCAAGACTACTTTCAATCATTAAGGTTCGACATGGAGCATTGCCCACCTGCCCGGGGCAGGTAAAACTTGAAGTCGGGCATGTCAATTTGAACTTGCAACTAACCACATTAACAAGTTTATATATACCTCATCCAGCAAAGTTAAAACCCAGTTTTGATCACTGTGTTAATAAAGCTTACCGATTATTAAAGAATAGGAATTGGCCTTACCTTTTTTGAATTCTTCCAACATGACATCTAATTTTGTATCCTCGAAGACGTAGTTCACAGGATGGTTATAGAATTTGCACACCGTTTTGAGTGGAGTCCGATCATCGGGATCAACGAATGCGAGATCTTTGATATTCAGCAGGGCAATTACATTACTCTTCTCTCTTTCATAAACTGGCACTCGTGTGTAGCCAGTCTTCATGATTTCATTCATGGTGTCAAAATCGAGCGTGCCATTAAACTCGATCATGTAGACGTCATCCAGTTTGGTCATGACGTCCTTGACGGTCTTCTTGGAAAGTTCCAAGGCTCCGGCAATGATATGGAACTCGTCTTTGACAAGATCCATATTTTCTTCGGTTACTTTAAGCAGTTCCCTCAGGCGATCCCTGTTGTACACGGCGCCAACCTCCTCTCCCAACACACAGTCAAGGATTCTACTGATGGGGTACGACAATGGGAAAGTAATCAACATGAAGAACTTGGTGATCCAGATGGTATGTGCACCCACAGCCAAGCCGTGGCGCGAGCACACAGCCTGCGGGATGATCTCCCCAAAAATCACGATTCCCAGCGTTGCCACAATGACAGCAACCGCTCCACTGCCCGTCAGATCATCCATGAAGATTGTCAGTGTATTGTTGACCATTACATTCCCCAAGAGGATGGTGCAGAGTAAGAAATTGCCGCGTTTTCGGAGGGGGAAGATTTTCTTGGCATGGGACTTTTCCGTCTCTGTGCCACAGTTTTCCACAATAGCCAACTCAGTTTTATCCAGTGACATAAGACCCAAGTTTAACCCACTGAAAAGGCCGGAGAAAAATAACAGAACGATAATCAGTATTACCTCCACCGGAATGGGAAGTATGGTACTTTTTCTGGGTGGTTCCACTACTTTGACCCTCGTCCACATCTCTGTTCCCTGGTGAACCCATTTCGAGCCGGCATCGTCATCTTCTTTCACGCACATCATTAGATACTGTTCGGCCGTGTCTTTCTCGTCCATCACCAGGTCCACCACAGCTGTGTGATTTTCCAAGGAATCTAGTCGAATGGGGAAGTTATCAGTCTCCCTCATGTTGCTGCAGTCGGTGTCCCTGGAAAAGGTATATTACATTTATAAAAATTATTGAAAAATGCTAAAAAAAAAAAAATTGAGCAACATACTATCAGCCAGATTCAGTGTCTAGTTTAATATGCTTTTTGAATTGTATCTCTATCTGCATGGGTTCGAGAGTTACAGCCAGTTATACATGGTAGATCTACTCTAGTTTTGCCCTGTCAAAATGACGTGTATTTAGAAGGCTCACTACGCAGGTCAAGGGCAAATTACAAACCAAAGCTAGTCTATAATATTATGTCATTTTGAAGGGAAAATAATGTAGATAAATATTCCTGCAGGTTCATCAAATATTTTCTTGGTCTTATATCTTCATTTTACAAGTGAAAAACTCGGTCACAGCTTTTACCTCAAAAACAGGGGACACTTTTTGGTGGAAAAAAACCGTCACTACTAGACACTAGTGCAAATCAGGTCGGACTAGTGCGTTTTTTGAACAGCTAGCCCTCTGGGCTAGTGTGATTTTATCAATTTTGTTAGGTAAAACGATGTAAACCTTTATATATCATACACGTATCACAGACTGTCTCTATTTTGAAACATACATATATATTTGGAATCTCCTATTAAATGAAAGTAATAATATAGTCAAATTAATATATTGTTCTAGAAGAGTTTAGACTCATACAAAACTAGGTACTAGTGCATCACTGCCTGGGCTAGTGCAAATTTTCTACTACTAGCCCGGTGGACTAGTGAGGAAAAATGTTAAGATCTATCCCTGGAAAAAACGGTGGAATTTAATGTACGTACCTGGAGGCATTTTTAGCGGTGAAACTCACTCGAGTGCTTGCCTTGAAACCGCTACCAAACAGTCGCAGGGGAACACTCACTCCTGCTTCGACAATTAACAAGCCATTATCCAAAGACACCCCTTCTAGACTTTCTACCCGGAACATGGTTACTCTTGCCCCGGGTGAGGAAATGCTATCTATGCCATTCATCGCAAAAAGCAGCATAAACACGCAGCAGCAACATTTCCATGTCCATCTTCCATCAAGCGCCATGATGGTTGTGAGGTCAGAGGTCATTTATGTTTACAGATTCTTTTCGCTCTTAGTCAATTTTTTTCCGTTTAGATAACATAATATCTCTTTTTTGATAAGTAAAGCTCGAATCATTTATAAGAAAACAAAAAGAGATGCCGGTTATTTGGTTTATTTTGATAAATTCTGGATCACGTGACCACACCGGGTCATGTGACGTTCAAAATGGCGGCCGTTGTAAACAGCAGCACATGTGTTAGGGGGCGTGGCAATGTCAAACGAACACCCGTTGGGGGTTGGGACTGGGAGTAAATAGTCAGTAAGCCACAGTCACCGTTGTTCTCCTGACGTCTGTTTAATTGCCATAGTAAATTTGATGTTTAGATCTATAGCTTTTTACCATTCGATCGAAAATTTCTAAATCAAAAGTAAATGGAAGAAGTTAGATTCTAGATGAATAGTCTACGTTGTGCACGTCATAAGGCCAAAACTCTTGCAGTTCTATGGCCCATAGTACGGGCCAAAATTTTAAAAAAGTTGTGTCCAGGTTTCACAGCATAGGCTCGAAATTAGGACAGGAAGGTCTTCTTTTTTTTTGGATTCTTTTAAAACATCAATTGCAGACTCGAAGTAGAGTCTATTGACAGGTGGTTTTGTATATCTAAATGGATCTAATTTCCTTCATTTAGACTCTACAATGCTTATATAGATCTAGTTTCTAACCCTTTAGAATGAGTTTTCTTAAATGTCATTTTCTGGCTGACAAGTAGAATTCTTATTGAATTTCAATAAAGCATTGAAAAAAAAAACTCAAATATCTTTTAGCGTCGGGCCAAAGAAATTAGGATACCTGAACAATTTTTTTATTTTTTTATTTTTTTTTTTTTGGGGGGGGGGGGGGGAGGCTAACGTCCCAACTGGCCAGATTGGGCTGACCGCAATAGTGGTGATCAATTTATAATCATTGTTTTTCAAAGTTCTGAAGTATTAGAATAACAGTTTTAGGATGCAATCATTAAAGATAGTCTCATTATACTGAGCAATTGTCACTTGAAATTATTCATGTTAGACCTATTCATTCTCCAGCAACATGATCTTGATCACCATGTGGTGATCACCAAAAACTGATATGGTGACCACGTCTGCACAAGGTCTACATTGGCAAAAAAAAAATTACCTCTCAAGTTACTCTGCTGACTTAATTATCTCCAGTTACGGTATATCAAAGTAAACACGTCATTATGTGTACTCTTTTATTTGTTATTAAAAGTACATTTCTAGATCTCTATATAAGAATATGAACAAGTTCTTGAGCAGTTGTTTCCCCCTCAATTTTGTAACATCAAGTTGCAAAGTAGTCCGTATAGGTCTAACTAGATTAGATCTACTACCATCTAATTATGTGTAGAATAATTTCTACATATAAGACCAGCCATGTTACAATATCTCGTTGTAAAACATATTTCGACGAAACACAGATCTAAAGCCGGTTTATTTTTGGTAGATTTTTCAGGCGAAACTTTTTATTTTTAATTCAAAACTTCTATCTATCATTTATAGATAACACTATTATTTATAGGTAATACTCTAATCCTATAAAAGTGAATAACATGAACATCTAAAGTTTTACATGCAAAATACTCAAATGGTAGATCGTTTCATCAAGTCTTTCGTGAGATATATTATCACAAGGGGAATGTCGATTCTACTTCGAACAGAAAATGTCATTTCATAAAGGAAGAAGACGTACCATATTAAATAAAGGAAATTCACAAACTCTCTGTGGAACCATATTGGCAGGTCAAAAGACAATTCTCTGATGCAAAAAGAAACATGAAAGCAACTAGAGATACAGGAAAATATGAACAAAAAATATATTACATGTAGATCTATGACAGATAATGGATATTCCTGTAACAATTCGATGCTGTGAGAAAAACAGAACCTGATGAAAAGCTGCCAAACAGAAAATTGCAAATTAAAATGGCAAATTGTTTATCAGTAAAGAGTAATACATTGCACTAGTATAATACAGATCTACGTCAAATCTGTTTTCCAAAGGTTAAGCATAATTGTATATGCTGCAATCAACTTTCTGGGCGTATCTCAAGCTAGATAATCTCCGCAACATCTAGGTAAGCATAAAATCAACATATCTTTTTTAAACAAAAAACTTTGTATTATACACATGATAATATAGATGTCCAAATAAAAACAAACAGGAGGGTGCAGCACAATTGTTGTGCTTTGCTGCCCATCTTGCACAAAAGTATTACAATTAATAAAAGTTCAAGATAACGTTTCAAAAACAATTCCTAACTTCAAGTTTCATACCACGGTGAAGGCAGTGTATGATTATTTTCAGTGGCGGACTTTTGAGGGGTATGTAAACAAAATCGTAGATCCGTGACAACTTGTGCTTATATCATATATATCATAACTTGGCAGCTAAATAATGTTGTGTTTTTTTTAATTCAAAAAAATATATTTATTTAAAAATAACATCTGCCGCGTCCGTAGGAATGTACTAATTTCTAGCACCAAGCCTACGCTTATTTGGACCTCCTTTCTGAAATATGGTCCCATTCTCTTGACATATCATGAACTTTCAATGAAAACTACAACGTATTAATCTACCTAGTGACCTATGGTCACCCATACTTGTATTTGTTGGAAGACAATGCCATCATGTTTTGTATGAATATGTATACATGTACGTAAGCATTCCGTCTATTACAAGTAATAGGCATTTTCAATATACAATTATTCAACAGCGATCCGTATAGTTATACTCAATCTTTTTAAGGCAGCATGGTATGATTGAGCCTTTAGTATAGAATACATAATTTTCTAGTACTATTAACAAATGATTCGATAAAGTGACCTTTTTGTGATATAATGCAACCTGAGCAACCATTGGGATAGGAACACCACTTTGGAATTCAAAACGGAAAAATAGTCGGGCAGACTTTGTTAGGTATGATCAGGGTCATAATTATCTTAGTTTAAAAATCTTCAGAAGCACCTCTTTGACCTCAATTTTGCACATGAATGGATAACAACTAAAACATGAATGCTCATCCATGGAAACATGACATAGCGAATCACCCTTGCAAAAGTTGGAAACTGGTAGCTGTTTCACAAAACATTATTACCATGTAATTTTGATGTCTAATAAAAATATTAAATTTTATTTATTTAAATGTTTTCTTACACATGGTATTCTGATACAGAAGAACTATTTTAAATCTAACGTCATCTAGAACAAGTTTATCATCTAGAATATACGATATGGAAACACAAGTAGATATTTTCTGGACGAATTTATAGATATGTGGTTGACCCATTTTGCTCACAATGTATCTATGATATGAATACATTTTTGTTGGATGATGGCACTTACTTAGCATATAAGTGTGCAGACAGTTTTTTGAGATTTCAACTCTACATAAGGCAAAAAAATATTAGTTGTGTTCAGATTTCCCGACAGACCCTATTATTTTGCCTCAACACTCAAGTCTTTTTTTCAAAGTAAATATTGGCGAAGATCATTCAAGTGAAACTAAAATAAGCAAATGAACATTAAATAGCCTCTACTCTACTAGTTCAATAATGGCACTTTTCTTATGTAAATATTTCTATTTCTAACGATACATACATACATTATAACATTTTTGTGACTCAATCTGCGTAGACTGGAATTTATGAACTAATGGAGTTGAATATCTGGCAAGTGTAGAATGTATATGAAAATAGTAGTTTGAGTATGGCACTTTTTTGATGCAACAAGAATCTGACATCATATATATCATGGTGATGACGTCATCTTAATGTATGATGGAATTCATGGAAAAAGATAATTCATAATGCTACTTGAAAGGCACTGGTTTCCCAGAACATGTACGATTACATACAAATTTAATGTATGTATGGTTACATTAGGATCGTAAATAACAAACTGTTTGAAACATATATTATGTCTGACGTTACAGAGCCTCACGTCGAATGTTTGAATGCATTGTCAAACACTATGAGATATTCTTTATATAACTAAATGTTCAACTAAATGTCGGCTGCATTTATGCTTCACATCAGACATTAAGGGCAATTTGTTAGACATATCCCATGTCTAACATGTCTGATATGTTGGGCATGTTGTCCAACATGTCTGATATGTTGGACATGTTGGACATATCCAACGTCCAATATGTCTGACGTGGCCTTATAGTTTTTGGGCTAGACGGCAACAGACACACATAATTATGATTACATTTGAGCATGCTTGAATACACAACTTTCAAGTGCAGTTACAAAACTGGCCTGTACATTTTTCTTCTGTAACCATACATTTTGCTCTCCAAATGTAATCATACATTTACAGTAATACTGTAAATGAATACAAACATTCTTCCCAGTAGACTTATCCCAGTGCATTTATCCCAGTGTGATTAGGTGATGCTGGAATTCATCACCTGATGAAAAGCGCTGTGAGGCGACTAGTGCTTTCATTGTCCGGAGTACGCGTCACGACTGAATCTGGCGCATGGTCCGGATAAGGAGGCGGGCCCGAAGAGTACGGGGGCGGGGCATCAGTGGGAGGAGCTTGAACCACATGATCCTCACTTGTCCCTGCCTCATTCGCAAGTAAATAGGCTTGAGGGCTGAAATATTAAGATTAACCAATTTAACAACTCACACTACTCCAATGGAAACAAAGAGAACCTTTATATTCACAAACAGATATCCTTTTTTTCTTTTACATGTGTTTTTTCAGTTGCCCAAATGAAATGTACCTATTTTTCATCACGAAACAAAAGTTTGATATAACTTATAATTGATCTACAGAAAAAAAGTACATGTCCAAGTGTAATAACAATTTACAGAGTAAATATGGTGCCAAGTTATCTGGATATACGCATCTAAATAATCCAAAGTGTGACAGCAGGAATAAAAAGCTTTCTTTCACAGAAACTCTTTGCTTTCTATACTAGGCCATTGTATTTACTTGTAATAGTGGTTATATTAATATGGATTTCCGGCAATAATACCCTTCAGACATGATTATAGCTGTAGTATTCTTGAAGGTAAAGCAGCAATATAAATCATATGATTTACAAACAATGAAGTGTACAATGATTATGATATGAGAGAATAAAGTATTTATTAGGCCAAAAAAATAAAATAGTTGTGTTCAGGTAACATAGGTCGAAAAATGATTTTTTTTATACTTTTTTTGTGTTTTTTTTTACTTTCCATTTTTAGCATCTAAAATGCATGCCCTAGGAATCAATATGTTGTTTTATGGGTTTCTATGCATTTTTAGGTGAATTCTTTTGGATTTTGGAAAAAATATAATTACAAATTTCCTTAAAAAAAAGTTAGGGTAGGGCCAAAAAATTAGGGTACGTAGGGTTAACTGAACACAACAATTTTTTGGCCCTTTGGATCTGAATGATCATGCAGATTATCACACTTCAGGTTGATCAAGTATCATATTTATCTGTGAAGAGTTAGATCTAGTCTGGTTAGTCCCATAGTAATAGTCTTAGTCGTACCGTAGTCAGAGTTTGAAATTATTATGTTTACTTACTAGCCCTAGTAACGGAGAAGTGATAAGCAATGCCTTAGGCTAGACTCACTTCTAGGTGCTATATCCCATATTAAGATCTGTTTTATGTTATATCACTGTTATATCATCTTCACTGACGCATGAGATCAAATGTAAATGACTCGCTGTTTGTCAATAAAAGTTCTACTACTACTACTACAAACCTATCACTAATTTCCGAACCCCCCATTAGGGGTCCTTCTGGCGCTGCTCGGCCAGTGGCTCCCCCTGGTGTGTGGACGGCGAGTACTGTCTCGGGCAGTCTGGTTTCGTTAAAGATAATACTGTAGGCTGGGGGGTCCTTCGGCATGTCCTTTATCTCTTCATATGTGGGAAGCCGCAACATCTTATCTGTAACACATATTCACACTTTTTATGTACACAATTTTGTTGGTAAGAAAAATCTCTGTTATGAAAAGTTTATAAACAGATTTTACATTATAATTCTGAAGTCTATTAGGACAGTAAATGGTATGTCCTTTATCTCCTAATACGTAGGAAGCCGCAACATCTTAAATTCTTATCTGTAACATATTCACACTTTTTACGTGCTTTTTTTTTTTTTGTAAGGAAAATCTTTGTCATGAAAAGTTTATAAACAGATTGTACGTTTTAGAGTGTATAATTCTTAAGTCTATAAAGGCAGTAAATGGCATGTCCTTTATCTCCTCATAAGAAGGAAGCCGCAACATCTTAAATTCTTATCTGTAACATATATTCACACGTTTTATGTACAATGATTTTGATAAGGAAAATCTTTTTATTGAAAGTTTGTCAAAGAGACTTTACGTTTTGGAGCGTATAATTCTTATGTATATAAGGACAATAAATGTATTTCAAGAAGTTCATCATTACTGATAACAACTTTAAAAAAGTAGTCTATCATGGTTAATGAGTTGACAACAGGTTGCCTCCATAATATCTCCAGAAGCAGAGCAGCCATAACCCCAGTGGTCAGTCCAACAATTCAAAGGGCTCCAGGAAACTAGGTATATTTGAAATATCTTAGTAATAAATTACTATTAGTCTGATTTGTAGTCAGCCTTGCTTATGAACATGTCAAGCATCATAATTGTAGAAATAAAGAAAATTATCCCCTATAACTAACCCCAGCAGATCATTTCTTTTGAATATAATGTCAGTTAAATTTGAAAGTTGTGGCTGTTGCCCATCTGGTCTTACACCCCTCTCTTGTTGAGGCTGTTATGGGGGTCAGTGGCCACCAGATGACACCCTTGACCTCAAGATTACATCATTAGGGCTGTAACTCCCTTAGCAGGAGGGATTCGTTAGGACCCTAGCAAATTCTTCCCCTCTAAGGGAACAAAAGCAATGTCAACAACAATAGAAATATATTTTCAAACCAGAAAAAAAAAAATTTTAATACCTGGCTGGAAGACAGGTGTGAGGACCTCAGGGCTGGCACCAACCCTCTGGGCGGGAGGCGGGCGGTGTCTTGACCTGGACCTACTCCGGGGTCGCCGACCGGACCGCGGCCTTCGACTCCGGCGGGACCGCTGTATGAAGGGTAGGGCTTGTCGTCGGAGCCGCTTCTGTTGGTAGTAACAGCAGCCGACAAGAACAGCCACCGTCACCCATAGCACCCAGAAACCTATGGAGATAAGAAAGATACTTTAGTGTTGTTGTCACCCATGACAACTAGAAACTTAATCAATATAAAGTGTTTTTTGTTGTTTTTATTTACACGTTTCTAGCCATGTATCTTACATATTTCTTATTAAAGGGAGCCAAAAGCAATGTTGAGTCAAAATTTTGCAAATTCTGTTTACTATGGAAATATATTCTATGGCCATAACTTAGGCCATTGGAAAAATATAGACTGTAAATACAGACTTAAACTACTTTAAAACACACTAAAACTTGTCCCTGTTCAATTTTTGTGACCCACCAAAATTGGTTTGTTGACAAAAATTGCTGTATTCAGGCATAAATAGCATGAGTATTATGAAATTCAAGTAAAGTGACAGCTAGTTTTCATGATTTTTACTATATCAATGAACTACATCAATTTCTAGTATCTAACAATATAATAATTTGTTTCCAGATTAATCATTTCCTGTCATTGTAATCACTTTCAATCACTTTAAAAAAATGAAAGTTTTTCATAAAAAGTTTTTTTAGGGTAGTGCCAAAATTTTAGGGTAGATTGGGTTACTTGGACACAACACCTTTTTTATTTGGCCTTAGCTTACTCACCCCAGAGCTCGTAGTAATTCGTGCAGCACCGCCCGTGGCCGCAGCAGTGGCCCTGTTCACAGACGTAGTGCTCCTCTCCACACGTATCCTGACCCTGAAGAATAACCAAATAGGGGTAATTGAAGGCTAAAATACAGACTGTAATATAAACGATAAAATCCACAGTAGAGTAAAACCCCTAATTTAAGCCCAATTTAAGGTTTAGTGTCAAAAATTTTATCGGCATCAATTTTGGGGTTGCAGCCTAAAATTTCATAAGGATTTTGCCCATCCATTAATAATTAGTATAAAATTATATACTATAAATCTTCTGAAAATAGTTTCTGTAAAAATGGCCAAAGGAACGCACGAATGTCAAAGTGCGGCTTTCAAAAAAAGGTGTAGCTTAAATTAGGGCTTTTACGGTAATTAGTGCATTAGTTGCCCTGCACATGTTCGCAGACATAGTGCTCCTCTCCACATATCCTGACCCTGAAGAATGAACAGATATAGGTTAATGAGGGCTACATTATGATAAAATGCATAGCATTTAAGGCCAAGGAAAAAAGCTTTAGTAAATTCACCTTACACCTGATTTCTGATTTCTCAGCTTACCTTTGAAGTTTTTGACAATTGACATCAAGGTAAATGAGTTATGTGAAACAATAGGATCTGAATAATATTTTTTTTTATAGAGATAGATTTTTATAGCAATCTTGCGTATATTGATAAACTGGTTATATTTTAGGGGGTAATTCATATTTGTTCATCTTAAATCGCCATTTCTATCCATCTTTAAATCAGAATCTTTTATCTCTCCCTTTTTAAATAAATCAAGCTTCTACATCAGTAACTTTTATGGTATTTCACTCATTCTAGCCCATCAAGATCATGTAAAACTAATGGTACAAAGTTGACCCAATAATCTTTTTCTTCCTCACTACCAATACATGATAGCCAAATCTGAATTACCAACATTGCAAATTACATTTCTATATCAGTAACTCCCGCGATAATTGATTCATTCTATTACCACTATACTGTAAATGGTATAAGAAAGCCCAGCCAAAATATACTTTTTATTTCTGACCCAGAAAACATTGGCCTTATCATAATTATCAACATTGTATAGTATACTTTTTTTGTGTGCACGGTCGTGTCTACTGCCGATAAACACTGTCCACATGGGATTCCTAGGCACGCGGCTGGCTCGATTCCAAGAAATAGGCCGAGACAATCGTGATTCCCCGAGGCGACTGGTAGCCAAAAGGGCTGAGTCATGGATATTAACATACCTAATGGTGCAGATATAGGTTTCATAGGAAATAAACTATTCCAAGTCTAACCTAGAAAAAAGTATTACGGTCGCGAGTGCGTGATTGCTGTGAACTATTAATATCTAAGTGGTCAGAAGATATAGCCGTCCATGAATTTAAGATGATATCTTTCTTGGTAGAATTAACCAACCATGGATTTAATACGATATCTTTCTTAGTAGGTATAACCAACATGGATTTAAGATTACGTCTTATTCTGTGATACAGATAGTCACATCAAACACTGTATCAGGCAACCTGCAAAGGTCCTCTTTTTATTTATTTTTTTATTTCACTGTTTTCTGTATGTTACAAGATCTTCCAACCGTAGGGGTCTGGTTAAATAGTACAAATGATAATAAATAATTCCATAAGTCCGGCTTACATGATGCCATATAATATATATCATAGTCACTCACGCATTACAAAAATACAAAATAGTTCAACTCAATACTTTACAATCTGAAATAAACAACCTTATAAATAAGCAATTTCTTCAAGAATATTATATACAGTATTTGGAACACTACACATCGTATCCTTGACTTGCCCTTTCGAATTTGTTTAAAAATGACATAGATCTATGATTATGCTTTTAAAATTCTAATCAGATGAATTATTTTTTTTTAGCAAATATTTAACGATTAGTTGTATTCAGAATCCTGTAATACATGTGCTTCATGGTATATTGTAGTTTGCAAAATGTTTTGGGGCAAGTGCCTACCTTTAAAAAAGTTTGTTTCCTGTTTACCACCCGACTGAGTACTTTAGTGCCAACTGGAATATTTTTCACTTTTTTCCCCTCAAAAGCCTTACCAACAAAAAAGTAAGAAAAAACAAAGATTTTCCGAGATCCCGACTGGGTATTTTTTGATCACCCGTTGGACAGGAAATTTAATCTTTTGTAAGGTTGGCCTGAGACATGACAGGTGGTTTTATTTCTAAACCCCCACCCCCTGCCCCCCTCTAATGCGGCCAAGAGCAATATTTGCAAATCTATGTAGTTCTTGGTCTGTGTCTAGGGAAATTTTGGTCTTTTACCCTCATTGGTGGCTACAATTCCCACAGTTGTCAAGACTCCATATTAAAACTGTTCTAATCTTAGATTAATTTGATAATTTTCAATAATTCACTGTTTAATCAATATAGATCTATGACCCATAGAGCTATCAGGTGATATTGCCACACCCTGGAAAAAATTCTCGCTGAGATTTATACATTGGTTGGCCCTTTGAAATAGTTACATGGAGGGTCGCTAACTTTCTCTTATATTTTCAGTTCACATACAGATTATGTCGAAATCGAAGTTCATTTCAGGGTAAAATTAATTAGATTTAGGATGGTGCCTAAAGACTCTACATATCAGTAAATCTAGATCAATTTATCCTCCTTTAATTACAATAATTGATCTCAATTAAATGAAATTATATCTATCATTATTAGATCTACCAGTAGTCTAGATCTAGATCTACACATGACCTGAGATTATTAAAATTAGATCTTATGTCTTATGTGACTCCCCCTTTTGAACTTTTCTGAATATTTATTATTGTGACTACTGCAAATTTATATATCAAATTATTATAGATTTTATTTAAATCAGTAAATCACATATTTTTAATCTAATTGTCCGACCTATTTATCTATATAGAATTTAAAGTGGATACTTATTAGATCTAGAGCTACTGTTTGATAAATTTGTTTTAGAAAATAAGCTTTAATTTAACGTCCCTTCTTAGTTCTTTCAGATGACACAATTCTATTCCTAACCTGCATGCAGCCACCTCTCTTATACGGCCACTTTCTCTAAGGCACAACTTAGACTGGTAGCCTGTTAAATCTAAGATCATACCACACCCTATGCTATGTCATAGGCTATGACTAGTTGATTAGGCATTTTAATATTAATTGTGTATTAAAAGATATAATATTTAAAGCCTAGAGAAATTAAGTGCAATTATAATATCACAGACACATTAATGCAGATTGGAAAGATTTTAAACTTAGGCTAAACTAGGCCTGAAAACTGATTCTATGCTTTCAATAACGATTGGCCTTCAATTTGTTGTTGCCAAACTCACTCATCCAAAACTAAACTGAACCAGAACAGAAGCCACAGCCACAGGTGACATTTACATGCAGCAAAAAGTGATAAATGGAGTTGATTCAACAGACAAAATGGACATATTTCGTCCTCTACGCATAAGAATCCATTTTGCTTAGTTCCAGAACTTTTATCTTACCTGAATGCGAGATATTTGGGAGAGAAGCACTCCAGTCCATCCCAGAAGTTGTGTTGTTGCCGCCATCTTTGTTTTGAACTTTTCGCCAAACTGTTATACAGCATCAATTAGGGCGTGATGCAGTATGCTTTTAGTTTCGTTAAATTACTGCAGAGTGCGCCACTGGACGGTTTGGCGCCACACTCCAGACAAGGAAACAGGGAGAGTGCAAGGTATCCTATGAACCGTCCTAATCATCAAGAGATCTCAAATATTATATTATCCTCTGGTCATATCTATAACAGTATTGATAAATGATATAATTGATATTATCATTGATTAATGAGAATAAAATGAAGAAGTCATTAAAGTTCGGTGAAAAAAAAGGAATTTGTATCCCATCTTTTGTTTTGCTTTCCTATCAATTAATGAACAGATTGATGATGCTGGAATCGCAGAGATTGTTTCAATCAAACTATTGATATTTTTTTTTATATATAGGGGCCTATAATTACAGTCAAGTGGGTTATTTCAAGTACACCCATAGCATATAACATAAACCATGGGCCCAATGCTACGAGTTGGGTTTGGGTAGGACATAGCCAAACCTTCGACGCCACTGTTATTGCAGTAGCTTCCCGTACAGTATACAGGGAAGGCACCACAGAGCTAGGTAGGGCACTAAACAATCGATCATTGTTCCTCAGAAAAGGGTGAATTCATAACCAATATTTTTACTATGCCAATTTTAGTGATATTTGATACAGATATTTCATTTATAATTGGCCCTTACCTGACCTTGTATGGTATATTTTCTTATTTTCAATTTCATATAAACCTTTGCAATCGACTCAAAATTAAAGAATTGATCAAGAGAAATAAATTTTTTGTTACTTTCATTTTTTAACTGATAATTATTTTGAAAACATGTATGCTCTCAATGCTCGTCCCGAGGGAGGTGTGTTTCAAAATTTGATCCTATTCTTATTTAATGATAAAAAAGGTAATTTTGTTTGTTTATTTTTCAAATATTATTTTCACACTTTCCTCAGACTGTATCAAAGAATATTGATTTTAAGAATTTTTTTTTTCATTCTTTATTTATACTGAAACTACATCAGTGGGTACTGGTTTTCTTTGTAGCTCCAGTTGGCTATAATACTACAAGAGTTACAGATTTAAACTATAAAACTATAAAACTATAAAACTATAAAGAGTATAAAAACTACAAAAGGTAAATATAACTGGCAAGTTACAGATCATGGGTGTTTAACCATATGACACTTTAAAACAAAAACATACATTCATGCATACATTCAAGACTTGCTCTATGTACTCTGTGACTTTAACATACAATCCTTGTGGTAACATCAAGTTTTTTTGCAGATTTTAAAAGGTATTGAAAGAGTCAATGTTTCGAATGTTAACTAGCAAATTATTCCAACCAACAGAACCCTTGTAATAAGCATTCTCCTTATATTTTTCACAATTCGGCTTTGTAACAGAAAATAATGGAGCATCTCGAGCTCTAGTATTAACTTTTTTCTTATCAATGAGCTTATCTACATTTCTCTGTTTACACATAAAGTTCAATAGATGTGCTTGCCTCCTATCTTCTAGGAACGCCAATTTAGATTCTCTGTGCAAAGTAATAGTTGGTCTGTCAACATTAGGCCCTAAACAAATTTTGATGGTCCTGTTTTGCAATCGCTGGAGCTTATCAATCAAAACATGAGTTGTATTCAGGTATAATATATCTCCATAATCAAAATACAGCAAAATCATTGACTTATAAATGAGTAGACTTGACCTTACATCTAGAAAATGCCTTACTTTGGCCAGTGAATTGATTTTATAAGAAACAGTTCGAATTACATTATTTACATGTTTTGTAAAAGACAAATGAAAATCTAAGATTACTCCTATAGATATTTGTAATGTGATACCATACTTAGATTAGTATCATTAAGCACAACCTGTTCACATTTGGTTTTCTTAAGTTTAGGCCTAGAGCCAAAAAGCATACCTTTCGTCTTTTTAGTGTTTATCGAAAGTTTGTTATGATTACACCAAGTACTAATTGATGAAAGGTCAGACTGCAAATTACGCTTTGCTGTGTCAATATGCAGGTCACTGGTACACAATACTATATCATCTGCATAAAGAAATATATCGCAATGTCTACATTCCTCAGGCATATCATTCAACTAAATGAGAAATAGTAATGGACCAAGAACAGATCCCTGAGGAACTCCACATGTTATCCAGTTTGCATCAAATTGGAATCCATTGGTTAACGTACATTGTGTTCTATGATGTAAATAGCTTTTAAACCAATTCCTGCTAAATGATAATTGAGATATATATATATCCATGTTTAATGTAATGGAAAAAATGAATTTTTGTTTTTGCTAGATCGAATTATCATCAATATTTCATCAACCTATACAGATGAAACAATCTTTCTGGCATTAGATCTACATGTGACATACTTGTTAGACCTACACCTCAGTGATTTTAATTATTAAAGGGAGCACTTAAACAGCGAAGACATTACGGTTCCTCCACTTTGCTCCATTATCTATCCTTAAAATTATATGTTTGATATTGAGGGGGCACGACCAACATGAAGGTTTGGCCAAACCCATTTATGAGAGAAAACTAATGTAAGAGCTCACCCCTATCTTTAATTTAAATCCTGCATCCAACACTGGGACCTCCTTTTGCATGTGCATGGCGTGGGAGTTCCCACAAGTTCCTGGGAAGAATAGATCTTCGGTATCCCCTGTTGATAGTAAAAGGCAAAGATATGTGTTGGGGTATGAAGGTTGTGAATGACCTCACAAGTTTTTGCTTTTACCATAATCATGTGCCTCAGCTATCAGTAGTATCCTTTTTGGTGGAGTTCACCTCATCGATCTAAATATTAGGTGGAGTTCACCTCATCGATCTAAATATTAGGTGGAGTTCACCTCATCGATCTAAATATTAGGTTGAGTTCACCTCATGGTCTTCTTGATCTTATCGATATAAGTATTAGGTCAACTTCACCTCATCGAATGAAACTTTAGGTCTTGTCCAACTCACGCTTTTATTGATAAGAGTTTCTGCAGGCTTAGAAATGCCCGGTCTTGTACAACTCACGCTTTTATTGATAAGAGTTTCTGCAGGCTTAGAAATGCCCCTGTGATGAGTAACTGCAGGGCTAGAAATGTCTTTGTGATGAGTAGCAGCTTCTAATAGGATTAGTTTTAGAAATATGAGTGCTCAAGATTTTTGTCTTTCTGATGAATTACTATATTCTATTGCGGATAAGTTATATTAGGATTGGGAAAAACTTGCAATATATTTAAAATTAGACAGTAAGGAGTTATCTAGAATTCGTGGTAGAGATCGGGCCTCGATATTGCTCTCTAATATACTTCAAATGTTGAATTTATGGTGGAGCAGAGTTGATAAAGATTATTATTTAAACGATTTACTTTCAGCTCTTACACAAATAAAGCGTGAAGACCTCAAGGAAATTGTTTTAAGTTTTATACCGGATCATGATAAAAATATACCATCTATATCTGAAGAAACTATTCAGATTTTATTTTTAAAGCTATCTGAAAGGTTATGTTCAGACTGGATAGATTTAGCGGTTCTTTTATCTATTTCTTTTACCGAAATAGATAGTATTGTTTGGAGTGCAAATCAACCTAGATTCCATCGTGCCTATGAGGTTTTAAAGACTATTCAACTGAAATCTGATTCAGATTTAAATAAATTATTTGAAGTTTTAAGACTTATGCCTAGATTAGATGTGCTTGAGTTTATTTTGAAACAAATAAGGTCTCCTGATAGTGTTAAGGATTGAGTTTAGTTTAACAAGTAATGTTCTTATGATTATAAATTAACTAGGTCTTATTGCATTAGGTGTTTGTGTTTAAATTAAAATGTCTATTCAAAAATTGGTGTTTCCTGATGAAATATTAGAATCTATTGCTGATTTACTTTATTGTGATTGGGAAAAACTAGCAATATATTTAGAATTAGAAAGTGAAGACATATTTAGAATTCGCGGTAAAAATAGAAGTTCAGTATTACAGTCTAATATATTACATATGTTAAATTTATGGTGGGATCGAGTTGATAAAGATTATTATTTAAATGATTTACTTTCAGCTCTTTCTAGTCTGTATCGTCAAGATTTGGTTGAAATTGTTTTACGATATATACCAAATAATGATAATAAAGATATATCTGATGATGTTATTCAAGTTTTATTTTTACAGTTGTCTGAGCGCTTAGCTTTGGATTGGAAGGATTTAGGAATTTATCTTTGTCTTTCTTTTACTGAAATAGATAATATTGTTTATGGTTCATATGAATCAAAAGTTAATCGAGCTTATGAAGTTTTAAAAGTTTTTCAAATGAAACCTGGTTTTTTAAATTTAGATAAATTATTAAAAGTTTTGAGACAAATGGGTAGATTCGACGTCATTGGATTTATTAGAAAATATATTAGTAATATTTAATCAAGCAGGAAATATTTGGATTTGTTCTATTCTGCCCCCTGGTGGAATAAATATTTATTTTCTTGAAGCGCCACCTAGAGGTTTAGTTCGCTTGGCTTGAGTTGGCATACGCCTCCCAAGCTAAAATGTTAACCTTATGAGAAGGAATTATGGGATGGAGATGCAACGGTGTGGGGTCAAACGAACTCTTACTTTGTTTACTTCAGACTTGTACGAGTATGGTGTGAGGCTTCGCGACATGGACTGACCTGTTTAGGAGCTGCTCAGGCAATGTTTTTATCCTTATATTTGTTTTTTCAGGCGTTGGAAGTAATATTTCATTAGAGAAGGGAAGACGCAGTAGCTTGCACGTGCATGCGTTCACGATGCCTGTTTGTAGATGTAGGTTACAACTTTTGACTTGCACGTCCCTATAAGCTTTAGAAATTCATACTGGGTTTGTAGTAAAATGGTAAATAAATCACCTATAGTAAATGGTAAATGATTCAAATCAAATTTTTCTAAGTATAGGAATACAAGTTTATTTTATTAAATATACAAGTTTACAAAACAGTTATAAACATCAAATCTAAGTATATTATAAACATCAAATCTAAGTATATAAACATTTTATTTTGAGTAACAAGCAAATAGGTTTCAAGATTTCAGGATATGTTTCGTATTCATACAAGAGTGTATATGTATATAAGCTAAATAAATATATGTAATGTAAGGTATAGACTAATCTAGGGTATAGGGTAATCTTGGGTAACAGGTAGATAATCTATGTATAATTTTTGCAAACTAGTCTTAATGAATGATTTCTATGCTTTCTTGAATAAATGCTTTCTTTCTTGAATAAATGCTGACTTGATATATAGAATTAAAATTTTAGTTTTTATTACAAGTCTAAATTGTGTTTAGATTGAAAATTATAGTGTAATGTTTTTGATTTTAGAACTAAAAGTGGTATATAAATGTAATGTTTATGATTTTTGATTTTAGAACTAAAAGTGGTATATAAATGCAATGTTTATGAATTTGATATGGAAGGTTAGTAATCAAGTCTCTTTAGATTTTTTGTTACAAGCCGGTGTTGCTGAGGAAATCACAAGATTTGCAAGTTCCACCAAATATGGTAAGGTATTTGTTGTAACAGGGGGTGTTTTCTATATTTGGTAAGCAACTGGGTGTGTTTTCTATATTTGGTAAGATATTTGGATGGTTGGAGCCGGTATTTTTGAGGGGTAGAGGTACTTTAAGGGGATATTTTATCAAATAATCTTAATTCATTTGAAAATGACGTAATTCAAAATTTTTGTGCTCGTTTTTCAATGTATATATAGTAAAAAAGATATAGTAGAAAGAAACAGTTTTATTATGGAGCAAGAAAACAGATGTATTTATGAATCCAAGTTAAATAAAAATGTTAGATTTCCTTTCAGAACCTTAAGGAGGAGGACCTGTCTTCAACCTGATAAAGAGGTACTGAAGGGAGGTAAGTCAGAATTGAAATGATACAAGTTAGAATTATTGATAATATTTATTTATTTTTAGATTTAGTTCATATATTTATGATAATTTATTCATTTTACTTAAGGAAAACTAAGCATAAAGCTTTAATCGAGATATGTTTATTTTGATTTAAATAATAAAATACTTTCAGAACCTCTGAATGTTTTTCCAAAAATGTGTTAGGGATGTGATTGGTTAAAATCTAATTCGCTCTAGTATAAAAGAGCAAGTTTCTTTTTTAGCCCGCACTTGTGGTCTTTCTCATTTCAGAGCCAACGGGGATGAAAGCTGTGGAAACATCTTCTGAATCAGACCAGAAATTTTCTAAGTCTACTGAATCAAGATAGAATCTCCGAGGCTACTAGGTTCTGGAGACTTAGTCAATTTCCTCGGCTGAATCAAAGGCAGATTTCAACGGCTACTGAATTGTAGATGCGCAAGTCGCTTTGAAGTCAACTTAGAAAATTTGAAGCAGGTGAGTGAAAAATCTTCAAATTTTCTAATTTGTGATTAGGGTTTACGGAGGAGAAGCAAGTGAGCGAGGAGATAGTTTTGTTTTGAAATTAATTTAGAATATTGAAGCTTTCATGGAGACAGATAGGTTCATGTTGGAGACAGATAGGCCCATGTTGGGGGCAGATATGATGGAGACAGAAGATGTAGGTGATTTTCTGGATAAAATACTTTCTGATGCTGAGTTAGATGAGATTATTGGTGATTTTCCTGCTAAAATACTTTTAGATGAGTTAGATGAAATTATAGATGAAATTTGTTATGTTGTTAAGCTTTCTGAGAGGGCTATTATTCCTAAGAGAAATTCTTTGCTTTCTGCTGGTTTAGATCTACATAGTGCGTATGATTATATCTTACCAACAAGAGGAAAAATAATAGTCAAAACCGATCTTCAGGTTAAATTTCCTCCTAGTTGTTATGGGAGGTTAGCATCTAGATCTGGTTTATCTAAAGATTATTCTATTGAAGTGGGGGCTGGAGTAATAGATGAGGATTATAGAGGTAATGTTTGCGTTATTTTGTATAATTTTGGTAATTCTGATTTTATTATCAAGACAGGGGATAGGGTAGCACAACTGATTTTGGAACGCTATTCTAATGCATGCGTAAAAGAAGTAAATGAATTAGATCAAACTGAGCGTGGAGAAAAAGGTTTTGGATCTTCTGGTTTGAATTATTAAGATTTACATTTCAATTATTTCTGGATCTTCCTGAGAGGTAGGATCGGTTGGATGAAAGCTAGAAATTGAGAAGGTTGTCATTTCGATGGTCTCAGTTTCTTCATTGGAAGATTCAAAACTGTCATAGTTAACAGAGTCAAAACTATCATTTAAGGCTTCTGGAGGATCAGGGATATTGGTAATAGGTATTTCTGGAGGATCAGGGATATTTGCGGCAGTAGTAGTAGGAATATAGATATTGGAAGTAGTGGAAATACTGGGTGTGTAGATATTGGTAGGAGCTGGTAAACGAATGTCAAAGTGGGATCTTAATTCCATGTTGGTTTGATGTAATGTACGAATTCGATGCTGAATTGATCTGTTTTTGTATTTCTGGTAGACTCTATAAAATATATAAGTACCTGCAAAAATTCCTATGATGAGAATAACTGTAATTGTAGAAGAGAGGATTATATCAATTTTAGAATCCTCTCTTCTACTAGATGTGCTAGCAGTTGTAACAATGATGACCTTACGAGATGTTGGAATTGTAATCGAAGTGATGGGAGTTGATGAGATGGTCTTACGAGATGTTGGAATCCTAGTTGACCTTAAAAAGAAACAGAAATTTTGATGAGATTCAGGATAGTTTTTATATTTAGTCTTGTTGGAATCCTAGTTGACTTTAAAAACAGATATTTTATATTTAGTCTTAAGATTTGATTTTTAGTCTAATATATATAAAGATAAAATAAAATTCTATTTTTGGATTATGAATATAAAATTTTTAATGAATTTTAAACTGTTAGAAAACTCACTTGAAAGTTTGGGTCGAAGTTTTTGTAGCTTGCGTAGTCGAAGTTCTTAAGGTTTGGGTTGAGCTGCTTAAGGTTTGGGTTGAACTGCTTAAAGTCTTGGTTGATGCGATCATGGTTGTCGTGGTCAAAGTTGAAGTTTTTGTAGCTTGCGTAGTCGAAGTTCTTTTGGAGATGGTTGAAGTTAGACTAGAAGTAGTTTTAGGCAGAGTCTGAACCTGACTTAATGTTTGACTAGAGGTAGCTTTAGGTGAAGTTTGAGCTTGGCTTAAAGTTGAACTAGAAGTAGCTTTAGGTGTAGTTTGTGTTGAGCTGCTTAAGGTTTGGGTTGAGCTGCTTAAGGTTTGGGTTGAACTGCTTAAAGTCTTGGTTGATGCGATCATGGTTGACGTGGTCAAAGTTTCGGTTGAGCTGGTCATGGTTTCGGTTGAGCTGGGCAATGTTGTTGATCTGAATTAAATAAATGAGGAATTTTGATTTTAAATTAGTGTTTGGTACTTTTGTAAAGATATAAACTGATGAAGGAAGTAAATGTTTAATATAAATATGCAAGATCAAAAAATGTAGTTAAATGTTTAGAATAAGATTAAAAATAAAAATTACCTGCATTGACCACTTTCCCAGGAATAGATGGTTGATTTTATCCGTATGAATTGTAAGAAAGGAAAGACGTTTGGATCGTAGGTCAAAGTTGTGGGTTTAGGTTCCATATTCAAGAAGATTTGAATTGTTTCCAGCGTTTTGATGGAGAAAGATGTTGGTATGCAGTTACAAATAATGCTTGTACGTTCCCGTGTAGAAAAACAATCATTTTCTACTGTGCAGCCGAGAATTATAGGCGTGAAAAGGAGAAGTAATAAGACCAACATGTTGAAAATGTCTCGAGTCTCAAGTGCTTATGGTTAAAGTGTTCAACCTACATGTGACTTTGATTTTAACAGATTCTTAAATTCCTTTCTGTTAAGACTTCTGAGTCATTGTTACTGACATACTATCTATAGGCTAAAAGCTTTTTCAGATAAGGACTCTATAGAGGCTCCCTCTGATGTTAAGATGGTGAACTATGGTAATCTAATGTGTTTCCATCTGTTGGGAAGGGCATGTAACTGGTTGTGGTAATGCAGGGCTCCTTCTGATGTTAAGATTATCTTATGTTTCCACCTGTTGGAAAGGTTATGTTATTAGGTATGGTAATGCGTAAGTTAATTTGGTGATTACTAATATTTCAGGTTTTTATTTGAGGTAAGTTAAATGCTTGTTTATAAATTTAACTAACATTAAGCTAATGTTAATTATATCTTTCCACAAAAGTTCAGACCCTGATTCTTATTGCCTTTGCTTTTTTTGCTTAACTATACGTAGAGTGATTAGGAAGAGTTATTTTATTGATTTGCTTCTTAAAGTTTGTCCTAGTGGTACGCTTATAGATTTTCCAATTATAGTTCGTGTCGCTGATTTATGTAGAGTGTTGATTAGCTCACTTCATCAGGTGCCTTATTTAGAAAGATTAAGCTTAGTTTCAATTTTGAATACTTTTCCAAAATTGTCCTCAGAAGAGATAGATACATTAGAAATTCCTGTTCCTTTAAAAGACGCTATTAAAAATTTTGATGCATCGGTGGGACAAGGTGATTTGGAAATAGTTACATTTATGACGACTTTTCTTCTTCTTGTTAGACATCATGTTAGTTTCCATATGAAAATTGTAGAACAAGAGGAATTTAATGCAGTCGTTGTAGAAGAACTCTTAAATATTTAAGAAATCCATTTTGGAAGTAAGGTCTTGGTTTTGTAATTTGAATTCATGTTGTTGTTTAGATTTAAATTGATTACAACAACATTTACTCAGGTACCTTCTTTAGTAAGATTAACTTTAGGTTCAATATTGAAAAATTTCCCAGAATTATCTAAACAAGAGATAGAGCCATTAGAGATTCCTTCTAATTTAAAAGACTTACTTAAAAATTTTGCTAAGTTAGAGAGAGATAAGTTAGAGAGATTTTCATCTGTATTAATCTCTCTGTTTGCATTTGATTTTAGACACCGTGTTAAGATTGTAAAAGCAGAAGAGGAAGGATTTTATGTTGCTGTTGTGGAGGATAGATGAGAAATAATTATATTGTTTGGTTTGTTTGGAGATATGAAACGTAGATTTTATTTTTATAAATATAAGTATTCTGAAACTTCAAAGAAGCTTCGAAAATTTATTTGTTATTGTTCAGATTGTGCATTGTTGAAAAATTTTCGTTGCAAGAAAGGGTATAGAGTTATGTTTAAATTTGATTCATTGATTACATCTCGGGAGGTAATCAATATTAGTTATAAAATTTTAGAACATTGTCGGGTATCTCCAGAACTTTTTTTGTATAATTCGTCAGAATATTTGTTAGGATATTCTGAGTTCATGATAAATGTGGCTCAGATTAATCTTATTCTAATGAAACATGTTTCATTTCGGCTAACTTACAGACATGATTAGATGCAGGTTAATTATAGTATAAATTTAGTTATATTTAGTTTGTATTTTGTTCCTAAAATTGAATTTGATATTTTTCATATTTATGAAAGTACTAGAAAAAGTTATTTGTATAGAGGATCTTTAACATGTAAGAGAAAAGCTTATACTGTGAAAATCACACGGAAAGGATATTGTTCTATTTATTTAAGGAGAAATTTTTCTTTAGTATTAGCTAATATTGAAGAACTAGTTTTAGAAGTTTATAGGTTCTTAAAGGTCTTTTCTTTGCAAAGAATTGATTCAGCAAAAATAACACCTAAGAATATTCAGATTACTTTCCATATAACGTTTCATAAGACACCTGATTTTAGAATTTTTTGCAAGAAGTTGGTAGAAACTTATGTACATCAATATGAATTTGAAATAAAAGAATCAAATTCAAGTGAATCTATTTGGTTACCTTATGTGGATAATAGTTTGTATTTTTCAGGTTTAAGGATTAAAATTAAAGGTTTGAGTAAATGTGTTTTTACTTTCTTGTATTCTTTTAAAGGGAGTTGTTTAACTGATAATGTTTTAGATTTCAAGCAGGTTTGCGATAATATTAGGTTGTGCTATTCAGATAACACTTGTTTATTGACAGATAATTAAGAAGTAATATTTATGGCTCTTTCTTTATTAGATAGGTTATTTCTCTTGATTATAGATTATTTATTAAGATCTAATCAGGAGAATAAGTTTTTTTGGGAAAAAGTTAAGTCTGATAATTTTCATTGCTTTAATTTTTTTTCTAATTCTTTGAAAGATTCTAGTGGAGAAAATATTTCTAGCAGAGACAAAAGAAGAAAAATTTTCAAACAGGAGTTAAGGGATGCATTGTTATCAGCTTTAAAAAGTAATCCTTCAACAAGAATTTTAGCTTTTAGAATACTTTCTAATGAGGAAGATAATGTAAGATTAGATTTGCGCTCTTCTCATAGTTCTATTTTTCAGTGTTTGGTAGATATTCTGAAGATTAATATTTCATTGTATACTAGTGAGGCAAGGTCATTTTATTTTTCTTCTTGTACGGGACTGTTTAGACAGGGTTTTCCATTAGTTATACAGTGGTGCAAAATTAAAAATTCCTTTGTCGAAGTGTCACAAGATTATCATTTTTTATTAAAGAATGCTTCTTTACCTTCAGATAATTTTTCGTCTAAACCAAGTATACCTAGAAATTCATATTCATCTACTAAGCATGTGCCTGAAAATTCGCATTCGTTTAAGCATAAACATATAAGAAAAAAGCGTAAGCGTGAGTATAAAAGTTCTGAGTTCATATCCTCTTCAGATTCTGATTCTGATGATAATGTGAAACAAGAAAAATTAGGAAATATTTATGGGAAGAAAAAGATCAATGATAAATCTCTGACTAAAGATAAAGATGTAAGCAAGAAGAGATCAAGAGTAGAAACCACAGCAAGAGTAGAAACCACAGATAAAGCTGATATTAATTAGTGATTCATCTTTAGCTAGAGATTTATCATTATCAGAGAGTGAAAATGAGGATTATGATGAAAAAGCTAAGAAGTTAGAATTAGAAATGGTAGCTGATAAAAAAGAAAGTGATTTTACAACAGAATTAACGAAATTACAACAATCACAAAAGTATGTGAAGAAATCTAAGAATGATATAGAGGTTAATGTTTCAGAATCGGGTAAGAATTTACAGGATTTTCCCCCCTTTTCAGACATGTACCCAGATAATATGAATAGGATTGAGATGAATTTATTAAAGTTTGAAATAACCGAAAGATTAAAAAAACATGCTTTGGTTCTACAAAATAATCTATTACCTGAAAACATGGAAAACTGTCTATGCTGCCCCGTGCACTGCGCGCAAGCTTTAGTCAAGGCAACCAAAGATAAGAGAGGTCCAAAAAAAAAAATTGATTTGCTTTCATTGTAAAAAAGAATTTCTATCGTTAATTTTGTTACGATTACATATACTGTCAAGACATTCAAATTATGACCCTAAAGGGCATATATTTGCTCCTATACCTTTGAGATCATTTTCAGTGGTTCTGAAGAAGTTCCATCCTGATTAAATTTACTTCTTTTCTGCTTTTAGAAATTTCCAAGTTAATAAGTAAGTATTTACGATGGATAGTTTTCGCTTTTCTAGTAAAATTTTTAGCTTATTAATGGAAAGGTGCATGTATTTTTGTGCTATGGTTTCATTTTATTCAGGTCAATTACATGAATCGGATATGGTTATTCAGATTCCTAGTCAGGATTATTTATCTGAAGGTGAGTGTTTAGAAATAATTCGGATTTTAGGCTTAGAAAGATCATCAAAAGCTTGCTTTAGACAGTTGCAGATTTTTTCATACACAAGTCTTGTGTTTTTTGCCTCATATTTTCAAAGTGAATTTATATTAGAATTTATACTTAAAAGTATGTGGCAGAATGATAAAGTATTAATTGAGGTTTTGAAAAGAGCCAACTATTTCTTTGGGTTGAAAGATCACTTTACAATCCTCGTTTTGAATTCAATAGCACAATATTTAAATATTTCTATAGATGAAGTTATATTATTAGCAAATTTGAAGGATAACGAATCTTTAGATATTTCAATGAGGGTTTTAGCTAAGAAGTTAAGAGATGTTGGTCGATGCCATAGGTTGTTATTTTCATCTTATTCTATACCATGTGCTGGTTGTCATGGTGGGATTCATTGTAGTTATAAAGGTCCTAGGAATGCAGTGTTTTTAGGATGTTGTAAGAGACCAATACATATTGCGAGTTGTTATAAAGAAATGTTGTCATCTAGTTTTGACAGAATGGTTTATTGTCCAGCATGTAGAACTCCTTGGCTTAAAGCTGTTCCTCAAATAGAAAGCACTGCTAGATTTAGACGACTAAATGAATTTCTTTTGCATATGAAAAATCATCCTTACCACGTGTGTAGATATTCTTCAGAAAAACTAATGCGGGAAAAATGATTCTGTGATTGAATGAATCTTAAATTCAGTAAATTATTTTAAATTTTAAAAATGCTTCATAATCAAGAGGTAGAGGGATTTAATTATACTTTGGTTTCTAATGTTGATCATAGTATTCATGAAAATAAAACTAGCCATTTTCATACAGAATTACCAGTTCCGCAAGATTGCAGAGGTTTTTGGGAGGTTGCATTACTTGAAATAGATTTTCCAAAATCTTGGTATAATCTATCGAAGCATCCTGAACAAGGTAGGACTTGGGTAATAGCAAGGGATATTTTTAATTTAAAAGATCAATCAGTTCAGAGAATACAGTCAATAGATGAAGCTGTTGAAAACTCTGTTAGGAAAGTTCATAAATCGTTTGTTCTTAAGTATGGGAATTATAAAGTCAAAGATTTAATAAATGAAATGAATATGAATTTTGCTAAAGCAGATAATGAAGCATCTTTTAGACACCCAAGTTATAAAAATTATAAAAGGCATACTAAAATAATTACGGATGAGCAAAATATGATTTGTACTTTGTATGTTGGTACTGGAGATTATGTTGTGTTATCTGAATATATAGCAACAGTTTTACGTTTAAATCAATGTGAGGGTGTTAAAAAGTATTCATTATCGTCTTCTATTGATGGTGAAGTAAGATATACTAATTTGATTGAGTTTAAAGGCCCACCTCTGGTGGATGGAACGTCTTCTGACGAATTGAAGGGTTACAATGATGTTATATCTTTGGATAGAAAAGGAGGTTATAATGATCGATCTGAAGCACAATATGGTACTGAATATACTGGAATTGGTGTACCTGTTTTTCCGACTGATACTTCAAATTTATATATATATTCTAATATAGTTGATTTGGAGATGCTTGGAAATATACAAACAAGGCTTTTGAGAATAGTAAGAGCAGAAGGTGAATTTGGTGATTATATTAAACATACTTATGCACATCCTCTTTATAAGAAATTGGCTTATGATAGGTTACAAGACATAGAGATTGTTATTCGAACTGATGATGGTAAACTTGTTCAGTTTGAATGCGGGAATGTTGTTCTTATTTTGCATTTTAGAAGGTTAAATAGATAAATCATGCTAGGAAATCTAGAATTTAATTTTGAAGTTCAAATAGATGAAATAAATGCTTAATCATGAAAAAAGTGAAATCGAAAGCTTTTGGGAAATTGCTAAGAAGTTATGATGTTATACCATCTGACCGTGCAGTGGATATTGAGTTATTTTTTCAGCGTAAATTTCAATTTTTATTAACAAAAATCTGGAAAGGTCTAAGTCGTCATGGAGGTATAAAATTCCAGGTTAGTCTTAATGTTTTATTAGGTAAGTATCATTTAGATAGAGGTAGATATTTTGAAACAAAACCATGGTTTCAAAGTTCTATGATCCAAGTTTTAACTTTTCGAAATATTAGAGATAAATTGATTCAAGCTATAAGATTAGTTTTGGCTTTTTTTGATGCTTTTATTCAAATGGGATCTGGTTGGTTTCTTAATGAGATTTTAGTTTTACGTTTAGCAGTTTATAAATGTAATCCTTTTGGAGGTTGTGGATCTATTTCATTACCAATATCTAATAAACATTCAATTCTTAATATACATTGTTCTGACCAAAAATGCTTTTTGTATTCTGTTTTAGCTGCTTTCAGGAAATGCAAAAATCCTAACAGACCTTCATCGTATGTAGATTTAATAAAAACTCTCAATTTGAAGGGTCTTTCTTTTCCTACAAAGTTAAGTGAAATTCCTAAATTTGAGAAAAACAATAATCTCACAATTAATGTTTTTGGACTTTTTAATCAACATGGTGAACCAAGAGTATCTAACTTAGTTCCACACCCTATGTATATTTCTACCAGTTTTGATGATAAATCCCAGAAGCATATAAATTTATTATTGTATAAGGATCATTTTATGTTAATACGTAATCTTAATTCATTTATAACTCCTTTTTATTGGACAAAGTCTAGATATTTTTGTTTTAAATGTTTAGTCTCATTTACAGATAAAGTTAGCTTACAACTTCATGAGAGAGCAGATTGTACTAATAAAGTTTATACTGGTCAGACTTATCAACTTCCATTGAAAGGTGAAAAAGAAAAATTCCGAAATTTTTCTCGTCAAATAAAGAATCATTTCATCATATATGCTGATTTCGAAACATTTAACCAAAATTTAAATAAAGTGAAAGGAAAATCTATTTTGAAAACAAAGCATGAATTAAATGCAGTGGGGATTCAGTTATTATCTAAGTATTCAAAGTATTCCAAACCACCTTTTATTTATATAGGTCCTAATGTCATTAAAAAATTTTTAGGTTATATTTATCAAGTACGTGCTGAAATATCTTCTATTTTTGAGAATGATAGGAAACCGTTAAATTTGAATACTCAGGATATTAAGCATCTTTCTAAGCAGAAATCATGTTATCTTTGTGGAGTCTCTTTTTCTAGACCTGGTATAAAGAAAGTAATAGATCATGAACATATAGGAAGAGAAGGTAAAGGTAGGGACGTTAATCATGCATGCAATAGATGTAATTTAACATTTAGTGCTCTTAAGTTTTCAACATTCAAAATACCTATTGTAATGCATAATGCTATGAACTATGATTTGCATTTTATAGTTAAAAATATATATAAGTATTTATCTCAATTGAATGTTCAGGTTATTCCGCAATCATCTGAGAAGTATTTAGCAATGTTTTTAGACAATTTTGTTTTTATAGATTCTTTTCAGTTTCTTCCTAATTCATTATCTAATCTTGCTACATTACTTGTGAAGAATGATTCATCAGATTTGAAAGAAACTAGAAAGCATTTTTCAGATGAACGTTCCTTGCCATATATTACAAGAAAAGGTGTCATGTGTTATGACTATATAGACTCTTGGGATAAGTTAGAGGAGAAGAGGTTACCACCTCATTACGCTTTTTTTAATACTTTAACAAATGAGAATATTTCTTCTGAAGATTATAATCATGCTTTAAAAATGTTTAAAGTTTTGAAGTGTAGAAATATAAAAGATTATTTGAAGCAATATTTGAAGATAGATGTCTTATTGTTAGCTGATGTATTTGAATCTTTCAGAGAGAAATCGTTAGATTTTTATGGATTAGATCCTGCTAAATATTTAACCGCACCATCATTAAGCTATGACGCAATGTTGAAATTTACAAATGTGAATTTTGATTTGATAAATGATCTAGATATGTATAATTTCTTTGAAAATGGAATTCGAGGTGGTATGACTAATGTGATCCAGAGGTTAGCTAAAGTCAGAAAAGAGAGTGAGCATATTGTTTATTATGATTGTAACAATCTCTATGGATATGCAATGGTTCAACCTTTACCTTATAAAAATTTTTCTTGGGTGAACCCGAGTATTTATGATAGTTTTGATGTTAGTAAAATTCCTGATGATGGTCCAGTAGGATATATTTGAGAAGTAACTTTGGAGTACCCTTCATTTTTACATTATTTTCATGACATGCTTCCTTTAGCTCCTGAAAAGCTTACAGTAAAAATTGATGAGCTTTCACCGTATGCTAAGTGGGTTTTGAAAGGTTTAGGCAAACGATATACAAAAAGTTGTTTGAAATTGATGTCTACTTTAAAAACAAAGAAAAAGTATATAGTTCAGCATCAAACTTTGAAATTGTATTTAAGCTTAGGTTTAAGAATTTCACAAATACATAGAATGGTTTCTTTTAACCAATCTTGCTGGATGAAGTCATATATAGATTTCAATAATAAGAAAAGAATGGAGGCAACTTCAGATTTTGATAGAGAATTCTTTAAGTTAATGAATAACTCAACGTTTGGTAAGTGCATGGAGAATGTCAAAAGACGAATTAAGATGGTTTTAACTACTAACCCAAAGTCATGTACCACTTTAATAAAGAAACCACTTTTCCATTCTTTACATATTTATAATGAAAATTATGTAGGGGTTCAGTATAAAAAAAAAATTGTTTTATTAAATAAACCTATTTATACTGGATTTACTATATTAGATTTGTCTAAAATGCATATGTTTAATTTCCACTATAATATAATTTTACGAACCTTTGGTTTTAAAGCAGTTCAACTTTTGTATACTGATACGGATTCATTGGTTTACCATATAGATCATGAGCATTTTCATAGGTTACTTTATAAAATCAGGGATTATTTTGACTTTTCTAATTTAGATACAAATAGTGCTTTATATTCTTTGAAAAATAGAAAGGTTTTGGGTAAGTTTAAAGATGAAACAGGCGGTAAAGAAATAAAGGAATTTGTAGGTTTAAGACCAAAAATGTATTCTTTTCTTTTGGAATCTGGTAAGAATATCAAAAGAGTTAAAGGAATAAAGAGACATTATGTGGATAATCTTTTACATTCTGAATTTAAAAGGGTTTTAACTCAGTCATCATATTCTTTTGCTACTTTTCATTCTATACGTAGTTTTAGACATGATCTGTTTACTATGAAAGAAACTAAGTTAGCTTTATCAGCCTTTGAAGATAAACGTTGGCTTTGTAACGATGGAAAACGCACTTTAGCTTATGGAAATTGTAAGTTAAAAAGAAAAAGAAAAAAAGAATTTAATGAGGAGGAAGAAGAATCTGTTAAAAGATGTAAGAAGGTTAGTTGAGAAATATCTGTGTGATTAAGCTTATCTTTGAAATGTTACATTGTAAGAATAAACTATTAAGTAAGTTACAATACTAAAATGTCTAATCAAGAAGGGATATCTAGATACGTTTTGTCTTTTGGTCGGAAAAAAAGATTAGATTTAACTTTGTTCAAAACAGAGGTATATATTCATTTTAGTGATTTGCAGAAAGATAATAAAAGTTTTACATTGAATAGGCAAGAACTTTTTGATTTCTTAGGGTTGCAAAGGAAAATAGAAAGAAGAATAAAGAAATTAGATAAAGAGGCTAGAAAGCAAAGAAGTGATGAAATTAGATGAATTTTCTTCAAGTGAGGATAGTGATAAAGAAAAGAGAGGGAAAAAGGTAAAGAAAGCTAAGGTTGAGAAAATGGGTATTTCTAGCGAGGAAGACATGCAAGATATAAGTTCTTAAATAGGTGTTACAAAAATACATTTAAGATATATAAATGGATCAGTGCTTTTTTTCTTCTTGCACTAAAAACTAACTTGTGATTCAACTATGTATAAAGGATTTGTATATTATCTTGTGATTAGGTTAGTTTCTTTGATTGTGCATATTAGTAGTTGACTATAAATTATCTTGTGATTAAGCTTAGTCTCATATTAGTAGTTGACTATAAATTATCTTGTGATTAGCTTAGTCTCTTATGCTTGTACATATATTATTACTGATCTTAGTGGAAGTAAACATGGAAGCTTGCTTATATTGTGGTGGTGATGAAGCATTAGTTGAGGACAAGAAATATTGTATCTCTTGTGAGGAGAGTCTGTTTAGGGAATGTGTTAGATGTCATAAGCCTTATGATCATCCTAGATATTTCCAATTAGATAAAAACAGATGCAATTCTTGTCAGAATAAGCATGAGAAGGAAAAGGCACAAAGTGGAAGTGAAAGCAAGAAATCAATAAAGTTTTCTACTGAGGACAGCGATCCAGAGAGTGAGGGGACAACTATTTTTTCATCAGCACCAGGGCAAGTAGACAGTGATGAAGACATAAATAAGAAGCCTAAGCGAAAGAATAAGAGGAAGGAAGTAATAGGAGATGATCAAACTCAACCAGCTAAGAAGAAGACAGCGCGATCCAAGAAAAATAATGAGAATAAGAATACTACTAAGGTTATTGTGGAAAAGCAAACTACAAAGGCTCTTATGGAAAAGCAAGGTTTAGTGTATGGAATGCTACCATTGGTGATAGCTAGAAATGGTAAAGCAGGTACTAATTTATTTAAGTTTCCTTAATTATAAATTGAGGTTGCAAATAATTACATTTCCTTAATTATGGAAATATATAATTATATATATTATTTAAGCTTCTGGAAGTCCGGAGCTGAAATGTAACTTGTCAATAATTATTTCATTTATGGAGGTTATTGTATTGCTTAAGCATATGTTTTGGATTCCCGACTTGCTGAGCTTATAAGATAGTCCTCCTGTATTTGGAATAATTGACAATTTTAATGCATACTAGTTTAGCATGTGAAATAGTTTTAATGCATACTAGTTTAGCTTAAAGTTTTAATGCATACTAGTTTAGTATGCGAATTTAGCTTAAGGTAAAATAGATTTGCATGTGAACGTGAAGCATGTAATCAAAAACAGTTATGGATAAAGAAAGAAGCAAGTCAGATTTGCTCATTTCTATTTATTTTAATCCTAGACATCCTTCTTCTTTTTCTTCTATTTCAAAATTATATAAAGCAGCTCGAATTGTAAATCCAAATATTACATTAAATGATGTAAAATCTTTTTTGGAAAATACAAAAACTTATACATCCTTTAAACCTGTTCAACAGAATTTTTTAAGACGAAAAATAATAGTTAAAGGTAAGAATGATCAGTGGCAGTTAGATCTTATTGTTCTTCCTCAATTGAAGGAATATAATGATGGGCATATGTATATTCTAGTTGCAATAGATTGTTTTTCTAGATTTGCTTATGTGGAACCAATGAAAACAAAGAGTTCATTTGTTACAAAATTAGCTTTTGAACAAATTTTAGAGAGAGCTAAAGTGAAACCAAGAAGAATTCAAACAGATTTAGGATCAGAATTCAAAGGATATTTTAGTCAATTTTTAAGAGAAAATGGAATTCACCAATTTTCAACATCACAAGATCCAAAATGTGCTATAGTGGAGCGATTTATAAGAACATTTAAGAATAAATTATTTAAGTTCATGAAAGCTCAAAATACAAAGAGGTATGTAGAAGCTTTACAACCTTTGGTTTTAAGTTATAATTGTTCTAAACATCGAACATTAGGTTTAAGTCCTATTCAGGTTACTAAAACTAATGAAATTCAGTTATGGCAAAAACAATAATATGGAGATTATCTTTATACTAAAAAGACAAGTTTTAGAATTAATGTAGGAGATAAGGTTAGGTTGAGTAAATATAGAAGAACTTTCAATAGAGGATTTTTATCAAATTGGAGGAAGGAAGTATTTAAGGTGGCTTTTATATTACATACTAAACCGGTTACTTATGTTTTACAGGATGAAAATAGTGAATTATTACGTGGAGGAGTGTATGAACAAGAAATGTCTAAAGTTAGAGGTTAGATTTTAGTAGTAAAATATATCTAAGATTAACCTGAGTAACAAACTATTTTCAGAGAAAATAAAAATGTCAGAAGGTGCATTTTCAATTTTTGATACAAGATTAAAGACCCCATTTTCTTTAATAGTTGCTGGTCCTAGTAATTGTGGGAAGACTACTTTTGTAATAGATTTGCTGAAAAATGAAGAAAGGGTAATTGATAATAAATTTGATTATATTAATTGGTTTTATGGAGAAACTTTTCCTCGTAATGATTTTTTACAAGCTAGGAATGTTAAATTTCATCATGGATTACCAGAATCTTTTAATAATCTAATTGATCCTAGTAAAAGGGGTCTTGCAGTATTTGATGATTTAATGTCTGAGTGTGGTAATAATAAATTGATAACAGAATTTTTCACCAAGAGGACACATCATGAAAATGTAAGTATAATATTTATTTCACAAAATTTATTCCATGAAGGTAAGGAGAGAAGGAACTTTACAAAAAATGCAACTTATTTGTGTATTTTTAATTCACCTTTGGATCAAACTATTTCATATACTTTAGCTAGGAAATTAATGCCTAAAAATCAAAGAAGTTTTGTTAATATATTTTCACATGCTGTAAGTAGACCTTATGGTTATTTGTTTATAGATGGACATCAGGAATCACCTCGTAATGCAATGTTTCGAACATATATGTTTGGACCTGTTCAACATTGTTTCATTCCTTAGAAGCTAATTGAGAAATATCTTTAAGATTATATAAAATGTGAATATATAATCTTAATCAAGTGAAATCAATCAGTAATTAAAGAAATCATGCCGGTATCTAAAGAGAAAAAAGAGAAAAAAAAGAGAAAGAGTTATGCCTATAGGCATAGACATTTTCTTGCTTTGGTTTGTGGAGTACGAGGTGCGAAGAAAAGAAATAGGATATTAGATACATGCGACAAAGAAGATATACTTGCTATTTGTGATTGTGTTTATAATATATTAAAAGGAAATATTAGATTAAGAAAATCTCACTTTGATAAATTGTCAAAGTATAAAACTGTATTAAGAGAAGTAGTGAAACCAAAGATTTCTCTTCAGAAACGCAAACAGGTTTTAAAACAAAAAGGAGGATTTTTACCTCTCTTACTACCTATATTGGGTTCTGTTATATCAGCAGTTCTTGGTAAGTAACTCTCTTAAGCATTCATCTGGTTTAAATTTTCTGTAAGATTAATTTAACTATAGGTTCTTTTCAATAGGTAGAAAGGTTCTTTTCAATAGGTAGAAATGGCTTCTTTTAAGGAAAGTATAATTATTCCATATGCAATGTTTAAGAATTGCTCTTTCAGTGAAGAAATAATGGATTATAATGAACCTTATTTAGTTAAAAGACAAAAAGATTTAATGCAAGAACGAATGTATAATAGGAAACCTTATCCTGTATTAACAACCTATATCCCGCCTCCAGTGAAATCAAATATAGCTAGAGACGAAAATGAGGCACCAAGAAAAAGAGAAAATGTCCCTCATTATTCTTCAGATTTAACAGTTTCAAAAATTTTAAAAAAGATTCCAATTTCTCAGAGACCAAATATTCAGAGTATTTTAGATAAATTTTTAGAACATTCAGGAATATGGGATAGTAAAGGGGAATTGAGTTTAAATGGAAAAGTTATTAAAGGATCAGATATTATTGATATAATGAAATATTTCTCTAAGTCTAAAGAATTTGAAAAGGAACCTAGAGGTACAGATGAAGTTTGGGAATTTTTACAAGAAGCTGGAGTTCCTAAATCTTGGTTTAAACAAAAACCTGAAAGTTATATTAAAATTAGAAGACAACCTTTTGAATTTTCACCTGGAAGATACCCCCTTGAAGAAAGAGAGAGAGAGAACATTTTAGGAACTATTATTAAGTCTTTAGGTGAGAGACAATTTAAAGAAAGTCAAGCTTTATCTAAAGAAAGTCAAGATGAATCTGATAAATTAGATTATGCAGGGCTTCCAGAAGAGTCAACAGACAGTACGATAGATGTTGGAGAAATAGAAGAGAAGCAACCTCAAAAGTTTAGATCAGGTACTTCTTTTTCACCAGAGGTAAGCTTTGGTGACTTTTTACCAAAGGAGACAAGTTCTATCTTACATGGTAAATCTGATATTTTTGAAAAACCTAAGAAGAAAAAACGAAAGACAAAAAAGTCAAGTAAAATTTCTCAACCTGTTACAAAAGATGCTTCTATACGATCTAGTTTTGGAAGAGAAATTAAAAGAACTGGTAAATGGCAAGAATGGAAACCAGCAACTCAATAAAATTACTTTAAGATTAGTATCAAAACTTATAAAATACAATGAACAAGTAAAAATATGCATAAATATTGTGGAGAAGACCATTCTTGTGAATACAGGGATTTTTTTGAGAAACCAAATTCATTTTCACAACATGGATTTGGTTATGGAAATTTTGGTATTCCACCTTTCATAGGGATACCTAATCAGAGAGGATATGGAATAGGAAGTTTTTTTGCAGGGTTAGGTAAAACTATTTTACGTTTAGTAAAACCGGCTTTGAAATTTATCAAGCCTGCAGCGAAATCATTAGCTAAGACAGCAAAGCGGGAGATAGTGAAGAGAGGGAAACAAGCGGGAAGGAAAGTTATTAACGAAGTTTTAGTGAAAGGTAAAAATCCTAAGCAAGTTTTTAAAAAAGAGGCAGAAAGACAATTGAAAGAGTTAGGAAAAGATTCTATAGATTTTGTTTCAAAAAAATTAAATTTGAACGAAAACAGGAAAAGGAAAGCTCCTACACCTAAGCGAAAATCTAAAAAGAAAAAGAAAAATGAAGATGATGATATATTTTCTTAAGACAAAATAGATTTTAGAGATTTAACTCAAAAATCTTCCTATGATAAGGTAAAAGATTTTATAATAGGTAAAAGATTTTATATTATCTAATTGATTTAATATATGAAAATGGCAATGCATAACGATTCATGTCTTTGTGTTGACTCTGGTTTTGATTACTTTACTATTCCTCCTACAGATACAACATGTAGATCAAGCTTTTATTCAAAATTATATTCTCTTAGCAATGTAAGTCATGGCGGTCCATTAGAGTTTGCCTTTAAATCAAACAAAACAGATTTTATAGATCTAACTCAAACATTTTTGCAACTTAATTTAAAGATATTAAAAGCCGATGGGAATGCTCCTGCTGCAGCCCCTGCACAAGGTGATAATGCAGGAGTGATCCCTGATGCTTCTAAAGTTTTCCCAGTCAATTATTTGTCTGGTGCTTTATTTAAAGATGTTGAAGTTTATATAGGAAATAAATTGATATCAAATAGTGATAGTCATTATGCATATAAGGCTTATATAGAATTTCTTCTGAGTTATAGGGAATCTGTTTTGAAAACATTTGGTGAGATGTGCGGCTTTTACAAAGATGATAAAGATTTTAATGAGGTAACTACATTTAATGATACACATAACACTGGTGCTAAAAAACGATTTCTTTTGACACAATTTGGGAAAAGCTTCCAATTGATCTGTAAAATACATAATGACCTTTTCAGTCAAAATAAGAAACTTCCTGGGGATATAGACTTGAAAATTAGATTTATTAGAAATGATGAAAATTTTGCTTTAATGGCTAGAACTCATAATAGACAATACAAAATTCAAATAGATGATGCTGTTTTATTTGTGAAAAGAGTAACTTTAGATGATGTGTTTGTAAAAGAAATAGACTTAGCACGAGAAAGAAAGAAATTTATGAAATTCCCTTTTCGAAGAGTAGAGGTAAAGTACTCAACTCAAGCACCAAATAAGGCAATTCTACAAGAAAACAGAGTAATTTCTAACGGAGAACTTCCTAAAAGGATTATTGTTGGTTTAGTAGATGCCCGAGCATGGGATGGACATCTTTCACATAATCCATTTTATTTTCAAAATTTTGGTGTTACAGATATTGTTTTACAAAGGGGAAAGGAAGTTTCTCCATTTTACGAAGTGTCTAAAATAGATTTCGAAGAGGATAATTTTCATGAATTGTATACTGCTATGTTATATGCTACAGGGAGACTATTCTCTAATGACCCTGTGAGTATAACGCCTTATGAGTTTAAAAATGGTTATACCTTATTCTGTTTCAATTTATCTAAAACTGCTCCTAATGCACCTACTTTTGAATTAGCTGAGAGCGGAACTGTTAATGTGATTGTCAATTTAAGACAACCAGTAGCACATGGTATTGTCATGGTATTTTATAACGAGTTTGATAGCATGCTCGCTCTTGGTCCAAGCAATCAGCCAGAAGTACTTTCAAGTCTTGTTTAATTGTAAATTTATGACAACCAGTAGCACAAGGTATTTGCTTGATCCAAAAAATTTTCAATGCTCCAACTTATGTATAAACTGAGCGAGTCTGACAATATGATTGTGAATTTAAAACATCTGACTGCTCACTGTATTGTAATGGTATTTTTCAATGAGTTTTTTGGTATGCTTGCTTATATTAGTCTCAGCAATCAAGCTGAAGTACTTTCAAGCATAAAAGATTAAAACTAGAGACTTATGTATTTGTGAATACTGAAGACTGTATTTGATTTCACTATGAAAACGTACTACTGATTATGCTGTAAAACTTGAATTATATTTGTTAATATGTATGGTTATGAAATTGATGAAATTTTAATGTCAAACTCAACGACTTCAGATACTTATAAAGGTGTATATTCATGTAATCATTTGCCGAGTTTGAAAGGTATGCATTATCCTGCAGCATTTATAGTCAACACTGCTGAAGACTATAAGCCTGGAGAGCATTGGGTAGCTTTCTTTTTTAAATCTCGAAAAGCTTTACCAGAATATTTTGATTCTTATGGATTGCCTCCTGTTAAGTCAAGTTTTCTCAAATTCATGAAACAAGTAAATAAGAAATTCAGGTATAATAAACAAGGTTTACAATCTTTATCTTCGAAGGTTCGTGGACAATATACTGCTTATTATATTTTTCATAAAAGCAAAGGTTCATCTTTAAAAAAAATACTTACAAATTTCACAAGTGATTGTTTTAAGAATGATATGATTGTAAAACATTTTATGAAAAGGTTAAAGAGTTCAAAGAGGAAGAGTTTACAAAGGAAATTTCGGTGTCAAAATGATTTATGTTCAAAAAATATGAAAAAGGTTTTAAAAGATTTGATTATTACTTTAAAGCAAACCAGATAATCTTTTGTATGGTTTGCTGTAAATTTCATTAAGATAGGGTAATTATTGTTCATAGAACTAAGTCAAGGAGGTATTTTGTGTAACCAATATCAATGGAAGCTCTAATGCAAATGAAGCCCACACCAACTAAACTAGGCCTTGGTGGTCTTGGAGGCTTAACTATTACTCTGCTAGTTAGCTTGATTGTTGTAGGTTTAGAGTTAAAGAAATCTCCTTCATATCAAAATAGATCTTTATTTTTAGATTGTAAGATGGTAGGACAAAAAATGAAAGGTCAAAATATACAGAGATTATTTTTAAGGTGTGAAAATCAAAAGTTGTTTCAGCCTGTTTTGGATAAATCGAGTGCAAATCAAAGGTTTAAACAGTCTAATTCAGATGGAAGAATTAATCTTCCTGAGAAGTTGACCTTAAATGTTTCTGATATACAAAACAAAGAGGATTTCGATGTATATATTAAACAAGAATGATCTGACTTGAATGACATAAATTTTTGATGACCTGTTTGGAGGATCCTGTTCAGCTTACATGTAAGACAATTTACAGGTTTTAAATTGATCGTTTTTTAGAGGTACTAGAAATAGATATTATTGACTTGGCTTAAATTGATGTAAGAATGTTTTTGAAGTGTATCTTTAATCTTAGTTTCTATGGGTTGTATTATTTGAAAGTAGTTTGTGTTCAACCATTTAAAATATGTACATGTATTATAATATTGAATATATTTGATTATATAAATAGAAGAATGATTAAATAAATTTATTCCTGTAGACCTGACATTAAAACAATGTTAATCAGGTTTACTTGGTTAGATTCAAATTGCAAGATTGTAACTTGCAAAATGTATTTCAAATTGCGCTGATTTCGAAATGTACATGAAACCTGACATGCCTGAAGATTCTGTTAGAAATGAACTTTAATCCATTTGATCGGATTGCTCGTGGAAAAGTGCTTCAGATGAAAAACACAGCTTAGTTCTGAACGATGAAGGAAGACATGGAAGACTTGAGGAAGTCGTAACCAGGAAGACGTAACCAATGTGAAGGAAGACACATGAGTGTGTTCTGAATGTGAAGATTGAACGAATCTCATGAAGATGAGAAGATGAGAAGACGATCTCCTTTATCTCACTAGTTCATTCACCCTAAATGACATTTACCCTAAATGGTATTTCAAGTTAGTAAAATGCTAACTTGAGTAGTCTTCTATTGTAAGATCATTGATCTGTTTTCTAAGTCTACTCCAATGTAGTCTTCTATTGTAAGATCATTGATCTGACTTCTAAGTCTACATTGATCTGACTTCAAAGTCTAGTCACTTCGCTTTCTATGCATTAGATCAAGTGGAGGTTTCTAATTAGAAATGGGTTCAGGTGGATTTTGCGTTCCTGTGTACATACACAGAATCAGCGATAACTGTACATTTTGCTCGCGATTTGAACATGTCTGCTTGTGAAGGTTATTTACAAGTGAAGCAGTCTGATCATGGTGTAAGCTTGAATTTTGTATTTTTTTATTTGCATCAGTTTAAGCCAGTCAGTTTTATTTAACAAAATTAATAAGTCAAATTGATAATAAAATTAAGTATGAATAAAAACCTGTAAGTTCTCTTTTACTGATGTAATATATATCAATGAAGAGGGTTATTACTAATGAACAGGTTGTTTAAAAAGGCTTTGTGTATTAAAATATATGCTCTGAACGGTTTGCTTATGTGTATTAAAATATATGCTCTGAATGGTTTGCTTATAAGGGTATATATATATATCAATAGAGATCTTGTCTAAAGGTTGTCTGTAATATTAATGTGTTCTGAACAGGTCATCTATAAAGGTCTATATTGTGTATTCATGCGTTTAGAAATGTTTACCTAGCTCGCCTGTATTAATGCGCTTAGAAATGTTTCCTAACTAGCTCACCTAGCTAGCTGCTAGCTTACGTAGCTAGCTCCTTATCTGAGGTATTTAGAAATAATTGCTCTTATAAAAATGAAAAAACGGTTATTTATTGAATGTGAGTTGAACATGTTAATGTGAAATAACATGTTAATGTGAAATAACATGTTAATGTGAAATAACATGTTAATGTGAAATAACATGTCCGAGAATATAAATGGATTAAATGTATATGAAGAAGAGGATGTACCAAACGGATGAAATTGTAAAATAAAATGTAAATAACCACAAAGTTTTGCCTTTGTATTTTTTTCATTAATCATTAAAAAGACTTCATAAATCCAGGGATGAATGTTTTCATAACATTAACTCACTCAGAATAATTGTCACTGAATTTCTTTCAGGTCGGTTTTAAGATTATTCTAGATTTCAGATTTTTTCATGGACCCTGGCTCTAACTTACACCCCTGAATAAAATGTAAATGTATTTGAAAAAGATAAACAGATTAGTTTTGAATTAAACTGATAGTCATCGTATGTAATCAACGAAGCAAGTCAGCGTATGAAATCAACTAAGCAATAAGTGCTTCAAGTAATAAACACTAGAGGTCCTCTGTGGGCAAATCTTTCAGTGTTTCGAGTAATTAACACTAGAGGTCCTTTGTGTGCAAACCACTAGAGGTCGTCTGTGAGCATCTTTCTTTCTGTGCTTCGAGTAATATAAGAACACTAGAAGAGGTTCTTTATCCATGCGTGAGACTTAGGCTGTATTTTAAAGAGTTAGGCTGCATTTTAAAAGTTCCATGATGTGATCAAATGTTCGTTATATTTGATTTCAGAATATTTGAGAATTTGATTTCAGAATATTCGAGAATTTAAGTCGTATATCGAGTCGAGTTGTAATTAAAAGGGATCTTATTCATTTAATAGTCAAGACAAATGTTCGTCATATTTGATTTCAGAATATTCGTGAATTTAAGTCGTATATCGAGTCGAGTTGTAATTAAAAGAGATCTTATTCATTTAATAGACAAGATTGAACAACTTTTAAATAAAATACTTTTATTTTTATTACTACTCTTTATTAAATACTCTTTGATTTTTTTACCTTTTTCTTTTGTTTTATAACTTCTTTTTCTTACTTGGTTACAGTTGTTTTATAACTTCTTTTTCTTACTTGGTTGCGGTTACAGTTACGGACATCACAGTTACGGACAACGGACAGAGTTCCCATACAAAAAAGCTAGTGAGTTACAGAAGCGCAGTTCTAATTAATTTCAAACTCGAGTTACATACATTTCAGAAAAGCAGATGTACTTTCTCCAAACTTTCAGAAAAGCAGATGTACTTTCTCCAAACTTTAAAGGTGATAGAGAAATGTTAAAAGCAGTTATACTTTTTCTAAATGTTAAAAGCAGTTATACATTTTCCAAACTTTAAAAGTAAATCTTTAAAACTGGTTTCCTACGGTATTTTATCCATGGACCTAGGTATATAACTTTTCAGACACCTGAAGATGAGTGCTTGTGGTCCTGCTTTGGTTAAAGCGGATGACAAGTCCAAGAAATGTACCTACATGAATCAGAATTCCTTTACAAAGTGTGGTTCACCACCAGCTTTGAGATGAGTCATAAGCGAAGCCCCTCCGAGCTGAACCATTACTACGGAGTCGGTTAAAAAAATTAACAGCTTTGTCAGCTTTTTTCAAACAAGGTCTAATCTAGGTAACAAAGCAAACACTACGTTCAAGTGCTTGAAGAAATATTGAGGAATAAAGCAAACTGACTTGTACAAAACCTAAAATCAGAAAAAGCGACCAGCGCAGTATTCATTACAAAAAGACGTCTAAAGCATACAGCATTAGTTCTAAAGATACCGCGATAAGAACATACAGCTACTTATTTTGGTTGAGAACCCTGTAAAGAAGACTTGTGCATACCAACCATAAGCTGCAAAGGATAATAGGTGTTTGGAAATGAAATTCTAATGTTTTAAATCTAAATTCTACTTTGGAAATGAAATTCTAAATTCTACCTTTAGTCAGGATTCTAGGTAAACCATTTTTAAAGTTAAGATATCTAAAGATTTCAAATGGTAAGGAAATTCTGTTATTTTAGATTAGGTTTTCAACATATGCTAAAGAAATTTTGTTATTTCATACTTGTTTTCTACGAATACCAGTTCAATTTTCAAAGTAAAATTCTGGATGATCTAAACGGCTAAAGGGTACTGAGTTTGAGGGTGGAGTGACGACTGAATCAGAAGATGTGATAGTTCTCAAAAGGCACACGAAGACTGTGCGTGCCGTAGAAATGAGGACAGACGCCGAAAAGTAAGTTGTGTTGTTGCATCCTATTCTCAGTGGATCCTTAAACCTTTAAAATTGTCCGAGACTTAAAGGGATTACATCGGTTTGGTATGCACGAGTCTTACTTTTATGATTTTTGAGAACAAGAAACCCGACGCATTTCGAGAGAAATGATAGTCCAACGCGATTATCGCGAAGTTATTACAACATGCTTACTTTTTTTTAATAAGTCCAACGCGATTATCGCGAAGTTAATACAACATGCTTACTTTTTTTTGAATAAACAACCTAAACAAATAGGCTTACGAATACTTTAGAGAAATACAGATACCTTCTTAAAAATAACCTTACAACACGCTTACTTTTTTTGAATAGCCTAAACAATTAGGCATGAATTTGCTCATATGAGTTCTAAAAATCCAGATACAAATTCTGAGATGAAACCTACGTGGTTAAAATATCGTTGCAGTTACTTATGATGATTATAATATCGTAGAACAAATTCTGAGATGAAACCTCCGTGGCCTGGAATAATTTTTTCGGCTATCTTCCTAATGTCCTTTATTGCTTGAGGTAGGTCTACGGTGTCTACGTCTGGATTTTCGAAGTCTGGATGAGATCCTGTAGCCCCGTTAGATGAAGAAGGCGCAGGGCAGGGTTTCCCAGTCTTTGTAGGCGCAGGGCGGGGTTTCCTAGTCTTTGTAGATGAAGGCTCTGGAGTCTTGCTAGATGAAGAAATTGGGTTGTGCTCATTGGAGTAAGTTTCCTCGGTCTCATCCTCATTTCCGGTCTCATCTCCAGATGAGATATAAATGTAGACACCGGAACTGTCTTGTGGAAAAGCCTGAGAGTTGCTTTGAGCAGAGTTAAAAGTGACAAAGGCCTGAGGGTTGCTTTGAGCAGGGTTAAAAGTGGCAAAGGCCTGAGGGTTGCTTTGAGCCGGGTTAAAAGTGGCAAAAGCCTGAGGATCATTTTGAGCCTGATTAAAAGTGGGGTAAGCCTGAGTAGAGTTAAACTGGCTATGGGAATAAATCAGGCCCGGAGCACAAGAGTTATGTTGAGCAAAAGGGTCCGGCGGAGCAAAAGGGCCTTGAACAGTGTATGAAGGTAAAAAAGATGCAGGCGTCATAAAAGTAGGATCAAATGCAACCGGATTAAATACAGGCTGAGTTTTCTGTTGCTTTTGTCGCCCACGACCCCTGCCTCGACCGCGTCCGCGCCCACGGGTAGTTTTGGTGGGGGGCTGGGAGGGCAGCGCGTTGAGTGGAGAGTTAGGATCTGCGGCCTCCATATTCAAGCGTTGGTGAATTAAGTTGAGTGCGTATTCTTCAAGAATCTGGAAATAAAAATAGATTTATGTATAATAAATAGACTACAAGTTATGATAAATAAAAATTCCTGCGTGCTGAGAAAGCAAAATGAAAAGATTACAAGTTGCGAAAAATAAAAGTTCCTCTGTGATGAAAAAGGGCGGTAAGGTTAAATATTTACATAATGCTAAACGAAGCATTAAATCTAAATAGATGTATATAGCGCATTGTCGCAAAGCATTTTTCTAACCCATCACCTCCTAGAGCCCCACAGTAATGACCAAACTGCCCCGAGTTTGTCTCCACGATTTGATCCCTAACGGTTGTTCTTAATGTTACCTTTGTAAAAACTGAAGCATAGTAATAAAATAATCCGTAAGATTTAACTGATAACAATAATTCAGAGTTTAATCATGATTTTGATAGGGTAATAATGATTTCAAAGATTGCTATTTCTGCTTTGAACAAGAAATTCAGGGGTCGATATAAAGTCCAGGCATCCAGGGGCCAGTCGGGTCCCTTCACAGTAAGGCTATGGGGTTCGATATACGTTTTAAATGGTCCTCATGATCATTTTCTGTTAAAATACTGAATTTTCTAGGGGCCAGTCGGACCCCTCAACAAGACAATCTGGGGTGCCCGACGGATTTTCTAGGGACCTCAGGCCCCTGGCCCGTGCTATTTCGACCCCCGTCAGAAATCCAAGATGGCGTGCGAGACTTATCGGAGACCTCGTTCCCCGTAAAAAATAATCATCGAAATTTACTATTTTAAACCATTTGAGTCAATATATAACCAACATAAATCGATTCTTAGTTGTCAAAATAATAAACTTACCGTGTTAAAAACGTTTCCTGGTGTCATATGTTGCCAATGAAAAGGTATAGAAAAACGAAGAAAAATAGCGGTGCCCTCCCAGCCTCTCTTGTTCTCAAAAGTGCCGGTGGAAATTTCCATGACGTAGTATGCAAGTGACGTACTGTAGTCTCGAACAGGTTTCTTTTAAATTCATGACTAAAATTGAAACTAATTAATATACGTTTAATTTCAATTTTATTTTCGATATTGAAATAAACTTATATAATATTTAGTAAATACAAATTAACTTTAAATTTACTAAAGCAAATCTTAACGAGATTAAGACTACACGAAAAGCGATGACGTTTTTCTCGTCAACAACATGAGAGGCTACAAGCTGGGTTATCAAATTTATTGATTTAGAAGATAGGTTATTTGAAATCGGTTTTGTGCAACTAGAATGACAAGAGAACGTAAGTAGAGGAAAATTGGTTTCATGAGAAATGGAAATAACTTGTATATTATGCTATAACTTTCGGATGCTTCGCTGTCTGCACCTCGTAAAAGCTGTATTACTCACTAGGCTAGGTCGCTCTAGATTAAAATAATTTTCCTTAGCCGTGAGTAGTAAACCCCAAGGTCGAGTTCAACTCGTTGGCGCGAAATGCGCGCATAAATGAGCCCTAGCTAGAGCCGATAAACCCTGCGCATTTCGCGCCACGAGTTGAACTCAACCTTGGGGTTTACTACTGCTATCAGGTCTATTATGGCTTCTTCTTCTTGGTGGCAAAACGGTGGTTCCATTCCCTACAGCAAAACCTCTTTATCCACTTTCAGGGGTCCAAGTGAGGAAACTGAACTGGATTCCGGGCTCAGTTCTATGTTGCACGACCATGCCATTCATCTCCTGAATATATTTCAATATTTCAACTGTATGATGTAAAAGACGTAAATTATTTGGTTTAATAACCGTGCAGAATGATCCAAAATTAGAACCATTAAGGATACGGGCCTTCCATAAAGTACATATGTATCAGGAGTGGGGGTGGGGGCACATTTACAATCAATTATGAATTAAGGAGCCTTCCACTAAGCAAGGAGGAAGAGAGGATGTGTAGCTAATTATTGGGAGGCGGGCCTTAGGCCGCCGACCTTCTCTAGACTCCTTCTACACCAGGTTGTGTCAATGCATTTCAATGGGGCTCAAAACAGTTGTTACAATTTTGTGACAAATTTTTCGTTCCACTTTTCTCAGTAATTCCAGCATTATAATCTTCAAACTATACGTATTTCTGTACTTCTGTTTCTAGTATATGGTGGTTTGGTTCTAAAATTCTGAAATATTTGGTTGTTTTCTTGTAATTTGGGAGACAATCCATAAGATTTTTGTTACAAAATTGAAATAGGAATTTCCTATAGTAAAGAAAGTAGGTCATCACTCTCCAGACACAGCGACTCTTTTTCCCATAGGGATACATGGAGATTGACAAAGAAGGTTCCACTCTCTAACTTCTCACAATCTCCAGGCACAGGTTTAGTGTTAGACTGGTGATTTGTTATTAGTATTGCGCAATCATTGAAAGTCACTGTCTTAAAGGGACGTTCTCGTCCGTGAGTTCAAAGAGATACATACGCCGACGTAAGCCTAACAACGTGACCGCCGGCGACCTGTTTTCCACTTTTGGAATGTAATCCGGCGACGTTATTGGTCATGTTGCAAATTTGGCGCGGCCGTTGGGGAGTTACAATGTAGCAAAATACGTTCACCTCATGGACGAGAAAGCCCCTTTAATTGCCACCCTGCGAATTTGCAATTTCCTGTATTTTTGCCCACCGCCCACCTCCTTTGGTACGACAGTACCTGAAAATCTAGTAGATCTTTGCACGCACCAAGGGGGTTGGGGGGGGTATGGAATTTATTAAACGTGTGTACGTTTCTATAAAAATCTAAAGCATATTTTAGTCCAATGTGGGGAGCTGGGGGGCCGATTTCTTCTTACAAATGTGCGTGCTCAATGGAAAGCCATCCCAAACAAAAATAATATGACGTTATCATAACATTGCAGCAACGTTGTGTTTAGTTCTGCTTTGGTCCTTATTATTTTTATGGCACCCAAAAACGTCTTTGAACCTAACATTGCGACATCGCACAGTAACGTTATCGCGATGTTCATGTAACATACTTTCGCATTATAATAACATTATAATAACATTCTTTATTAGTAAGGTCACAACTTTACTAAAATGTTATTATAACATTCTCTTTTAGTAAGTCTCAACTTTACCTAAATAACGTGACTATTATTTGAAAATTGGGCAGGTTGCAGACTTACCGAAAAATAATGGTCGCAGAACATGCTTGTTACGTCGCTGCTTGCCTGGGATACCTTCACTACAGTTTGCTTACCCGTGTCTATATTTGTTGGGACACATACCTTTCTCAACATACACTCAGGCCAACCCCCCCTACATGTTCCCGCGCCAAATGTACGTTAATTAGCCCAATCACTTAAGGGACTACAACTTCACCCAAAGCTTTCATATTCCTGGTTAACCTCAGCGGATGAACCCCCTTTATTGAGCTAATTTAGCATAAGCTGTATTCCCCTGGAAGAGATAATTGAGGATGGTCGTGGAGAATTATGTCATGATGAATCTTAAGAGAAAATATTACCATTTGCTGCATGTCATTGAATGTGTAGTAAGAAATAGGTTTGAAGTTCCTTTCAGTGAGATGTAAGTCCTGAATCGGGTTGAAACGCACTCAGAGTAGTTAGGCAGTTAAAGAAAAGTATAGTCATTAATTGCAAATTTCATTCAAAGGGATATCAATTGTACTTTTGTTGACGAAGAATAATGGCATGTTTGAATGCCTTACTGCTCGTTTCCACTTTGGGTTAGATATGGGCTGGATTGAAATATTAGTTGCTGAAATGCTTCAATTAGGAAGATGTTTCTTTGTACAGGGTGTAACTATTAAGCAGATAAATGCATGATGTATTAATATATATCTTTAGAAAATGTATTCTTATATGGACTAGCTATATATAAATGAACTGATAAGATAAGTATTGAAAGAAAAGTCAACAATATATGTTATATGTAAAGATAAGTATTGAAAGAAAAGTCAACAATATATATTATATGTAATAATCATAACATTTTTTTCGTTGATAGTGATTCAGTTGATAGATAAACGATCATGGTTATTTGAAAAATATGGATTTATTCATTATTTTATCATGTAATAGCCTATAGATAATGCTAGTATTTGTATGACTAGTTCCAGTGGTAATAACTTTGTTACTAGTTACTATAGAATGCCATACATCTTCCCCTATGCAGTGCCTATTCAAACATCTCAGAGACCATCCCAAACCAGGATAACTGGAGGATGCGAAGAATGAACATACATATCACTCGGGGGGCCAGGATTTTGAAAGGGAGCGGGCGCGTAATTGGAATTTGTTGTCCCTATTTCCTTTTTGGCTGAATTTTACAATAAAAAACGTAAAATTTTCCGGAAAAAAACGCGCCAGGCCGCCCCGCACCACCACGCGCCCTGAACCCCCCTGGATCCACCTATGTGTATTTTGCGCTGATAAATCTTGGCGCATCGAGGGTCATAACCATTTTGGCAAATTTAAAATTTAATGCTTTCGCTGGTGCTAGCATTCTTTCATAGAGGCCTAATTGATATACATTTTGTATTGAAATACTGTTTTTCATGCATTTTTGGCAGTATGAGAAATGCGCAAAAATATGTGCAGCACAAAAGTTAATAAATTTACTGGGATCTTATAAACTTATAGGAAGGTATGGTCTCTCAAGGGTTTGATATAGGACTGGATAGTTAAACAGGGTATACAGAAATCATGAATAAGAAATAGGACAAAAGAGAAAACCTGCGCTATTCTGAATGTATTTGAGTCATTGAGAGGCTATAAATCGATGATGAGTTTTCCCTGGTGCCCAAAAATTGAATTAATCTTTATTCATTTCTGTAATTGCTGTGTCCTTAGGCCTACGTTGCATGTATTGGGTGACAGGCTTATATATTTCTGTGAGAACAAACAACGTCTTTTAAACTCAATTAATCTTATATAAAAATAATAGTGAAATCTGAGTTTCTATAAATTATCAAACGGATTCTTTTTATTATCAAACTGAAACAGTCCTTTTAGTGAGAGGCGATTTTAGATGTCTCTTGGGCAATTAATCCAATATTTGAAATTTCAATAGAAATATCTTTATAACATTATCCTTTATAAACTTCAAAACGCTGGTCCGAGAGAAACGTTTTTAATACTCAATCAACTATTAAGCTTTACATTTTTCACGCAATCAAAACTATGCAATTTACACTCCCTACAAAAATGAGTATATTTGAAAAGTTCACCAAAGAGTTGTTCCATAAAGTAATGAGGGGTAACAAAGACTTTATTCAGAATTCAGACTTTTAAAGTTTCTGGCTTGCTGTAGTCTTCTGGCCAGTTGCAAGAGGAGGTCTGACTTTCTAAATGCCGGACGTTCCTGAGAGCGCATGCTCCGGGCACTGACTCGCTTCCGCCTCCGACATCCGAAGCGTTTGCAGAATAGGTCCAGATCACAGTAACATCTCTCACGTTTTGAACGCGAATCCTGGACGCCGTCTCCGAGATCCGCCTCGCCCAGACCATCACTGCCCTGGTCCATCTGGAAAATAGAAGTAATATTATGATAAGCAAACAATTAAACAACTTTCCTTATCATATACTTGATTGATTGTTGGAAAGATCAATATATATGTTCCCAGGGGCAGGTAGAAGGGGGAGGCGCAGGGGAACGCGGCTCCCCTTTTGAAAATCTCTGGATCCGCCCCTGTTTACAGTTACCAACGAAGGATCCGGTTGGGGGGGGGGGGGGTGTATAGCGGGTGTAGGGAGTGGAGGGGGTCCTGACCCTACCCTATCCTTCCTTTATATACACCATAACTACACAGTTGATGGGCAGGATGATTATGTAGTTTGTATGCACAGGAGTAGGTGACGTTTAATGTGACGTTTCAACACCCTGGAACTGACCCTGCACTATAGAATGGGGAGGGATAATTAAACCTGTGGTAACATTGTCAAAATGACAGGTACATAACAAGTTTGCATTGTTATCAAAAAATGATGTCCAACCTCATCGCATGGAAAGCTTTCATAAATCTGTCCTTCGCTTTTACAATAGTTATAGATGCATAACACTGCACTTCAATTTAGAAACATGAAAACTGCGCTGCCATCTAGAAATGATGAAACTTCATATTTACATTAAACAGGAGCATTATTTTTCAATTTTTAAAAGAAACAGTAAATTAAAAGTTGTAACCTCTAAGGAATAACCTTGTAACAAATTTCCAAACTTTTCTCATCTGAATGATGAGAGCGGGCGCAAACTTTGTTTCATCAAATACGATCACATTACAATGCTTGGCCTTGTCTGGGGAATTGCAAATGTTTTGGTATTGTTCCCAATCATCATATCCGATTCAAATACTTTAAGATGATCATGATGGAACGGCTCATGTCTCAAATATCTCATCTATGTGTATGAATTATCAAGGACATCCATTCTTTATGGGTATTTATTACAAGTACTCAAGCACGTCCTGTAAGTGTAGGCCCCCATAGTCCACTGGGTAGCTTTAGGAGCCAATGAAAGGGTTTCGTTCGGGTGGATACCAACATGCTGGTATCAGTGGCGGATTTTTTTTTTTTTTTTTTTTTTTGGGGGGGGGGGGGGGGGGCGCAGAGGGAGCCCCCTACTTTTAGCCAAATTTTGATATTTTAATGTAAAATTCTCGGACCCAGAAGGTCCGGCGGAAAATTTGCATAAGGGCGTGTCCCCTTTTAAAAAAATTCTGGAACCGCCCCAGGATATCAGTGAGAGTATCCCAAGAAAACACAAACGCTTGCGTTTGCATTTCCAACTGCAAGTATATCAAGGAAAGTACTTTTCTATATTCCAAAGAAAGCCAAGGAACGCAATTCTTCTAGTCTAGGAATCCTTATCCTAACTCATTCTATCAGGGCGACAATAGTTGTGAACACAAACGAAAAAGTTCACAGGCTACACATTGCACATGGCGCAGAAGGCTCTATAGGCCCTTTTCATATAAGCAGATGTATAGTTTAAAACAGATTTTCAGAGTAAATGCCCGACTTAAGTCCCTCAAAGAAAATGCCAAATAAGTACAAACATTAAAAAGAAATAGAAAAAATACCAGAAATAAATAGTTGTACTTGAGCTGGCACAATGAGTACACTTATGCCCTTGCAAGCCACTTGGTTCTTTTGTAACTTGTGAGACATGAATTTGGTCGTGGTGAGAGCCATTAAAGGTTTATTTCCTGTGCAGACAGCGAGTCTGCCAAGGGAGAAAAAGGCAAATAAAAGTCAATCGTTTTCCCGTTACATTGTTTAAAGATGCGAAATAAGTGTTTGCTGTTCCGTTTGTCATTTTATGGGAGTGTATTTGGACCTAATGTAAATTCGTTAAGCATTTTTACAAGCCAAAGCGAGACTGTCTGTTAAGTTACAATCGAATGTGAGACTGTTTCTGAGGCAAACGCAAAAAAGTGTCAGCATTAACGTTGAATGACGAATAGGATAATTATAGTTGGTGCGTTAAAGATTTATCTTTAAACAGTTTAGCAGTCTCCATGGTTATGATATCATATTGCCGCTGCCCATACGCGCGACGTCGCTTCAATAGGATCTACTGTGCACGCGACAATATATCATTAATTAGTAATTATGCGACAAGTTATTTTGATGTAAGTAGTATGTAGGAATGAGAAATTGAAGCACATCGTGTACATTGTACATCCTTATTTTGTGCGACGTTGCCCAAAGTACTTGTGTTACAATTTACGCAAGAATACATTATGTGGATTGATCCTATTTTACATAATATATGCATGGTGTGGTATACACATGCTTCACTATCTATGCGACAAAATCGGGTAGGCAAACGTTTTTGTATATATATGCGACAATTTACATGAGTAGTACATATAAATGGGAATTTGATGTTGGTCGCGCACATTGTACACCATGTACAGACAACGTCAACAATTTGTCATAACTAGCCTATATGCACCATTAAAATACATGTAGCAATTGATCGCAAGAATTGATTTTATTCTATAGGTGACCCAATGGATATTATTTGAGTATGAGTAGGGAGATTTTATATGTATGTGGATTTAACTTAGATCATGATTGTATAAAGTATTATCAAGCAAAACAACAGGTGGCCTTGCATGGATATTATCATGTGCAAATGTTACTCTGCCTGTTGCCGCTAACATAGTTGATCATATACATGCCCTGTTGTACACACAGTCTTTATTGCTCAAGTGATGACTTAAAGATACACATTGTTGTCGCATACATAGTTCATCCTATTCAGGTGACGTCGTGTACTCACCCTACCTAGTGTACACGATGACCCACTCACGATGTCGCGTACATAGCCAGTTCATGTACAAGTTCGGTTACAAAGCAATTGTAATTGCCCTGGTTTGCACATACCATCAAGGACTTTAGCCCAAGACAGTCATTTGCAAACTGGGGCAATAATAACTAATGAGTGTGCCTCCCGTCTGTACTTGATTTAATTTATTCTATATCGTTTACACAGAAAATATTGGAAACCTTTGCTAACAATACAAAATTGGCGTTCGCATTCACAGTCAGGCATTATTGCCCTCGGGGGAAAACAGATTTTTTTCCACCGCTCTCTGAGAGGGCAGAACAATGGTGAAGGTATATTGGCTGGAATACTGACATAAAATAACTCGAACAGAGACTAGAGCTGCACTTACTGTATACGCTATCAATACACAATTCACTCAACCAATGCTCTACAATGAGCAAATGTTATTATTGCAGCAATGTAGGAGAAGAGTAACTCGGTTTGGTCGAGCTGCTCAGCAGAGACTGATGTCAGGGGGGAGCAGCTCATAATAAAGATCCTCATATGGGCTATATGCTTAACTGCAATCTATACCAGCAAAGTAGGTTATGCCAAGCAAGAATGCAATATTATTATAAAGTTGCCACAATAATTATATTGTTTAGTTCTGCTTTGGTTTAATGTCTAATGGAAGAGATTTCTTTTAGATTCAATTTGCACTAAAGGTTGTCAAAGTATAATATTTTAAGAATAGATTAAGAAACTAATTCTGGTCCTAATAAATGTGGTTCCGGCTCTTTTGATTGCCTTCCTGCATTGACACAATAACAAAGCCATGCTATGCAGGAAGGAAATAACAACCTGTTGCTACATTGTAATGTTACTCTTATGGCAAATGCACATATCTGTTACTATTATGCTTAACCCTGATTTCTATGTACCAAAAGTTGACTGGCCATTTGCTGGCAATACACAATTGCAAATGGTGATTTAAAATCACCATTGGGGTATTGGGAGTAGAATTAACCAACACGTTAGTAAAACATTCCTCCAAATTATCTACCGGCAGCCAATTTTGACACGTAAATTTGGAAGTGCTGATTTTAAGTACACTCTGGGTGCACTTTCCCTTTGGAAACTGTATTGAAAATGAATTCTGCCGATTTGGGTGTTCTATCACAATCACCATGGAAACGGTGACTGCAGAACAATAGCAGTAGGGAATACTGACTGTCACCTTCTAATGTCTCACCTAGGCCTAAACAATCTCCAGGGATAGTATAGTACTATTAGTTGTAGCGTAAAAGGCCAGATTTCCCAGTATCTTCCCTTTTAATTGAAATAGGAACCTTGGATCTGCTGTACTCATACACAGGGATAGAATCCTACACACCCGCAGCTTATGGTTAGTAAAAATACATAGTACAGACCAAGAGGGCACAAAGCAATTGTCATTGCTCTGGTTTGCACACACCGTTGAGGGCTTTAACCCGAGACATAGGTGTGTACAAACTGGAGCATAAGCAATCTCTATTTTAGCCAAAATGTACATCCCCTAATGGGTAAACCCCTTAATGCTGTTGCAGGCCATCCTCGGAATAGTATACATGAAACCTGCTTACTCATCTACTCATAACTAATCGTCCTGATGGGACATCAAACTGGGGGAAATATCTAAAAGCTGAATTATACTTTATAATGGAAACGGTTTTCCAGCTTTAGGAGCCATAGATACAATTATGTGGATTTTATTTGCTAATAATGATGTTTGTGTTGGTAACGCCGACTATTGCCATGTTTGATCCATGGCAACACATGGCTTTTTTAATTTTTCACTATACAAAGCTGGCGACTAAAAGTTTTATTCTCCCTTCCAAAGATAGCTGGTTTACACTATTTTGAGTACTTGCAGACTTTTGTCGATAAAAACACTGGAAAACCTATAGAAAATATACAAATATCTATTGTATGTCCTGTAATTAATGCATTTATAAATAAACTTGGAAATTATAAGATGCTCATAGGTGCATCATGTAAATTTACTTAATGTTTTCCAACATGATAAACTATATTAAATGTTATGATTGATGGAAATCTCTCTGCTTAAGGCTTGTGAATTGTGGACATATTTCCCAACATGCATCCTATCTTGAATTAGTTTAGTCTGCAGGTATAACACAAGGAATAATAGTTTTATGTCCAAATTAGAATTCTACCTCTTTTCAAAAATCATTAGCGATATGAACTAAAGCACAACAGAGAGAAACATCTTTCAATAGGCCTAGTTATACATACTTACACATAGACCTTTATTTGAATAGATTCTAAAATTGAGTTTTTATATAAAATTTCTTTTGTTTTTCTTGAGTTTATTGCAGCTTCACGTGTTTACATGATCCTCCTTTATATGGTACATATATATGGACGGATATTAAATACAACGAACATATTACGTGTGATGAGCAATGTTGAGTACTGAGAAACTGGTGATCCTCATACGCTATTGCATGTGCCTATATCATGCAGTAACAGTCAATCTACTGCATGAACAAGAGAGGATTTAGATACTCTCTATCATACCTGATGTTGAAAAATTAAAAAACAAGAGTCCAGTCCCAGCCATGGATGTGACGTCGAAGAACGTTCTAATAACGTCGCAGAATGTCACAGAACCTTATTAGAACGTCGCAGAACGTGACTGTTACGTCGCACCTTGGCTGGGGTAGGAATCGAATTCCAGACGAACACCATGCAATCAAAATATGATATTGCATATTGGGTAGGCCTCCAGTCATCATTTTCAAGGTTAAGGCAGCAAGAGGATATCGGGAACCTCTCAGATTATTGCATCGTAATTTGGAAGAGCTATCTATTAATTTTGAGATTGTTCTGTAGTTTAGGAGCGATTCCGCGAGATTATTATTGTGAGAACTACGTCTGTAAGTGGAGGAGCAATGACCTTCAAATGTTATTTCAATTTTTGCAAGCTCGCTATTAGCCTAAGCAATTGGTTAAGCACTGTCGGATTACAGTGGGGAGGCAGACCATGTAGATTAATTTTAAATCTTTTCTATGTACACACTTATAATACTATTTGTCTATTGACTCAGTGTTGAAAATACTAGATTATTCCAAATAACCTCCACAACAATTTCTAGCAACTAAAATATATGCGGTAATCAAAAATACGCCGTTTCCTGTTCACGTAGTCATTCTTATTATACTACGTTCTTTCCCCCCTCTTTTCCTTTCTTTTTTTTATGTGTGTGTGTGGTGGTGGTGGGGGGGGGGGGGTCATGGAAAAGGTCGGGTTTTTTTTAGAGTGTAATTAACTTGGTTTTAGTAACCTTTCCATATAAAAAAAACGTAGCGAGGTTAAACAGAAAATTGTCCAGGTTTAAGATGCGGACCTTTCAATGATCTATTGAATGGATGATCAATACGAACTAAATATTGGTATTAGAAATTAATTAATCGAATATCATCCGGATTACTACCTGAGTGCACTGAGCTAATGAAATTTGTGCCCATGGATGTTTTGGCTCGATACCTTCTTTCTTTTTCAGAAATAATCTTAGGTTTCAGGGCTAAAACGTGGACTAAAATGTGGCATTTGAAAGTGAAAGATAATCCTCAGGCCCTGTGAAAGGCATAGGAGTCACACAGAAACAGAAGAATTCAGATTCTGATTAAATAAGTGTTTCATAACCATTCAGGAGAAAAAACAATCTTGGTAAAAAAGATAAAACTAAGAAAGAGAGATGTCTCACAGACATCACCGCAGTAAAGTCATATGAAGACGAGCAAAAAAGGTAGAGTTGTTAACAGCTTCAAGGTGGGAACCCACTGAGGGATGCGACTAAGATACTGGTGAATTATGTATCACAAGCGACCAGAATCTAGAATTGCTAGACATTTTCCAAGCGATTTCCCATTTTCTGATGAATTCCTAGTCACTTCCTTTGATGTTAATACCATTTCTGGTCGTTTTCAACAATTTCTGATCATTTGGATTATTCCTGATTGCTTGAATGGTGAAATTCAACCAGACTTTCAGTTGCATTGCTCAGTGTGTTCCCGTCTTTACGAATGACACTTTGGAATATCCCTTTTCAGTAAAGCGTTTAAGTATCTTGCTCAAAAGGCCGTGTGGATGTCACACGAAAGAACATGGCTTTTCTGGCACTGTTACTACAGGAAGAGGCACAGTTACCTAAGACCCAGTCCCATGGAGGGATTTAACTCAACGAAACAGTTTTAGGAGCTTAATCTTGATCATCGCAGACTAACTAGTCTCATGGGAGAACATGACCTAGGATCCAATATGGTAAAGAGGGATAAATGCCACAAATATGTGCCGTTTTAGGAATAAATCTATATCGTGCTGATCTGCTCCTGGCCATGGGTCGCATGTTAGAATGTGTTGCTTTCATGCAGTCTCTATATAAATATTATATGCTTGGGTGTGCCCTGAATCACTTGATACAGTTTCGGTATATTGGCAATCACAATGTCACAATATGATCCATGATTTAGCTATTTTAGAAATCCAAAGTCATTTTACGTGTGTTACATAGCTGTTTGAAGAAATATGATACCTACGATGTAATAGTCACGTTCTGCGACGTTACAATAACGTTCTGCAACGTCACAACCTTCGCTGTACTCTGTGTGAATCTATATTGTTAATTCTCCCCACAATGGATAGCTGATTTACAGTATTTTTTATGCAGGCTTATCTGTACTGATTTTGTCGACAAAACTATTTGAGAAGCTATAGAAAATAAACAAATAATTGTTATATACAAATCAATAATGCTTGTATTTTCAAACGACTTAGAAAAATTAAGTGTATATGGATACACATTTTACAAAATATGTTTGCAAAAATGTTTAACTATGAATAATGATAAGATTTATGAAAATCTCAATGCTAAAGCCTTGGGTTTTGTAAACATCTTACCCAGCATGCAACCTGATCGGGGCTAACCTGCAGGTGCAACTCAAGAAATTTGCCATCTGTAGTTGGAAGCCATGAGCATCAGATTAATAGAAAGATCAATCATAACCATTTTATAATGTTATTTCACTAAACTAATCTTTCATTATTTCAAAAAGATTCCAAGTCAAAACCATTTGTATTTCATAGGTATATGCCTATAAGAATATGATCGAAAGCATATTGCCTTATTGAACTGCATAATATATAATTCCTACTATACTGGCAAATGCAGAAACCTTCCCCGTCAATAACTCATTTAATTGAGTCGGCAGAAATCAATATATTTCCTCAAGAGTAATCCATAATTGCCTCCATTTGAATGGTAAATTCGGGTTTAATTTTCTAAACCAAGGTCAGGCTCATTAACAGATTATAAATGAGTTGAATATAATAATGAATAGGACGGAGAATCAAATCGAATAGTAATTGCATTTGACAGTAAATATGAGGATCCAGGATGATCTGATGCCCAATTCCAATAATTAGAGAATATAGCAAAATAAGCATAAATGTTTAATAGGATTCCCTACCTGTACATTTCCAAATTTTGTCAGACAGGTATTTCATTAACGCAAGTAGGCCATATTAATTCAATCTTTGATTACAAAGATATGCTATACTATTAGAAATATGTTCACCTATTAAGAGGTTACTCATAACTTTCGTTCAGTAAAGACGTTAAAAAATTAACAAGAAGCGTTCGTGGCAGGCGTAGGTATATTAAAGTCAAGTAAAGTCATTTTAATTGCCTTGTCACCTTGTCATTTTTTCACTATTCCATCAATGAGTGGTAGCCAGCCCAAGGAGCACCGACATAATAGTATATCAAGTCTCAAAAGAGTTTCAATCGCAAGTCATTCCGATCCAGTCACCTCTCGACATATAAAATAATAAGAAAGATATATCCAATTACACTCAGACAACTTAACACCGAAATAGCAATAGCACTTAAAAGTAACACTTAAGCAATACACTTGAATGTAACAAATATATATTATTTTGAAAACCAAATTTAAGATATTTGAGAACGATATGGAAATAAGTATCACTAATTCTACACACTTTAGGTATATTGCTTAGCAAAGTTGAGCTTTTAATTCTACTACTCCGAAGCAACTATATTTATAATATAAATACTTTTATGATGCATGGAGATCATATTATGATCTCCACACATCATAAAAGTTCTGTCCTTCGATATTTAATGCGTTTGGAAAATGTTCGTCCTTCAACGAACTGTCCTAAATTCTGCCAATAGTAGGCCTACTGGTAAGTGATAAGTTGAAAGAAAGGTCAAGGCATATAAACTAATCATTGTAGAGATGGCATTAAGTTAACATATGACACAGTTGCAATCCCACCTATAGAGTGACGTATTAAACAGTGACGTTTGGCGACATTCTAAAAACGTTCTGTGACGTCACAACCTTGGGTGTTTCTTACAGATAACGGCTCAGGAATGAATTGTTGATTATAATAGCAAATTTTCAAAGATAATTATTATGTTTCGGTATAAATCGAAAGAAAATAATATAATTGAACACTTTTTCCTAATTCTATTCTTATCGTAATAGCAAAAAAAGAATCGATATAAATCCTACTCAAATCTCATCTCAAACCGCAGACCCTGACCGTTACGTAACTCCTTTTCTGGATAGTTACTATTTCCGATAGTCCAGGATATAATATTATAGGGAGACAATAACTTTATCAATTACTGAATCCCACTGAAAGAAAACAATCCAAAGTTTTGGGCCCTCCCTTTTAACTTCTTCTTTTGAGATTTACAAACCTATTCCTTTTACCATTTGTTCCTGACTCACTACCCTTAAAAACTTTACCGATGGCTTAATCATAACTTAAACACTTTTTTCCATTTACTATTAAGTATTTGCTAAATGCCTCAAAGTACTTACGGGATATCCTTCGGGTACGAAACTGTAGCCCAGATCCAAGGTTGGCTCAGCCTCCGGCTCCACGGCAAACTCGTCGCTGGGCGGTGTATCTTCCATGGAGCGGAAGTTCCTGGGCACAAGTCCCTCTGCCGACGGAACTCCCAAGGAGGCGAGAAAAGCGATCGAGACCATCACCAGAGGTATACCACCTCGCAAAGTACCAATGGGAGAAAGCATCATGTCGGCTGGTTGAAGGGAGCGTGTAGAAGTTATACTATCAGAAAGCTGAGCAATTCCTGAGCAATTGTCTGCAGTATAACGTAAGTTGCAGCTTGGAAATGCAGGTAGGAATTCCCTATATTCCTTTTTCTTAATATGTAGCACAACTAATAAGCATTGTCTACAGGAGTGGTGCGAGGAAAATAATTGATGCTGGAAATTGTTCTTCTTATAAAACCCCAGCCGATTCCTTTTGCCGGTGCCTATGTAAGTAGGTTTAATAAGTAATGAGCAATTCAGATCTGCTCGTTAAAATGTGAACTCTCAGTTGGTGACCAGCTCACTTCTCATTCACAACGACTCCTGAGCATGAAACTCACTCGCAGCCGCGCACTCTATATATCCCACACGGCAACGCCCACATTTGGGGACGTTTGAGCCCACGCGCCCCTCTGATTGGTCCGCTGATTTTGATTGACAGGTGCCTCCCGATCCCCCCTCTTATACGCCTAGGAGAGGTATGATAACTTAAGAGACGCACACACAGAATGTGGCTGTTTGTCGGTAATGCATCACATACCTATGCGGCTGTTGGTAATGCGTCTCGGTAATGCACCCTGTGCATTTTATGTAAAGCTTTATTATATATTTCAAAATACAGGCTTTCTGTATTGCTCCTCTTTGTCTGTAATCACATAATGTTTCTGATAGGGATGGTTGCCCTCACTATCATTGTGTATGAGATAACAGAGATAGTATAGTATATTTTCCACAGGTTATATACGGACATCTTACTGCAGCAAAGAGCTTGAGAATGCAGAGCAATTCGCAAATTTAATCAAAATGATATGGTTTAATATGGCAACCTTTATGCACATAGGACGTTCGACCGATTTTGTAAACATATATACTGAAACATGACTTACAAGGCTGTTTACCTGTTTATTTTCCAAAGTTTTACAACGTGGGTATAGTAAATAAATAAAAGACAGAAATAAATATCAAGCTTTGGATAGTCGTACTTCATTTCCAATAAAAATGTCTTTTTAAGGGCATTACTAGTTTTACTTTCTTGGGTTTAAAATCTTGAAGTAGTATATGGAAAGTGACCCGGCTAACCCTTAGTGGTTGGGCCTTTTTGCAAGGCGTTCATGTTTTGCAGAGATTTGGAGCCAAAAAGGATGAAATGTCAACAGCAAACCCTTGGGGCATGGGACCTTTTGACTAGTATTATTTAACTGTTCTATCGGTCACATATCTCAGGCAGGGGCTCAGAATCGGATATGCATAAACTAAAGAAACAAAATCGCGTATTTCTTAAGTAATACACACGTGGTTTACATGAAATTAAACTTCTTTTTGAGGCTTATGTACGTCTTATTTGTAGGCATAGATAAATAGTTCCATATATATATTCATATATATAAATGCATTATTATTGTGAGCTTCATATATTATGATCCTAATTCGATACTGGAAGCCATTACTTTTTTTTGCACTGTGCCTATTTTCATTAGGCTATCTCTGCGCAATACGTAAATGCGTGCAGATATGAAATGAGTGAAAAAAAGTTGTGGAGGAAATAGGAACAACTACAGAATGCATACAAATAATTATGATGGTGCGACAATGCCTCTTAGTCGAGCAAATGGAAGAAACCCAAGTGGCATCACCCAATTCAGTGTTCATTGTGTTATCTATCAATGGTGCCATCAACCATTCTAATAAATAGGTTGGACCTTTTGCAATGTGTTCATTCAATTAAATAAAATGGGTTTCGTGGGTTCTGCCTTCTGCATTTAATTACTATGCACTTGCTGGCTTTTTAATTTTAATGTTACATGTTATGAAACGTGCATAGTTTTCCAAACCTCCCACACACATTTGACTCTTGTTTGCAATGCAATTATAGAGGAAGGTAGAACTTTTCTTTCCAGAATTCCTATTCCATTGAACCCTTTCTATGATGCAAAGATGACTTCTACATGCAAAAGGGACCTATATATTTATTACCCACACAGCATGAGCAGCAGTACATACCCAGTCAGCTTGCGATGTAACAGAAATGTTCTGCAACCATGCTTTTTTAGTCAGTTTGTTACTCACTAAGATGACACAATGTCATAACAATTACGTTATTGATGGTGAGGTTAAAACCTCACCAAATCAGACTATTATTATACATTATATTTTGTGAGGTTAGGATGAAACCAAAACAGAATGTTATAAGAACATTCTGTTTGGGTTGAAGAATGTAACAAGAACGTTGCAATAACATCAGAATGCAGTACATTGCAGTGATGTAATTGGGAGTCATCAAAAGAATGTAACAGGAACGAAACACTTAACAAACCATAATGTTGTTTCAACGTTATAATAACATTGCATCCTTGGCTGGGTACTTGGGGCAGTTAGTAAAGTTGTGCCATATATCCCGCTCCTCGTTTTCATTACATTTTGAATTTTGTTAGGGAATTAATATAATTATATTATTTCCCTATTATATTATATAGAAAAACCTTGGATACGTCAGAGTGTGACCGAGAACGTACGCGTCCTTGGGTGGCCCCCATGGTTCTTCTCATAATAAGTAAGCCCTACATAATGGTCGATAGAAAAATGAACTAGGAGCTATTGGTGATTGCTTGAACCTGTGTGTGTGTCTGTGTGTGTCTGTGCCTGGGCGTGCGTGCGTGCGTGTGCGTGTGCGTGTGTGTGCATGTGTGTGTGAGGGTGTGTGAATTTACTCTATAGATATTTTGGTGTAGCGTCCAACGAGGGAAAAGGCAAGAACAATTGAATTTGGATATGGCTTTCAATGGAACAACGGGTTGATTCACTGCGCAGACGCGTGAAAATAGTGCATTTCCATGCGGGGGAATGCCTCCTTTCTACTGACAGGACCAAGTATCAGAGCGCCACCCACTCCCTGTCGGAGAAACGATTAAAGTGGTTATGACGTCACAAACAGAACGTTCAAATCACAAACAACTGTATGATCTTTCCTTCCTGTTTTGATCGGAGGTACGAACAGCTCATCTTCATGACGTCTCTGCCTGCTTGGGGGTGGAATGGAAACTGTGAATGTTTCTTCATCGAAGTATGGAATCTACCTAACCATTCCCAATAAAGGTTGAAAAAAGGCCTACCTATTATAAATCTTGAACATGTTTTTATAGCTTTTGTAAATTCAGTGAGGAAAGATAAAAAACGGTCAGATGTTAAGAAATCCTTTTGGCAAGGATAATTATCTTCATTATCAAAATTTCTTTATTATTAATTCATCATGCATCAACCCTTAAAGAACGTGTAACACTGAATAATAATTTCCTTCCTTTAAAACTAACTTTAGGTCATTTTAAAAAGGGTGTTTTCCAATATACGATATCGCTTTTATTGGATGTTTCTAAAATCTTGACGTGTAATATGTCATAAGAAAGGCTTTTTTAAAACTGAACTAAACTAATTTCACAGGAAACGATCTTCCCTATAAGTGCATAACTAAATTAATAATGAAAGACACGTTATCTAAGTGTGATTTAAACTAGATATAGTAAGCAGCACATATATTGCTTCCTGTACTAATTCATACAAATTTAGACATTACCAACTAGTCGGTAGCAAAAATCGCAAAGTGGGATACAGACTTTATAAATATGCACATTGATAACCTGAGTAGCTTAAATCACAAATAAACCTTGCAATGGGTTGGACGTAAGACAAAAGACAGAAAACAGTTGGTCACAAGCTGAATAAGGCGTGCACTGCGGCGCGCCATGTTGGACATCGTTTTTGACCCCCGGTTTCCTTAGGGAGATGTTCATTTCACGGTGCTCAGTGCACCCTGCCCTGCCCTGCCTATCTTATGGCCCCATCTGGCTGGCGTTTCTCTTTGGCCATAACTTTTGATGAAATTATCACCAATTGATAACATCAGCAGTTATAGTCTTTATGTCAGAATCGAAAAGAAAAACAACGCATTATAGTTTAAGGTAAACATGGAAAGTAATTCATGTAAAAAGGAGAAGCTAATCATTCTTATTAGCTGATAAGAATGAAATAAAGTGACACTTTCTGTCAATATAATTGGATGGTCTCCCCTGTCCCATGCTAGTGTCTCAATTACTTTGCAAACATTGCATACAAATAAGCCTTACTGTCAAATAAGCCGCATTGTCATGACCACGCACATGTAATTTTGGAGAGGTGAATCTGGTCAGCAAGAAACAGCTCATTTTGTGTTCCTTTTATTGTGACAAAACGATAGATAAGGGTTCTGACTTGATATCAGAAATGTTATTTTGTATGAAGTGCTGTACATTAACAGGACACATATTGTCAGTACACTTTGACTGTGCCACTAGGGTTACAATTTGGTGAATTTACAAGAACATAGGAACAGACAAACTACCAGGAGGTGATAGAAAATATTTAGTTTTTGGAGTTGTTTCTTGTGTCCCAGATCTTTATGGCAAAGGTCAGCACCATTTTCATTCCACGGAGGAATATCTAATCGGTTACAAACTTGAGTGCCTGGTTTAATGGTTTTAAGCGGCTGATCACAGAGACCTAGTTATGTTACAGTAGTGCATAAAATGTAGGACAGTCAGATATTCCATTTGATGCGTTTTTCAACTCTTTTGCTCTTTGATTTAGAAACGTAATCGGAAATCTTAAGGACTTAAGTATTGCCTGAGACAAAGGTCAAACTCTGTATACTACTCACTGCGTTTTTACGCCACGGCAAAGGACTCTGCGCATGCTCAAAAAGTAGGATATGATTCCAAGCAAAGCCAACTAATTTTCTCAATTGGTGTTGGATGTATGGGCGGTGAACCTGTGGCGCGGAATATTTATATGGTTGGCGAATATAACAATGGGTGGTGAATATATGTGTCAGAGTGCTGTTGGTAAGAGAAACATTATCAAATTGACCTCAATTGAATGATTGTTTTAGTAGTTGTTGTTTCGGCTGAAGTGTCAAAAATATTTTCTATGGTTATCTATTCTCTCTAAGAAGGGTGAAATTTGTATAGTGCATCTAGGACGATGGATGACGATTCACTCGATGTAATTTTACCTATAGCTTTGTCATATTTCAGAATAGGTTAGGAGAGTAGAATAAAAAGATTATTTTCAAATTTAAGGTGACTTCTAGCAAAATGATTTCATTTGTAACGCCAGGCATAAAACGAACAGTTATGTGTTAACTTAATATCATTACAAATGCATTCGCTCTTAAAACTTGATCTGTAATTGTTTGAGAATGACAGAATATGGAAAATTAGTACGCTTTGTAATGGGGCACTTTACAAACATACCCCACATTGCCTCGAACATAGGCCTTCAGTATTGTAAACTGTAAGTTTATTTTCACGCCATTCTTTATTCACGTGGCTCATGTCTGCGAAATATCCGCTAAAATATCATCATAACGAAAATATATTTCATTATTATACAAACGGTCAGTTTACCATTCAATGACAGTTATGAATAAAACAAAGAAACTTTTCTTTTGTCACCCGCAAACATTCATGTTTGTGAAAATATAGATTTATGTGGATGTATTCATATCCTTGCCTCAGCACCACCCTCAGCTGAGCACACTTAGAACATGGATACCACCCTCCGCTCTATACTGAGTAATCAGGTTACACCATCTTGTTAAATCCTACCCTTTTCTCAGGTTTCTGGGTTGTACAGAGATGGGTTTTATTCACGGTTATAAACCATAACTCAAACCTAGATTGTAACTAAGAGATGAGCCATATTTTTCATCATGATTATGATTTCTTAGATTTTACCAATTAACAGATTTGCAGGTTTGCCAGCCAATCAAAAGGCTGCATTTTAGGGAAAATAGGGTTGGACATTATAGGTTGAGCTGACAGGCTTTAACATTGGTTCCTATGGGGAAAAGGCAAATATACAAAGTGGTATTTTACAAATTTTAGGGAGCAATTTGTCAACCAAACCACCTTGGTTCAGTAAGTTTCACACTTCTTTCTTTGGGGATTAAATCAGAAAGAAATTACTATGTAATTTCATAGTAAAATTTGATGTTCATTTATACTGGGATGGGCTTAATAATAAGCCCATCCCATATTGGGTATATCCCAGGGTTGGACAAGGGTTGGACAAAATAACCATATAAGCCATCCTTGTCACCTAGATTTGGAATTACTGGAATAACTATGAATCATGTTTTTCTAATATCCCCAAGTACCTACTGATAAAATGTTATGATTTTTAAAATTTTACCATTTGACAGATTTGCAGGTTTGCCAGCCAATCAAAATACTGCAGTTTAGGGAAAAGAGGGTTGGACATTATAGGTTGAGCTGACAGGCTTTAACATTGGTTCCTATGGGAAAAAGGCAAATATACAAAGCTTCATTTTATTAATTTTATGAGCAATTTGTCAACTTAACCATGATGATTCAATTTGTTTAACACATCTATCTGTCGGGATTAAATTAGAAAGAAATTGCTCTGTAATTTCATGGTAAAATGTGATGTTGGTGTATACTGGGATGGGCTTATTAACATACATATAACAACTAAAATGTGAAGGCAGAACGATAAAAATGCCTAGTAATATTCTCAATTGGTATTCTATTACTATTCCATCAAATATGTTCAGTCCAGTATGCCAGGGGTCCTGCAGACAACGGCGAACACATACATTTTTGAATTTGAACTATCATAATTATCATTTAAAAATTATTAATTTTGTAGGCTGTAGAGTGAAGCTGCGCGATATGAGACACATGTATACTATGAATATTAGAGGATTGATGACTCAATTGTATTGTTTTTCGTTTGTTAATACGTTATCGATACACAATAAAGTTGTAATAAGATACGATATTTGTGCTCTCAATTCTATGCTGAACACTAACTTGTCTGAGAATATTGATATGCCCGCCCACGATCTTACGTACATGTCGCTAGAATATCTCAGTGTGTGTTTACATGGTTTATAAGTTGTGTTTGATACCGTTTTCAACACTTCATTCTCTGATTTATGAGCGAAATCGGAAATTGTTACTAGAGTATTGCCTGAGGCAAAGGTCAAACTACTGCACGTTGCATACTACTTACAGAGTTGTTTCACTCGTGTTCAGGGGCGGATATAGGATTTTCCAAAGGGTGGGGTCAGCATAAAGATTAAGTACTAAAACGGGGTGAATTCGCACATACGCGTGCGACATTTTACCCTGTTTTTGTAGTTTAGGGGTCCAACAGAAGGGGGGGGGGGGGGTCAGGATCCCCAGGACCCCCCCCCCCCTGGATCGGCCCCTGATTTTGTATCACCATACTTAGGTATTCGGCAATTTTGTGCGACAGCTAAGATAAATCGGTTGAGGTAAACAATCTAGAGATACGGATCTAATTGACCAAATTATAAAAATTAAAATCATCATAAGAAGTATGATTTAATTCAATAGACATAATATTATTATCTATGGAATTGTAATGGTCCTTTATATTGTGATTATAGTTACATATTCTATGATATTGGCTGATAATTTAGGATGATCCGTATTACATAGATTCTAACTGAGTAATAATTAACCTCATCATAGTCATATGAGAACAACTAAGCATGGTGCCCGCAATTCAGTCAAACTTATTTAAGGGAAGCAGCAGAGCGTTCAATTTGATCAGATTATTAATTGGACTTTTTAATAATTGATTTTAATCCAAGGCTAACAATCGTAAATAGTTCAATTCTCCCAACAGGAACACATGTATATACCTTCACCTGAATGCAAATACAGTCATGTAGACTACATAGGCGTACCCTATCATCCACACTGTCATGCCAAAAACTACGTAAAGAATTACCAAAATAATAATAATTCTTAAATTTAATGATTCTACAGATTTTCAGGGTTGCCAGCCGATCACAATGAAATTGCTATTAATTTCCCCTATGCTTATAACTTTTGATCTAGAAAAAATAATCTATTCTAGTTTGGACTGATAACATAATCAAGCCATGTTTTTGTAAATGAGTAACAATTTTTGACAAAATCCACAAAATGATGCTGTTTCTATGGTAAACAAACATCTAACGTTAAGTAATGTATGGGGGTAAAACATTCCAAAACATTCCAAATAGAATGTTTTTCAAGCTGTATGGAATGTTTAGAGAGGGTTAACTGAATCCTCCACAAAAAGTTGTTTTAAGACATTTCATCCCTATCTTTCACAAATCTACCTATATCTCCCTTAATATTAGCCTTAGAGCTTAAGATCTAGCGCCGTCAGAGCATACTTTCTGTGGGTCGGGACACATACTTTTCAATTAAAATTTGGTAAGGGTTCTAACCTTTGTAACAGCCCGGCAAAGAATTATAACTGTCCAATATAAACATTCTTAGGTGTTTTTTTTCAATTTCGTGTTCTGCACCTGTGATTATTCATAACACTTGTGTTGAAATTCATTGTAAACTATTTTCCCCAAAAAGAGAGACAGTTTTATGCTGACCAAGGAGGAGAACGGAACGTTGTACAAACCTCATTCAGAGATGAAACTTGAAGAATTAGGAAAGAAACAAACCAAAAAACCAAGTAGTGGCTCGCATAACTCGGCTGTTATTCATTTGAAGTGTTGTATGACATTAAGGTGAAGTAGGAAATGGGCTTTAAAGGAAAAAGGAACACTTTACGAACATTCCATTTCAATTCTCCTTCTTGTTTGGCAAAATGAATGTATCTTTCATTCGCCATTGTAAGACAAACAGGCACTCGAGTTTCAAATAATAATAAAAACAATGATAATAAAAAATCTAAAAAGAAAACTGATGTGGGGGCACCGCTGACAAAATATTGAAATCTGATGAAATGAAAGCTATAACTCTATTACCAATACCAGGTATATCCACCTAAACCCGTCTCATTTGACATTAAGACATAGCTTTCCAATTCCAGTATATTAAAGGTCGGGCACTTAATTTCCTCTACCAGCCTTCTGCACCTGAGCATGATGTATTATAGAGATCTTTGTGGCATGTTTCACCAAATGAAACATACTTAAGGCAATGATTAAGAATGTGATTATGTCCCGATTTAGAAGCGATTTCGCAAATCGGTTTGTAGAAAATAATGATTTTTTTCCCCATTTTCTTTTATAGAAATAATGAGATGGTGAAAATAAATAAACATTAATGAGATGATAGAAATATATAGACTATAATGAGATGGTAAAAATAAATAGACTCAACTTATGAAGAGATTGATATAAAGGAAATGGGGTGTTTGACCAGAACAATTACATCTAATATACCATTAAAAAAGTCTATGAAAATAGAAGTAGTTGTCATTTTGATGTACAGACGTTGTGCAGCCATGGTCACGTGACCACTTTTTGGTGATACCACGTGGTGATCATGACCACGTGGTTATGCATTTTATCTACGATTATCAATTTCTGACTGGAAATAATTGTTGGTATTGTATTAGTGAGTTTGTCTTAGATGAGTTATGAATAAAATGTTATAGAGATGTTTTTGATTTTGAAGGATATCAATTTTGAATTGATCACCAATATGGCGTCAAACACATTTTTGGGAGTTGTGACGTCATCTGCACAACGTCTATAGGCAGTCAAAACATTTCCAGACAAGGGTAAGTAGTATTGAATATTGAAAATCTAGTTTTTCTGATGAACTGCCAGAAGTTTGTCAGCTTTGGTTTCAATTCATACAAAAGTTAAAGGTATCTGCCATCATAAGTTCAAAGTGCTGTAGACTTATTTCAGATGTGGTCACCATAGACAAATGCCTATTAATTAATAAAGATTACTACATTATAAAAGATAATGATCGTTGATAATATTTCTTTTGTTTGTTTTAGGTATATTCAGCAAACATTAGTGTCCAAGGGATTTTGAAGCTTGAAAGATAACAATTATAAATTGATCACCAATATTATGTCATTAAGGTCCGTTTGAGGAAGTATGGCGTAATCTGCACACGTCTAACCATAATTCTATATGTATGTTTTCCATTATGACAAAAAAACTGTGTCTACATTAATCTTACTTTGTTAATTTTGATTTACCAGTGGCGGATCCAAGTAGGGGGGGGGCAAAAGGGGCAATTGCCTGCCCGCACCCCCCCCCCCGTCCCCCATACCGAAGGGACAACAATTTGTCATCTTAAAATTGGAAGATCTGTGTAAAAATTGTGTTTTTATTTTTCTGTTTTATAAGGGGGGTCAGGGTTTGCCCCCTTCCCCGCCCCCAAAGCACTGACGTCATGTTGTTACCTATACACACTTAAAATGATACTGAAATGGAGATACTCCATCAAATCTGTATCATGAAACCCATGGCCTTGTCCTCGAGTAAACAATAATATCATACTCATGTCAACGACCGGCATCGTGCGAGGTCCTTTTGGGGAGGTATGACGTCATCTGTACAACGTCTAATTATAATTTAATATAATATGTTTTTCATTCAGACACGGAAACTTTTGATTCGCGCTGTGTTGTTACCTATATACACTTAAAATGAAAATGAAATGAAGATACTCCATCAAATCTGCATCATGAAACCCATGGCCTTGTCCTCAAGTAAACATAACACTCATGTCAACGACCGCCACCGTGTGATATTTGACAAGATAACATTATAGCTAGGCTTCTCATAACGAAACATTTTAGGGAGGGAGTTGGCTTAAAAGTACGTGAGTGTGTTCAACCTGGTTTTTAATAATTGACCAGTCAAATTTCTTAGATATTTCTATTCATCAAAGATTGTGTCTATAGAAGTAAAAATTATATTAGAGACTGAAATTTTCATCTTTACTGTTTATGAAAAAAATTACAGCCTAAATAAGAAAATTACCTTTTCTATTGGAAAAATGAGTTTATGTAGAATTAGAACAAGAAGTAAATTATCTACAGAGTTCCGCTCATGCAATAGCGATGGTCATCCCCCAATGAGCTAAAACAAGCAACACTTGTATTATACTTATTAGTTAACCCTAACAGGGTCCACTCTTCTTACCATACCCCTCCCACCAACAGAAGGCTGTATGGGATATGAACACTGACCACCACTACTACTCTGCTGTCACACACAGTTGGGGGAGGGGTTTAGGAAAGGGCTATTATCATAGGTCCTTGCATACACTGCCATGTACCTGCCAGTGACCTATCACCCACCCACCCTAGACCTGCCCACCTGCAGGTGACAGTGAAGGGGTGAAGGGGTGAAGGGGTGAAGGGGGGAGGGGTTGATGGTGTGATGAATGTCCATTCATCAGTATGTCAGTGTCGGTATCGAAAACAAATAGAATATTGTAAAGTAAAAGTGTATTTTTAAGGTAACGAAAACCTGAAACCCAAAACCCGAAAGTGTTAAACCCAAAACTCGAAAGTGTTAACCCGGAAATGACGTCATAACGACCACATGACCTCTAATAGCCAATCAGGGCTGAGCAGTCGACTATGAAAAGGGGCAGTGAGGCCTGAAATAAACAGTTCCATCTTGGTACTCCTTGTGTCTATATGTGTCTTCTTTCTCTGGTAATGCCCTGAATAGGGTCTAAGTTAATGCGATGGTTGGAAACTAACTAGGTAACTCAACAAACGCGAGATAATATTAGTAGAAGTTCATAGAAAATAGATTAAGAAATAGTACGGGGTCTGAAGACCCGAAGGACCAAAACATGGCCTGAAGGCCCGAAACAGCTCGAGCGGTGGCACAAAGCCGGAAGACTGGACAGGTCTGGAAACCCGAGATAGTGAGCAGCCCCCCGGTGACTGGGAGTACGAAGGCGCGACTGGCTCAGCCCCACGCTACCACCCTTTAGGCGAGCGTCGGCCCGATATTCCTGACACGTCGAAGAGCTGGTACACCCGAAAGACACATGAGAAAGGATGGCGACTGCTGAGAAACTCGCCCAAATCCATCCCCATCATCTTCATCCCCGTGTCTTCGGTCTGTTAACAGAAGCCCCGGTCCCCTGGTCTCGATGTCCGAAATACCTTGGTCCCGGCTGACCAAGACGTCTCCCCCTCCCATCACCGAATACCGATTTCCCGATCGACCCGCTCATTCCCCCTTGTGCGCAAGGCATGACTCTTCATCTTACATCTTGGCTTCCTGCTCGGACTCCTTGCCTGACTGAGAACCAAAATAACCCCCACGTCCCTTTGCTGTAGAATTCGGAAACCCCGAACTACCGAGGAACGTCATAATTGGTTCAAGTAGTGGTTATGTAACCTACTTCTGGCTTCTCACACTACCTGATTCCAACAATTGGAGGACAATACTCTCTAACTACTGAACATGAGATTGTGTAACCTGTCATTAAGAACAAAGAGAATTCAATGACTAAAGACATGACTGATTGAGGGAGTCCCCACCAATAGCTCCAATACTATATAGATATAACTAGGGACTCCCAAAAAACTGCCAGTGCAATTCTTACCAAACTCAGTATATAACAAGCATAGGCAATTTCACAAGTGTGGATAATTTTAGGTGATATTGCTCCATTCAAAGACAAGTTGTGTGCATTGTACTCTCTTGAGTGTCCATATACATAAAATAGCAATCAAATCTTTTTAAAAACAGAATAATTATTCTTTTTCTTAATACACCTCCCAGGCAGTGCCCTGAACGGTAGTTAGTACCTTTAATGGTTGATACCTGGTCCAATAATCCAAAGGTTCAAATTGCAACTTATTTTCTTGTTTCATAGCAGGAGGCACATCCATATATCCGCATTCAGCACGATGACTAAAGTGCAGGCTCCACTGCCAAACGGTTGAGTTGAGTTGAGTTGGTCTCATAGTGGAGCCGGTATTACTACTTGAATCGTAGCTTCTACCTGCGACAGATCCATCGGGTCTTACATGTTGAGTTGTTGAAGTTGTAAAACTCGATCGTTGGTTCTTAGGGGCGTGTGCAGTAGAGTTATATATGTTTTATTATAGCTCTTAATTACGACAATCGGGTCCTAGCTTGTGGCATGGTAGAGTTTTGGGCGAAGACCAGACAGTCCTAGGTTCTGGCGCCTCTTATACCTACGACAATCGAGTTGAGTTGGGCAGTGGAGCTGGGGC